>CM040191.1:1555000-2155000 GCA_022606455.1 Callitettix versicolor | reverse complement strand
GATTTAAGTACTTAAAGAGTAGAAATATTTAAAAATAATTTAATCAGAATCGTTGTTTTAAGATTTTTTTTAAATAGCCGCGAAATAGGGTACTCAAAAAGAAAGTTATTCGAAATCGGTCAGTTCGTTTAGGAATGATGTGTAAAAAAAACGAAAAACACGATTACACATTTAAATAAAGACCACTTTTTTACCTTGAAAACCTGAAAAAGGAAGTCGTTTATTAATAGGCAGTCACGAGCAGTTTTTCCGTATTGAGTCATATATTGTTAATTTTTGCTCTGTAACAACTGATTGACATGTTTGAAAGTCGAATCAACAAGATAATGAAAGTAAAGTTATAAGGAGTATCTTATCACAATATTGTATTGAACTGACGAGGCGTGAAGTGCGTGTTATGATGCCCTGGTACGGCAACCGGAAACATCAATTCGTAGGTTTCCCGGTTGAATATTATTATTTTTTACTTACTAACAATATATTAACATGTTTATTAATTTGGAAAAATAATATAGTCTAACCAATTATAACCTACTTTATTTTCACACATAGCATGTTAGTTAAGTCTTCTTAATCTAAGTAACACGATATGCGTGGAAATAAAATACGTTTTTCACTTTTCCGTGTTTTTTTGACTTGTAAAACATGTTAGTCTGTTGTTAGTTTGGTTCGTTTAACAAGACTAAATTATTAATGAAACTAAAATGGGGGAAATAAAGTAAGTGTTTCACCATTTCTTGTTTTCCCAACTTTTTAATATATAAATCTGTAGTTAGATAGTAAAAATTAACAATATGTTTAGATACGGAGAAGTCGCATATGACTGCCAAATAGCGACGCTAGAATATTTATATTCTGTCAAATAGGAAACAGTTAGCCTATCCTGAAAACGAATAATGCAATCAAAATTCAATTGTCACAAACATGCTTAATACAGTGCAATAGATCCTCGATTTAACAGATCCCAATTTAAAAAAAACTTTGGATTTACCTGACAAGAAAAACCAAAAGGCTAATTATTTTACTTGAAATTTTGAAAGGATGTAATAATATTTTGTATCTGAATTTTTAAAATTGTATTCTAACAGTTACAGTGCATATAGACTAATAGTTTGTCATCCATGATTGAACGAAGTTTTGTAAAAATCCATTCTTAATGTACTGTACCAAATTCTAAGAAACCCAACCCATTTAACAGAACCTTTTTTTGCGTACAGTTGAACAGTAACATACAAAAAACAATGGGTAAAACAATTTCTGTATTTTTTTCTGTACGTTCATACGTTAATAATCAGTGGTCTTGCAGATTCCACCTTCATTTGACAGACTAGCTCCTGCCCCATATACTGTAAAACTGTGGATTTACTGTAATGAATAATGAGAAATTAAGTTGTTTCGATTTCTCCTTCTGGACAGAAATAAGAAGTCTTTATTTCATTTTTCAGATAAGGTATTTGAATGGTAGAAAAGTCAGTTTTATCGTTAGGATTAGGAAGGAGGACATCCGAAAGGGCAGCGTAATCCTTATTATCCTTCGGGAATCGCAATATATTGTTTCCTGGAGTTTTGTCAGGACACCTGTTGTTTATATGTCCGAATGACCTTAGTGCAGTTTTTGTAGGCATAATGTTTACTTTGTGAATGTGATGTATTTTATCTGTGTAAACATGTCCGTATTTCTAGCTCTGTTCATACGTATTTTAAATTTATTCGATTCATTGCTAAATGAGCTGTTGGAGTGGCCATTATGGTAAAACCCACTCTCCGTGTAATTTCTCAAGTTTTTTTATCGAAAATCGCGGTATTAGGTTCTTTTTTTTAAAAAAGCAGGAGTTTCGATGATGAAGCCTTCGTTGGACACTCGAATGCTTCTTCTGTGGATGCTGTACTTCACCGAATGATCTTTACGATTGATTTATGCAATTCAGATTTAAATTTGTTAAACTTTCTGCGTATTTAACTACATATTAAACATCAAATATTGAATTATTTATGTGAGTGAATTTTTTAATACAGTACATTAACTTTCGTTCTTGTACATACAGTGTATATATATATATATATACATATGTAAGCATTTAAACACTAGCCCTCAACCTTGAACTTGTTTAGACAACTGTTTCGGTATACATTTTAAATTAGCCTCAGTCGAGGTTATTTGTAATTGTTGAACTCAACTGTAATGCACCATTGAATACAAATGTACTAGAATGATAACCCGTATGAGAGCTTTGTGAGTGCTTGCTGCTAGTGACACCTTGCAGCAAAGTGTTCAGTTAAATAGATAATACATAGTACTTTTTATTTTTTCAAACGTCTCCACTCCCCTATCCTTGCAGCGTTCCTAACGGCAGATAGTCCAGTTACTTGGACTTAGCTGGAATCAGCTAATATTGGGCATGCTTTTTATAATGGTGGTTGAACTTTTTCTCTGTTTATATTCAATGACTGCACCTGTACAAGGTTATTAGGACACCATTATACCCTTTTACTTTTTAATTTTTTAATGTTTACATTACTGAGACTATTTAAGTTTTGCCTGTCTCACTCCCAAACAAGTTTTGAGAAGATCTTTAAAAATTGTGTTAGCACTCTTGCGTTCACAAAATTTGTTCGATTTTATTGTGGTTCAAAAATAAATTTTGGTTATTGATTAGATGCTTGTTAACAAAATCTATTCCACCAGTTCAGAATGTCGGCCATTCAAAAACTATTAGTTTTTTTAAATATTTACTTGTTTTTTGAGAATACAGTTTCACAATCTTCAATATAATTTGAACATTAAATATGCTAATTTAAACAGATTTCAAAACCGATTATAATGGTGAAATTGTTGTCAGTTATGAGTGTTCAAGGTTTGTTTTTATATTTTAATTGCAAAAATATTTGCATTTTTAAATGTTCATTTGCGGTGTTATTATTTTTAATTCCAAGCAACTGTGGCTTAAACTATGTACAATTTCTTTGACCAACTAATGACAAGACTGTTGTCTATAATTTTCAAAAATATTATACTTGCAAATGTATTCAGTTGTAACTAACGTAAACAGAGTTCTGTGGTTTGCCAAGTTTATTCCACCCTTTTAATTAAAGTTAGGCCCACTGACTTTGTGGGTTACAGTGTTTAACTGTTCCTAGGGAATGGTTTGCACTTAAATGTTTTGCGTAATGTATATTATATAATATACAGTATTGTACCAGTAAATATATGTTATTTGTATTTTCTTTCTTACCATATTATGTACAAAAGTATTGTGATTGTCAACAAATTGATTTTGATTGATTTTCCATTTTCAGTTTTTCTGATTCAAGAAAGTAGTTTTCACCACGCACGCATGTAAACATTGCCTGTAAACATTGCTGGAGACTAATTAACCAATTCTTAACAAATTCTCTAGTATATTTTGTTTGCTTGTATCTCTGAACCACTTTTTAATTTATTTAAAATAAAAATTGAAACCCCTTTTTGGTCAAAAAAACTTTTCTTAAAATTGGCTTTAAAGATTTAGATCAGTTACGAAACTGGGAAAAATACAAAATTTTGCATAATTTCACAAAACTATATTTTCTTTGAATATCTGTGTATTAAGAAAATGAAATACACTCTCTAAGTGTAGCAAATTTTAAATAAAAGGAATTCACAATTTTTGCAAAAATGCGAAGCGAGAAAAACCTGAACCGCTACTGAGTTTGTTTCAAATTTACTCTAGAATCACAATTTTATTTTTAATTTCCTGCACTTATGTATCTGATTATGATTCTTCATAAAATATGTGACCTAAAACTGAGCAAAATTTGATCATCGATTTTGAGAAATTAAACTAAGTTTCCATTTTTCTGGTCATAGGTTCCATACTGAACTTAATGAGAAACTTTTGCACCAAAGTTAATAGGCTAATATTTGTTACAAGATTGTTTATTTAATGTTATTCTGTGTGTATGCTAAATATATATTATTTTGTTTCAGCTTTTAATGGAATTTTTTAAAACTATTAATAAGTAAAATTTTTAATTCTAAGATTGAACACACTGTTAAAATAAATTTTAATTACTGATGGTATGTTATCATCCTGTTTCAGGTGCAGTGTCTGGAAGAGTCTTTTTATAATATTAACTGTCAGTGTGGGCGTATCCTTACCACAGATGACGACCACACCAGCTCCTGTGTTACCTTCATGGCAAATCCAACGAGACAACAACCCTTGGGCTGCAAACCCGATCGCCCCAGTTTCTTCTGACAATACTATAATACGAGAAGCGTAAGTTTCTACTATATAATATAGTTATAGAAATTAAAAGAATTATGCTTTATGGATTTGAAATTCTATGACTTGAATACAAGCTATCGGTTTTGTTTAAAACTGTCACAGATCAGGTTTTACCTGAAACTTTCCTGTTAGCAAACGTCCATCGGAAAATAAGCTATTGAAACAGATATAATTGTAAGATCTAGACCCAGAATAATGAAATTGCTCCCGTCCTGACCTCTGATTAATGTTTTAAGAGATGATTAAAAAATGTCTTGTTTAGTCTGTTTTAGCACTCTTGCAACCACAATTGATTCATTCTTTTGGTCAATTTGATTCATACTTGACACAGTTCATTCGGTAATAACTGGGAGAAATTCATTACCCAAAAAAATTTGTTAACCATTTTAAAATGGTGGTCTTACAAAATTTTTTTATATCATAACTTTTTATTTTTTTTTCTTGAAATATAATTTCACCATCGTAATCACTATTGAAGTCAAATAAATTAAACATTAAACATTTTCAAATTTACTTGAAAATTTGTAATAATTTATGCCAGGCAGTCAGATTTTCAAAACTGATGGTATTAAAAAACTAATATTTAAGTTATTTATTACAAACTTTATTTTACAATGTTTTTTTCAACTATAAACGCAGATCATCTTAAAGAGCTTATTTATCTTATAAGAAGGAAAAAGATTCTTTTTCAATTACGAAAATGGAATTATACTGAGGTTATAAGGATAATATTTTTTATGAATTAAAACACACTTTCAAACTTAAAAAAAGGACCTAAGAGTAAAAAGCTTTTACATAAAATTCCCTCAATTATCCCCGAAATATGGTTCTGAAATTATTGTAAAAAAATGGGTAAAGCCTTTTCATAAAATACAGAATGTACAAAATATCAAGTAAATCGTTAGTCTATAATTCTCCAAGAACAAAGGTTAAATGCTGTTTGATAAAAGTTATTCAAGTGAAAAATTCTGCTTTCTGAGAGGTAAACTTATGAATAATGGCAGTGCTGGTTAAAGAAGTTGGGATTAAGCCAAAATCTATTTAATTGTAGGCCTACATGGGAGAGTTGATGAATCATTAAGGGTGTAACACTAAGCTGTTTGCTATTTATTGCCACTTTACTAAAACACAACTATAGAAAACACCTAATATTTATACTATAATTATGACATGTAGCTTGTGTCTTGCTTATGGAATGAAAGCAAATTTTAAAAAAGTAACAATATCAATAAATTGTTCACCGTTTTAAATATCTGATTTCAAAATCATAATCAGGGTTAACGAATTACGTTAAATATATATTAGTGTTTTAAATTTTAAAATGCTAATTTAAGCAAATCATAAAACAGAAATTGTTTTTTTTATTAAACATTTCCTACTACTTTCTTAATTTTACAAAAACAAATCTATAGTTTGACATATTTTTGTTAATAAACCTACACAAAAAAGTGAAGTTTAGATATAATAGTATTTTTATATGGATATAATAGTTTAATGTGAAAAACTTTGAAGTGAAACTTTTTTAGGTGAGCCTAGCGTTTTTTTGTCAGAGGGAAAAATAAAAACTTGTGATAGCATGAATAAAATCTGCGCTTGCCAGCTATATATTATTAAGTGACTAAGAATACTAGTGCACTGGTTGCTTCTGTTGTCTTCTAGATTCAACACTACGATTTTCCTTACGAAACTAAGGGCCATGAGTTCAAAACCTGTTACTCATTAAAATTTTGTACATTGAATTTTTATTTGTTTAATATTGTGTATAAATAAGTTTAATGAGAAATGGTTATTTATAATTAACCAGTATACATATCCAACCCATCTAGCACACATTGATTTAGAACATTTACAGTTAAATATAGAGCACATTCTATATTAATAAGTATTTAAATTATTAGTGAACAGAATTGTAGTTCGTGCTCAACTCAGCCATCACAGTTATTAGAGTATCAGCAACTGTTGATTTTGGCTGTATTTTACAAAATTGATATTTTATATTTGCATTTATATGATGTAGGTAAGCGTTCGTTTTCTTTATTATCAGTTATATATTATTTTTAATTTATAAATAAGATCAGTAATATAATTGGACCAATACATAACAACAAAACGCTATTCAGTTCTCACTTGTTGGCTTCCCACAGTTCCCCCCAAATATTTTCTTTAAAAAAATATAGAAAAATTAACAGTTTCACAATATTTTACTTAGAAACATATTTTTTGCCTTTATCCTTACAGATAAGTAAAGGTAAAACTGGAGGAAAGGAATGTACGTTTCTCCCTCAAACAGCTGTCTAAAGGTTTAGCAATCTAAGTCTCCCAGTGGATTGTGGCACTAAATAATTCTTTGTACATAGTTACATTTGCAGATAAAATTTTTTAAATATTAAAAATTTTTCAATAATTTTTTTAGATTTTGTATCTTAAATGTACTGTACATACAAAATTTGAATTTGCCCTCAAAAAGTAGGAAATTACATTTCACTTGTAGGCTATGTTAAATTTATTGTGGAAATCCATATGAATTGTTTGTTTAATTTCAGGACATACTTTATTGTAGCCAGTCGTATGGTTCGACCTGGTCAAATTTACAGGATAGCAGTAACTGTTCTTAAAGCAAAACATCCAATCGTCGTAAGAGCATCCATACAACGCAACGGTGTGGAACTGAGCACAGACAATCAGCCAACCAAAGAAGGCATTCCTGAAACACTCATTATGAGGGTAAATTAATGATATTTAATGTTTTTTTTCCAGAACTTAAAAAAACTGAAGTAATTGGTTTTAAATAAAACTTGTTAAAATATTTCAATAAACTATTAAAATAAGTAATAGAAAATTATATTATTGGGAATAGTTTTATTTAAAATAAAAGTGCATAGTTCTGTATTTAATTGTGTGTGAATAATGTAAACCTTGAAGCATATTGAAAAATGTTTTCATGAAATCAAAACAAATATATCACATTTCATTGAACATTGACCTAATTGTTAAAGGTAGTCCAACAGGGCTTGTAAAAATATAAATAAATCAATAAATCATAAAACTATTAAATTTTTGGCATTTAGAAAATATGTTTTGAACGGTTTATAATTATTATGTAACAGTCTACACGTATAATAATTTAATATATGAATTATAAAATAATAAAACTAATAATAAAGATAATAGTGTAGTCTCATAGTCCACTTTACTAAGTAATATTTTTATTAGTAATTAATTTATATTAAACCAGTGTAGAATTTTTTTATAGTAACTAAGTTTATCTTTGCAGAAAACCAAACTTTGTACAATCCTAAAAATATTAAGGATCTTTATATATTACACAAACTCATGTTTATCTAAATATGTATTAACAAATTTTTGTTAAAGATATTCACTAATTTTAAAGTATTTATGTTGTAGATACAGTCAAAGTAGCAAAATAAGTCAGAGTTAATTATTTGCATTGTTATTGTAATTATAATTATTATAATAATTATTTGCATCAACTGGTTTTAAAACTGTTTAAAATAAATATAACTACTAAATAGATTTTGAAAATGTAATTGTAACTAATTGAAATAAACAGCCCTTGTAGTTTAAGTGGTAATTGCTAATACAGTAGAACTCCAGTTATTATCCGAATTAATTTCCATAAAAATTAATGCTTAAGTTTTAAACACACTCAGACTTACTGATACATTTTCTTTCGCTGATTCAGGTAGACAGAAATTCAATTGATTGGCTATAGTTCAGGAATAAAGCAAATAGGTATACATTGAAAAAACAGAAATTTTATTGATAAAGTTAAATGTAACAAATAGGACTTTACTGCAAATAAAAAACTACTATAAAAATTGAATAATTAGAGTTGAGCTCAATAGTAAGGGACACTATTTTATGTGAAACATCTCAGTGCATTATCTTAAAGTGGTAACTCATTTCCGCATAGCAAGTGCTTAATGGAAAGCAGCTGTACAGCGTCGAATTCAGGTTGCCGCTCAATCCAATATAAGCTGTTTTCAAACCATATAAATCTGTTCTGTTTATAGGAACATTTTAATCTTCCATTTCTTACCCAGTTTCATCATTGCTGTCATAATCTTGCTGTTTACCCATGATCTCGTCGTTACTTTCTATGATCTCGTCATCTGTCATTATCTGAATACATAAAGTTGCTGACCGCACTCTTGCTGCCATTATCTTGATTTTAAGTTTTTAATTTTTTACCCAAATTGATTTGAATAATTGGGGATTCGGCTAACTGGGTAAATGATAATGATTGGAATTCTATATATTAAATTTATTTTACAAAATTTTATAAGCATCAATAATTATTATGACTGTTACAGGTACCTCCAACAAGTGTGGCTGGGAATTATAAACTCCGCGTTGAAGGATTGTACGACAGTGTGAATGGGGGATCTGCCTTTGTTAATGAAACTAAGCTTACATTTTCTCAACGATCGATGACGATATTCATACAGACAGATAAGCCAGTCTATATGCAAGGAGATACAGGTAACTGTTTAGTAATCAATTATTATCATAGTAGATTTTTACATTCCTAATTACAAATGTGAACACTGCCAAGTAGGCCTACTTGGGGATGACTCGTGATGTAAGTAATGTAAATGTAATGGACATGTAAAAAAGAAGAAACAATAATTTAACCTAAAATTTGGAAATATATCCTTTGAAGCAGGAATTCACTGTTGTCGGTCCTAATAAATTGCTGTTGTAATGGCAAGTGCTAACCCAGTTTGAACTTATAGCAATCAACTCCGGAGTTGTTCAAAGAAGACTAATACTAATATGTTAATAATAATATTACATACCTTTGAGATTGAATTGCTTCATTGCATAGTTGATCTCTCATGGTATGTACATAATGGCACATTACAACTATCAACTGAACTTTAAAGCCACACAGCTATGGATCTCAGCTGAACCATTGAATATAAACATTGGAAAAATATAATTACTGTTATAAAAGTGTGATAGTATTTGCATTGACTGAAGTCAAAGTAATAGGACTATCAGCTGCTATGAACACTACAAGCTGCAAGGACAGGGGGTGGAAAAAATGTGAGAAAATAAACAATACTATTAGCCTGTTTAACTTCAGGTTTAGATTTAAATTGATTATCAAAAGTTTGGACAAATTTATTTTATTCATGTCACAAACATCTTGTCAAATAGTTTTAATATTGCTGCTAAAAGCAATGGTAATAGGAAATATAATAAGTATAGTAAATATTCAGGATCAGCAGAAAACACTAAAACTGTTTTATACTATTTATACTGAAATAAATTAAGTTACACTTATTTGAAATGATTTTTTTCAGTAAGATTCCGTACGATTCCAATTAACACGGAGCTACGAGCTTTTGAAAATGCTATTGATGTGTTTATGTTGGATCCCAACAGATATATTATGCGGAGATGGCTGTCCAGACAGGTATGTTGTTGTTATTATTATACTTTCACTGTGGTAAAAAGTCTGGTATTGGAAAAACACAGGGAGGTCAGTTGTCAAAGTGTCTTTTTGTTGTAGAAATAAAATAATTCAAAATAAAAAAATTAGATAATGTTAATTATTAAATATTAGAGTTACAGTGAAGACAATGCTCAAATGACCTACAAGACTGCTTTAAATAGTCACTGAATTTTTTTTATTTAAGTCTACTTTGTGAATACACAAAACATTTTGCATCTACAATGTGTTTTTTCTTTTGTAATAATAATTAAAAAGGGGCTTTAATAAATAAATTAATGTTAAATATTTATATTGGTAAACACTAACAATAATAAGGTTTGTATAAGTAAATATGTATACAATAAAATGGTCACTTACTGACTGTCCATAGAAACCTTTTTTTATTGTTGTAAATTAATACCTATCGACTGTTGTGTTTTGTTTTTAACAGTTATAAAGTTGACTTAAGAATGGATCAGCAGATTCCAGTGTCATCAGCTACTGCCGCAGTGCAAACTGTTCCGCTTGTAGCTTATAATTAAAACTTTTTTTTTAAACATACATAACGCCAAAACACAAAAATGACTAAAAATGTTGTATTCTACTTACGTTTACACATACTGCAAAAAGGTCAAGAAGTATAAATAAAAACTAAGTTGTGGGTAATTTTTCAAAACATGTTTTTTTTAGATCCACAAATATGTTAAATATTGAAAAATTTATTAATACCATTTCATATTTTGATCCAAACTAGTTTTATAAATTTTCCAGGAGAAATAAAAATAAACACATATTTTTGCCCTTAAAATTATATTCCTTGACCACCACACATAATTATTCGTTTGTCAACGTTTATATTTTTCCTGGATTCAGGCCACTAAGAAGACCATTTTTGTCAAATTCTTTGACAATTACTGATAGCCATACAATTTTCTACCAAACAGTTATTGACCGACAGGTGGACTAAGTTGGTTTTCAGCCTAGGTAAGATTGAAGGTGTAGTTTCACCATAGAGGAATACTATCAAACTAGGTTTGAGGTAAGATTTATTACAGTATAATTTATATTGGTCCTTATTGTAAAAACATTTTTTGATTAAATGATTTACAATTATTGACAGTAACTCCTTGAAAGTGAGTGTTGCAAATAAATATTTTGTAAAGTATAAAAATTATTATCACCCCGGCTTAATTAGAAACTGTAACCATAATAACTTTAATAGTAATTGTTGCTGGGTCTGTTATAATCAGGTTGATAGATAAGCAACATGGGCAAAATGGTGAACTTTCATGCAAATGCCAATTGTAAACATTTTTTTTTAAAAAAGTCCCTCAAGAAGGACTTGGAGGGGCAGTGGACATTTTGGGCAGGACATAATTTAGGAAAGAGATGGGCTTATTACAGGACATTGTGGTCTGAGGGTGCACGTGAACAGGATAGGAATGTTCTGTGGAGAAACCATAGTGTGTAGGTTATGCAGGAAGGAAGAGGAAACTCAGGCCTTATAATCTACAATAGTAAAGCTCTTGCCAGAAGGAGGCTGAGGGTGTTTGGTTTTCAGCAGAATGAGCTAGTAATTGGATTACAAAAAATTCATTAAGGGCACCAAACAGTCTGATGAAAGAAGTTGCACAGTAGGTACTTTGAACGCAATGCCTGGGGTTGTATTATTCCTTTCACTAGCTTTAATCTTAATCTTAACAATTATTGTTTCAGTCTAATGTCGGAACTGTGAGTTTGAAGTATCAGCTGTCTGACCAGCCTGTATTTGGAGATTGGACAATTCAAGTGGTTGCTCAAGGTCAGATTGAAGAATACAGTTTCACCGTAGAGGAATACTACCAAACTAGGTTTGAGGTGAGCTTTATTATATTATAAAATTTTGACATCAATTTTTCGGCTATTTTTACAAACATTTCCGATATTAATTTTTATGACTTTTTTGTTATTACACTTGGAATGTATTATAAAAAAGAAAATGCATTTTTTTATAGGTTAATGTCACAATGCCCGCTTTCATCCTAGACACAGAAAGGTATTTATCAGGCACAGTAATGGCCAATTATACAAGTGGAGCTCCAGTCAATGGAAACCTAACTCTTAAAGCAACTATACGACCTACAAAGCCTTCTTACCGCAATATTGGAATGCCCGAAGAAGTTGTCAAATATTTCAATTTTGTAAGTTTTAGTCTAGATCCCAGCATGAATTTTTGTATGTGAATTGCATAATTTATTGTGAATGAAGTGTAATGAGTGAATAGCTAAGGGTTTAGTAAGTTTTACAGTTCTTAAGTAGAATGTACGAGTAGTGAAGAAAGGAAATGGTACATTTATTTCACCTGAATAAGTCAATAAAAAAAATTATTTAGTGTACTTTTCTAAGATAGTTTTATAATTTTTGGAAACCCTAAAGCTTTGGATCTATAATAATGAGTACCAAATCATTCTGGTGGCTGATTTTGCAGCATTGTCATGTTAGTTACAACCATTTTGCATAGCTTGACACGCTTCAACTTCCTAAACATGGTTATATCTTTAGGGGAAAAGCGCAATTTAGTAGTGTATGGATGTGTTATGTTGACTAAATTTTTTGTACAATTTAAAATGGCTGGTTGTAATTTTTAAAACTGAAGAACTTTTAAAAAATTATGAAACAGATTATGTAATCGTTTTTTCATTAAACGAGACTTTTTTTGTTTTTCGAGTAGCGAAGCTTTGTCTGGAATAGATGAAAAAAACCATAAGTAGAAATTATTTGGTTTTAAACATGTCTTGAGATGTGATTACAGTAAGGTGAAGTGTAGTCAATTTCTCCACTGTAATGTTTCTGTGTGTGCTTGTTCTGAATTGATATCATGTTTTAATCATAATTTTTTTATTTAAGTAGCCTGTCTGTTTTTATAAAATGTTAAGAATCTATGTTCACTTAAATTTAAAAAAAAAAGAAATGAACAAAGAAATTATAATTTGAAATGAGAGAGGTTGGCACTTACACTAGGCAACACTGTGAACACAGAGCTACCAGTTTGTGTGGTAGAACAAGCAATTCTCGACCTCCCCTCGCTTTATCAGTTTCATAAGCAATAAAACTGTTGGTAATTAAATAAAGACTTTATTTCTGTATGTGTGTTTAGAACTAGAGTAATTAAGTAGTACTAGTTGTGTTGATAAATTTGTATAGTAGATATTTCACAATAATAGGAGAGAGATAAATTAGTAATTATCAAAATCGCGAATCTAATTTATTTTACATGTTGGTCAACAGTAGTATCCCAAACTGAATGTTTTACTTGAATTAAGGAATCTTGTTTGTAAATCAGTAATTTAACATGAGTCGAGATCTTAGATAAATAATTGATTTTAAAATACATGAACATTTGATTTTTTTTGTATAAGTGATAGGTAATAATTGATAATTTGTGTATTTAAAAGTTAAAGTTGTTAAATAAAATGTCATATTAGTTATTATTACATTTTATATGAATTGCCAGTATCACAGTTTCAATATTTTATAAGTTTAACTAGATGGGTCTTTCTGGTTGTAAGTGAAATAATATATTGTGTTGAGGTGTATATCTTGTCAAGGAGTGTTCCTAATTTTACACAATAAACCAACCAGAAAAAACAATATAAAAGTCGTCCTAATTTTTCAATATTATCACCAATTCTGTTGCATTTTCTTCAGTTGAATTTATGTATGGTACAAATGAAGGAGGGATAGTTATTTCCTTAGATTTTTTTTATCAGAAGGACTGTGGTTTGCAAATTATTAGTTTTTTTGTCTGTTAGGTTTTTTTACAAATGCAGATTTTTTTTTTTGTTCGTGACTATTTTTCACACTTTTTACATCACTCAAGATCTGTTTACATTAAATCTCTGTAAATGATAATTACAAGCAACCTAGCTACCTTTCACAAAGGTCAGGAAAATTTCAACAAATTTAACTACCAGTTTTGAGTAATCTATACTTGTTTAAAATTGATTGTGTGTTATATTGATTTTAAAAAACATATTAAAATTTATAAGTGCGAGATTGTATGTCAGATTTTTTTATTTTATTTGGAATTTTTGGTTTGGTAGTAACCTGCTGTATTTGAAAATGTAGCATTGGTTTTAGTTTAAAAATTTTCCAGTGTAAAATCATATTTATTGTTTGTTGTTGCATGTTATATATTGCATTTTGTTTAAAAGGATGAGTCATTTCCATTCTGGTTCCCAGTGCCTGTAACCACTTCAAGAACCGTGCCACATCTTAAATATGTAAGTACATTAATGTTATATAAAAACCAATTTTAGTGATTTTGTTTGTTTAGGCTATTTTTGAAAGTATACAAACACTATTTATTTTGAAAATATATTAGGCTTACAGTAATTTCAGTTATCAGATATTATAAAAATGATATATGGAGGGATAAAAGAAACAATGTGTTTTTTAATACAAATTGAAAATAATAATAAAATTTTCACACCTTTTTGTATATTTTTTTTAAAAATTACTTAAAACTTATTGGTTTAAGTAGCTTTAAAATTATTGTGAAATTACACCAATACATTTTTTGTATATTGTTACTTATGTCGCCCATTGTAAAGAAAATGAAATTAGATTTCATACAACATTGTTTCACAGTTGCAGTTATTTATTAATTACATTTCTATTGATTCATTACCTCAGAAGTAGTGTTCACATAGTGCTTTATTAGGGTCAACATACTCTCATTTGTTGCTCTTGGAAATAATTTTCAATTTTTGTTTTACTTCTGTAAATGAATTATCATCGCTGTACTACCTTGCAAGAAGGATGGTAGCTTACCATAATTTGTAATTATAATAAATCTTTGTATAAAATGGTTCCGATAAAATGTCAATGAGACATTTAATAGTTCAAAATGTAATGTTAAAGAACAGTATTAGTGAGTTTTAATATTGGTATTGGAGTAACTTATTGTACCAGTTACGTTGTTTTTGTAATGTTACTAAACATACAACATTGAGTAGAATGTCATAGCACAAAACCGCATTACCACATATCTTGGGAGGGGGAGGGGGTCGAAGAGATTAACATGGAACATATTACGGAACTGAAACTGTAACCTTGAAACTTATTACTAAGAAATGCCAGTTTTGTTGAACTTTACTATATAGTTAATTTATTCTTGTAAGGTTCTTAAGAAAAGTAACTGAGTTTAGTGGTAATGCATTCAGTACAGTAACTCTTAAAAATGGTATGTCTACCAATGCTTCAAACACTGTCCCGTGACTTTAAAGTATATAAACAATTAAAGTAACACTGAGTGGATATGATGAATGAAAGTAACACGATGGATTACTGAATTCGTTGGTTTAAAAAACTACACATTGTTGTGAGTCTACTGTATTATTAATGTACTAAAAATTATTTTTCTTTTTATGAATATTTTGTTGATCATATTATTGATTTTGCTTCTTACTATATCTCAAGGACGTATTGAAAGTATAATTGTCATGAAAAATTCAATCTTGAAATTTTGATGGATATTTATGTTTCAGTTCTCCCGAGTAAAAAAGTGTTTTGACTTGGATGTCTGTTTTTCTGTGTGCATTAATTGAATTGGTCAATTAACAATTGATAATTTTAAGTGATAATTTTTAATTGTATAATGGATGACTTTACATTTAATGTTTTGTTACAGTTCCATGGTGTTTACCACTTTAGGTACCCACTTTCAGAGCTGGAACAATTTGTTCCCTCACTAGATGGGATGGAAGTTACGGTTACTGCTACTGTTGGAGACAGGTTCTTAGATGAAGTCATTGAAGGTTATTCTACAGTCAGGCTGTTCAACTCTACATTGAGAATTTCATTCTTGGGTGGAACACCTCAAGTTTTTAAACCCATGATGCCTTTCAGTTGCTATGTGAGTGTCAATGTTATAGTGTCCAACAAATCTACTCTGTAAGCATATAAAAATGGGGGTACACAACTGTCTCGCTCAAAGTTAATGGAAGCAAATTTACAAAGTATTTTTTTTTATTTTACTTTTTAAAAATTCTTATTTTACTGTCATAGTTATCATCAAAATTGACATTTAATAGCATTTTAAACTTTTACATAAAATTATGTTACACATATGAAAATGAACCCTGACTACCATCAAATTATATTTTTAATTCAAATGGATTTTTAAAAATTCAAATTTCTGCAGTTTTTAATGCTTTTCACAATTGTGAAATGAGGCTTTAAAAAAATTGAAGATTAAAAGTTATAAATTTCAAATGATAGCCATTGTTGAACAAATTTGTTGGATAATGAACATGTCCAATCTATTACCAAAATAAGTTTTGTTTCATTATTACCTAGAAAAACAGTTCTTTACTTTCTGAACAACTCTGTATATATTCTGTTGATTTAGAACTGTGCAGTGTGAAGAAAGCCTTTGCTTAAACAAACTATGAATTTTTATTTTTATGTGATTTAAGATTATTATTCTATGCCAGTTAGATTAAAAAAGGCAGAGTATTCTCATAGATAAGTAGTGAAGACTGATCCAACTGAAATCACAATTGTAACAAACTGCCTGATTTCTTAAGGTTTCTAAAATTGTTTTGTTTAGCTTTGTTATCATATAGGACGAAAATTAAGTTTAACAAAATTTTTATAGTAGGCCTTATATATCAAATTTGATCAATTTCAGTTTTACGCTGTAGAAGACCAATGTATATTTAGTCAAGTAATTTTTAATTGTGCATAAAATGCAATAAAATATTCAGAATATTTTTATACCTCTTCTGATTAATTTCTATCATATTTTGAAAATATTTTAAACTACATTTTAAATAAATTGCATAATTAAAGTTTATTAATCAAACATATTTCAATTGTAGATTGCAGTGTCGTACCAAAACGGGGCTCCTCTAGAAAGAAAAAGACTTTTGAATGGGCAGATGGAAGTTAATGCAGACATAGTTATGAAAGGTGGTGGCAGAAGAAGTCTAGAAACTCAGCCTTTAAGAATGTCAGCCGAGTATGAAGGAATTTGGGAGCTCAAAGTTGATCTTAGATCTAGTTTAGGTATTTTAAGTTTTATCTACTACTAGGTTTAACAAATAATTTATTTAGCTTTTGAGTGAATTAAAAAAAAACATTTAATGTAATAAGGTAAATATGGTTATTCATTCGTATATATGAGGGCCAAATCAATAAGTAAAGTAAAATAGAAAAAAAATCTATATTCGAGGTGTGTTCAGAAAGTAACGAGAATTTTTAAATTTTGCGGGCTTGGAGAGTCCGATTGTCAAACATTTTTTTTTATGTTGGTATACATGACCTTGAAGTATGATAATACTTTCAGCTGTTTTCATTGTTGACTTTGTCTGTGACAGCCACTAAGGTTAGACATGTTTTTATGAGCTCGGCGATTTTTGTTTGTTAGAAGAAATGGATCAAAGAATTTGTATCAAATTTTGTGTAAAAAATGGAATAAAGTGTAACAAAGTGTGTGAAATGTTAACAAAGGCCTATGCTGAGTCTGCTGTGAGTAAAGCAAGAGTTTACGAGTGGTATAAGCGTTTCCAAGAAGACCGTGAAAACATTGAAGATGACGAACGCCCTGGACGCCCCAGCACATCAACAACCGATGAAAACGTGGAAAAGTGAAAGAAATGGTTATGAACAATCGCCGAATCACAATTAGAGAGGTTGCTGATGATGTTGGCATATCGATTGGATCATGTCATGATATTGTTTCGAATGTTTTGTGCATGAAACACGTGGAAGCAAAATTTGTTCCAAAATTGTTGAATTTTGAACAAAAACAGTGGCGAATGGAAGTTGCTCAGGAGTCACTAAATGAAGTCAACGGATGCAGAATTACTGAAATGTATTACAACAGGTGACAAAACGTGGGTTTACGGATATGGCGTCAAAACCCATTCCGGCTCGCCAAGACCGAAAAAGGCTCGACAAGTGCGGTCGAGCGTGAAGGTTATGCTTACTGTGTTATTCGATATTAATGGCATAGTATCATGAATACCTGCCACCAGGTGAAACGGTTAATGAGGAGTACTACCTATAAATTCAACACCGTTTGCGTGAAGCAATCCGAAAAAAAACACCCGGATCTGTGGAAAAACAATTCATGGCTTTTGCACCAAGGTAATGCACCAGCTCACACTTCATTGCTTGTTCATGAATTTTTGGCCAACAGTACTGTAACAATGCTCCAGCCTCCATATTCGCCAGACATGGCTCCGTATGACTTTTTCCTATTTTCAAAAATAAAGAGAAGCTTAAAGGGCCGTCATTTTACAGCCGTAGATGATATTAAAGGTGCATTGCTCAAAGAACTAAAGGCTGTCTCAAAGATCGAGTTTGAGAAGTGTTTCGAGGATTGGAAGAAACACTGGCACAAGTGCATAATCTCCAATGAGGACTATTTTGAAGGCGACAACATCAGTGTAGAAGAGTAAATAAATATTTTGTTTAAAAAATTAAAATTCTCGTTACTTTCTGAACACACCTTGTATTTATTGTACGTACATTAATGATATTAGCATTAATTTTTCAATATAATCCCCTCCTACTTTTATGCATGTAGTCCATCTTTTAACCAGCATTTGAATTCCTTCCTGGAAGAAGGTCTTCGGCCTGGTGTTTAGAAAATTTTGTACTGCTTATATGGCCTCTTCATCAGATCGATAATGATTCTCTTCGCAACTGTTCTTTTAATGGGCCGAAAAGATCAAAATCGCTTGGAGCCAGGTCTGGACTGTAGGAGGGTGGTCTAGTAGCTGAAAACCGAGGTTTTAAAGGCATAGAGGCTGTGTTTTTAGCCATATGAGGTTTAGCATTATCCTGAAGCAAAATCACGCCTTTTAAAAAGTTATTATGTCTTTTGGGTTTGATTTTGACTCCAATTAATGCAGTAGGTCGTAGTAGCTGTCACAATTTATTGTTTGATCATAAGGTTTAATGTCAACCAAAATTGAACTTTCGATATTCCAGAATATCGTCATCATAACCTTTCCTGCAGACAGCTGAGTTTTGAACTTTTTTGCTTGGGAAGCTAAAGGATGTTTCCACATCAAACTTTTCCTTACTCTCTGATTCAAAATGATGGACTCATGTCTAATCAATGGTTATTATTCGCTTAAGAAATGGGTCTCCTTCTTTTTAATGTTCCAATGGCTTCTGGGAAATTTGGAAACAATTGTCTTTGTGGATGCTGGTTAATTAACGTGAAACTCAGTGTAAAACAGACATTTTGAAAATTTTAAAAAAAATTATGGGTGATTGAATATGCTGAGCCTTGGCTCATGTTCAACTCACTTGCAATGTTATCAATTGTAATGCGTCAATTATCGAGAATAATTTTTTTAACTGCTTCAGTATTGTCATTAGTCTTTGAAGTGGAAGGCCTGCTAGGCCAATGTTCATTACACACAGAAATCCTACCACTTTTAAAGTGATTAATCCATTCGTAGATCTTACTTCCACTCAAACAACTCTCTCCATATTGCTCTCTTCATTATTGCTGCTGCATTCGATGAATAATCTCTGCGAGTTTCACACTTTTTGAATTGAGGAAACATATCACTGCTCGCATTTCTTCCTTGGTGCAGTCAGATAAAGGAGAACTCATTTTACACATTCTTTTAAATACAGTCACAATTAGCTAACAGTGAAACAAAACACTTTCAGTGAACAGCTGATAGACATTTTAACAGAACAATCAGTGCTGACATACATGTGATTAAGAGGAAAATTTAAATTTTCCGTTACTTTTTGACTTGCCCTCGTAGTAATAAATATCAATTCCTCTAATGCCAGGTTGCAAGAACATTCATTTAATCTCTAGTTACAGAAAGTGACATTAGATTAAAAGTTACTTTAAATGTTTTTTTCTGTTGATAGAACTTTTTTAACAAACCTTTACGTAAAAAATGTTTAAAGCATTATTAAATTTAATAACTGTTTAATGGCTGATAAGGTAGTCATCTGATGAACAGCTGATAATTTTTTCAGTTTATTTTTTATAGTTGTTTTGAATGGTGTGTTTTGTTTACATTTGTTTTTTCTAGTGGCAGGTCTATACTTCCATAAGTACACAAGTTTGCTTTTATTCACCTGAACACTGTTATAGGCATCTAGTCATTCTCTAGTTATAATTAAACAAACATCAGTGAATAGTTCTCAACATTTCAATTCTGTTTGTGCAGTTTATTACCGGAAACAGAGTGGGAATTCATAAATACACGAAGCTGAGTAGGCACCAACTATAATACTTATTATCTTGACTCAAACATTAAGTTTAGAAGTTGAAGAATTTTATGTTTTATAAAGTTAATAAGATTTATTTTTAATAAAAAGAAACATTTACTACTTTGACAGAATATTGAGTTTTCAAATCTACATCTTTGTTTTTATTATTTTACCAATGATTTATTTGTTTAAACAGGGCTTAGTGAAGTAAGGAGTGGAATGGAAACATTAAATGAAATAGAATCCATGAGAGTTACTGCTAGCTTCAAGGACTATGAAACAGAAAGAATAACAGCTGAGCGAGTAACAGCCGATTTGTTATTACTGTCTCATTACTCTCCCACAAACCATCACATCAAAATTATTACTTCTACCAAAGATGCAAAGGTACATTTATCTTCATTTTCATTTTATATTATTTAGTAATAATTGTAATAAAATTTAAACAAATTAAAGTTTTTAATATTGGATTTGTAAATTTGAAGCATTGTTACTAACTGTTGACTTTATAATTACAAAATTAAGAATACAGTATATCTGTATTACTTAGGCCGAGTAGCCACTACTAACTGTTGACCTTATAATTACAAAATTAAGAATACAGTATATCTGTATTACTTAGGCCGAGTGGCCACCAAATGCAAAGTGGAGTTGCGGAGAGCTGAGCAGACTATCCATTCATAACCAAACTTATTTTTTTAATGAAAGTGCATCCACTGAAAGCAAAGCAGAACTACGTAATGCTGCTTAACTCTACTCACGTTTGTTTCTCTTTCAGAAGACGCAATTACACAAAAAAAAAACAATAGGTTAGGTTTTGAATGCATAGTCTGCTCTGCTCAGTGCTACTCCGCTCTACATTTGGTGGCCATCAAACCTTATATTCATTGAATAGCTGAATACATTCCTTGAATATTCATATTTCCTTCATTATATTGACCAAATAACTAATAGTCATCACTGAAAGTCAACATATACTCTACAGACACTTTCTTTCGGAATAGCCTTGATGAATTATTTAAGTTTTTAATATTTACGAAACAAACCATTTATTTTGTGTTTCAAATTAATTGTGTAAATTTAATTTTCAATTTATTAATTTTCTGTTTGAATGAAGCACAAACAGTTTATTTTAAAAAATCCTCCAGTTCTAGTTAATTTAAAATTTTAAAAAAATGTATGTTAGATCCGCAGAAAGAATCACTTTTGTGTTTTGTCTAAAACGCGCGCGCGCACACACACACACACACACACACACACACACTATATATATATATATATATATATAGATATAGATATAGATATTGTTTATATTTAAATAAACTATATAAAATGTTCAAAACAATTAGACAACTTTAAGAATAGATTTTTTTATTTTACTCTTGTTTTATAGGCTATATATTATTTTTATTGCAGGTTGGAGAGTATATAATTTTCCATGTTCAAAGTAACTTTTTTATGGAAACATTTAATTATTTAATAATGGCTAAAGGTACTATATTACTGGCTGGCCAGGAAAACATGCAGGACTCTATCAGGACTTTTGCAGTATCACTTAGTGCAGAAATGGCACCTATCGCAACCGTTGTAGTATACAATATAGACCTTGCTGGAACTGTTGTAGCAGATAGTCTTACATTTCCTGTCAACGGAATTTCAAGAAATAATGTAAGTTTTATAATAATTAATTTTTTACTTGAACTTTAGGTAAACATATATTATTGTCACTTTTATTATAGCAAATAAGGTAAATAAATTGTTATTTTACTTGTTAAAGTAAATTGTTATTTACTTTAAGGTTAGTAAAAGTCTATTTGTTACATTTATTTTTAAATTCATCCTGCTAATTCTGTTAAGTGATGTGTTATTTGACTGCCTTAGATGTTTCTAAACACCTAAACATATTTTTGTTCAACTATTTTTGTACTTGTTTTAGTTCACTGTATTTGTTAACAATCGAAAAGCAAGAACTGGTGAGAGAGTAGAAGTGGCTATTTATGGAGAACCTGGTGTGTATGTGGGGCTGTCGGGTATTGATAGAGCATTCTACACAATGCAAGCAGGCAATGAACTTTCATATGCAAAGGTCAGTGCATTCCTAAAACATTACGTTGAAAATATATTTTATAGTGTCTTATGTAATATAAGGTTAACTAAATATTTCGTTAAATTTTGTTTTTAGGTACTCAAAAACATGGCAACATACGATGAGGAAACAAATGGAACAGTTTCACAAACTTGGTTCTCGCATGAAGGTAATCCTGAAGAGATCGTTAACTTCCCTTCATCTACATTCGGCATTGATGCCAACAGGACTTTTGAGTATGGCATTAAATTATTTTCTCTAATTAGCTATTTATAGAGAACCAAAATAGTTTTAAATTTTATTATTTTATTTATCAGTAGTCAGTATGATTTATATTGTTTTTTTTTTTTAATGTACTGAATCCCAGTGTCATACATACTTTAAAGAGTCTGTTAATGATAAATATAGAAGGGATACTGCATTCTATAATGCATCTTTTAAATTGCAGTGCTAAGTTATTTCAAGAAAATTTGTGCACAATTTTATGTAGTTCTAGCTTCTGTTGAGTAAACATGTTTTATACATTATTTTTTTGTCTTTTATTAAAGTAATTTATAAATAAAACATGAGTATTTATTTATTTGATATTCAGCATGTCATATCACTAATTTGTTTATAACTAATAGCTATCTTAAAGCGCAGTCATGACACTTTGAAACAAAGTATTGCTTATAACATGTTTACTGAGGTAATCAATTGGTACAGTTGAAAAAATTCTATTTCTTACTTCTCACTTAAGACTATCAAATTTCTACTTTAATTGGGACTGCACCATTAAATTTTTTTAGTTTTCCTTACAAAATTTGTGATACCAAAATTTCTTAATATTATGGTAATAAATATTCATTATGTTTCTAAATTTTATAAAAGATTATGTTTGAAAATGTATTAAGAAAATTTAATCATTTGGCATTAAAATTGTACGAAGGATTTGTAAATGCTTTGTGATGCCCAGTTGAAGGTAATTGTTTGCTATGCAATTGTCACAGCAACTTTTCCCTGTTATGTTTATTTTTGCTTGCTGACTACAGGTTGACATGTTTAAAGATTCAGATCAACAGGATAATGAAACAAAAGATATAACAATTGTATCTCACACGCAAAACATGAAGTGCTTTTTAGGGTGCGGTACAATGACCAGAATTATCACTTTATAGTTCACTTGGCTAACTTCAGAACTTATCCACCTAACACAATATATATGTAAATACATAGTGTATAGTAGTTTCCAACTGTACATATTTATTTATTGCTAAGAAGCGAAAATTGATCAGAAATTGCTATATATGTATTTCCACGCATACCATATTTAGTTATCAAGACTAGAATAACCTAACTAAACTAACATTGTATGTATGAAAATAATTTTTTCCCACTTTTTTTTCTTATCCCAACTTTAAACATGTCAATCTATTTTTAGCAAGCAAAATAAACAGCATATTTCAAAGTGGAAAAGCTTGTGACTGCTAAATAGTAAATCATTACGTTGTTTTTGAATTAATAATTTTCTAACTAACTTTTCTAAAAATCAAAATACATTTATTTATCCGCAATGTATGCCCAATTATACTGAAAGAGTAGAATTTAGTTAAAGGCAGTTCTGTTTTTAATTTGTATGACTTAGTAAATTAATTATTTGGTATATTTTTTAATCAAACATTTGCTGTAATTTGTATGTATAAAACAATACAAATATGTGAAAAATTCTGTAGCTTGTTTTTGTGACTGCTGATTACATGTAACTTTTAGTTTTATTTTTGACCACTCAGAGTATATCAGCTTTTAGGTTTTTGTATTAACAAGGCTAATACATATAGGCTTATATTACAGTTTTTTTAATTTAGGCCCTTGAGAACAAGAGTTGATCACACTTTTTTAAATAAATTCTGTAATTATTTTGTGACAGCAAATGTTTTATTAGAAACCTTATAATAATATAAATATTCTACCATTAAGCAACAATTTTTTTAAAAACAGAATTATTTCATTCTCTGTTTAAGATCATTATTGAAACTTTAATGTTTTAAGTATTTAAGAAATCATGTTCTTAATCTTACTAAGGAATTTTGTTTGTTTAGGTTTTCAGGGTTAATTGTATTTACTGATATAGTAGTGGCCAGGAGAATTGATCTGTGCAATGAAACCCAAGGCTTTGCTGAATGTTTGAATGGACGTTGTTATAAGGCGTCGGGTAGATGTGATGGGCGTAAGGATTGTGAAGATGGTACAGATGAAGCTGCGTGTAAGTGATGGTCAGATTAAAGAAGCTTTTATTTCCAAACACTTGTAACACTTGTTTTCCTTAATAATTGTTGTTTTTTGCAAAATTAATTGTTATATTATTTATTTAAAGTTATTGACTGTTTTATCATTCAGAGTACAGTGACAGTCAAAATACCGATTTCAGAATTTTTGATGACTATATACATTTGAGAGAGTCTTAAATAGTCGGTTTTAATTGATATTTCTGTCTGTGTGCCTGTATATTACTTTAGACTACTTATGTTGAACAATTTTACTGAATTTTGGAAAGATGTGTTTGCCAATATGTTAGGACCATTCTTAATTTTTAACTAAAATGATATATATATACACACACACACATACATATATATATATATATCCTGATTGTCATCTACAGAGCTTGTTTTGATTTTTTTTTTTTATTTACTATCAAACCATATAAGTTATGATAAATTTTTGTATATTGTAAATTTTAGCAAGATCTGATAAACTGATTTAACCCTTTAATCAATATAATTGTATATTTACATGCACAGGATATTGTGACGTACATGGTACTGCCAAACATTTATGTTTTGTATTTTCTTGTCATTTAGTATGATTATTTATTTATAATATACATTTCATTCATGTACAGTCAATTGCAACATATGAACAATAGATTATAAGAAAAGTTAATGAAATAACTGAATTTGGCCTTGAGATTGAAATTTATTATAGATTGTACATACACTTTTATTTTTACATTACTGTGCTTTTAATGTAAACCAATACTAATCGCCGAATCATTTATATTATTTTCATAACATTTGTGTTTTATGTTTAAGGTCCTCATTTGAATCATACAGAATTGCTTCACTTCCGAAAGTCTCGTTTCAATCGTATCCAGCGCTTGTACGAAAACGTATGGCTTTGGAAGGACATAAATATAGGGCCTCATGGAAGGTACATTTTTGAAGTGGCTGTACCGCATAGACCTGCTCATTGGATGGTCACTGCTTTTAGCATGAGTCCTAGGCTAGGGTTTGGCATGATACCTAGACCTATTGAGGTAAACATGCAACCTGTTGTATTGTGTCCATACTCAATAAATTCACTACAAGTGCCTGATTATCTGTATTCGACTAAATAATTTCTGTGGAACTCTAGTTACTACATAAATGTGTTTCATTTTTCTCCTCTTCTTAAACTTTATATAAACTACATTTGTTTCCGTCACTTCAGCAAGGTAGTTTTTTTGCTGTGATTATCTATATTTTTGACAAAAAACTTGAGGAAACAATTGGCTTAATCTGCCTGATGGTTATCTTAATAACCACTTATCTACGATAATTATTTTTATGAATATGAATTATGACCAATTTATTTAAAGTATAAAAACTGGTAGTAACTTTTTAGCAGTTCTAAAAAAAACATAAAAGAACTTATATGGAAAATAAAATATTTTTTTTAAAACAAAATTTTTATTAAATAGTATAGTATGCTGGCATAAAAAATTCTAATAATTCATTTCTCGCCATTACTAGTTCTGACTGTCAGTCTGAAAAGTCTATCTAAAACTGCATCATTGATGTTATAATAATGAGCAAGAAGAGTTTTATTATATAAAAATACAGTGAAACAAAACTAGTCTTTCTGCTATCTAAAACTGCATCATTGATGTTATAATAATGAGCAAGAAGAGTTTTATTATATAAAAATACAGTGAAACAAAACTAGTCTTTCTGCTTTGACAAACTGGCAATTTGATTCTGGTTTCAGTTTTCTTCAACTCACCTTATTTATTTTTTCTAGTATGTCGGAGTGTTACCATTCTTCATAAATGTTGAAATGCCGACCAAGAGCCATCAAGGTGAACAAGTCGGTATTCGTGTCACTGTTTTCAATTACATGAGCAATGATATTGAAGCTACCGTTGTACTTGCTGGCTCAGACAGCTACAAGTTTGTCCATGTGGAAATGAATGGAATTGTAAGTATCGACAATTGAAAATGTAGTCATTATGATTGAATCTATTTTTATGTTCTTACTATTGAGGTTGTGATTTTCAGATCATATGTGTTTATTAATTTTCAATTTGTTGACCTATTCATGTTTTCTTCTTGTGTTCATTTATTCCAATAATTGGGGATGTTTCATCTTGCTCAATTACCTGTCACATACACATTTTATTAATGAATATATGAAAAATTTAGTTGTTATACTTCATTGATTACATTAAGTATTCTATAACAAAATGTGTTTACTTGTAAATAGGTAAGGTCGTATAACCCTCGCACTTCATTCGGCGAACATCAGTTCTTCATCTACATCAAAGCTCATGATGCTGCTGTCGTTCATGTACCCATAGTACCTATCAGACTTGGCGATATACCAGTCACACTCATGGCTTCAACTTTAATTGGCAGAGATTCAGTCACTAAAAATCTTCATGTTCTGGTAATGTTTTGTTTCTGTTTATTTATAATTAATAGCTTTCTTTTAAAACATGAGTAGCTTGGAATTTATATCCGCCCATAGAGAGCCCTGCATGCATATGTAAGGCTAAGGGGAGGTTGCTAGGTATCCCAGGCTCCATTTGATATAATACCAATAGGCTGTACAGCCGATATAATCGACCCATGGTGGTATTCGCACAACTTATACACACTGATATAATTGGCCCGTGGCGGTATTCGCACAACTTTTGTGCACCAATATAATTGGCCCATGGAGGTATTTACAAAACTTTTACGCGCTGATGTAATTGGTCCATGGCAGTATTCAGTCAGACCAACGGAACCCTTATATTATTGGTTCGTAGTAATATTCACACAACTATTGTGCATCAAATCAGCCTGTGGCGGTATTCACACAACTTTTGCGCGCCGATATAATCGGCCCATGGCGGTATTCAAACAGTGTTTAAATCCGATTATATTGACTAGTGGTGAAGAAAGTTTTAATTCTATTTTTTTTTTTTAACAGGCCTAACTAAAAATGTGATGGTTCCCCATTTAACCGTTTGGCCCGACCAGATCCAAAAAATCTGAGCGCCAAAAAAAAACCCGATTCAAACTCTAAAAACTCGGCCCGCAGACCCCGAAATTTTACATAACAAAAAAAAACTGGCCAAAATGAAAGAAGACCTTGATAATAAGGGTCAGAGAAAGAAAAATTGAAAGGGAATAAGTAGAGCAAACATCTCAATAATGAATTAGGAAGGCACTAAGAGTTACCCACCTTAAATCTTTTCCAAATCCTAGACTTTATAAAGACACTAATACTGGAGAAGGTGCAGTAACTGAGCATCTCAGGAATATAGAAAAGGGAACACAATAGATCTACGAAGGTTACAGTGCAACAGTAACCCTGGAAATTGAATCATTCATTCAGGACTTTTGTTGACTGTATCGATATATAGCAGAGTTTCGATTAACCATCAGGTTAATTTTCTTAACCAACGGTTTTCAAACAGAGTTGCATAGTAAATAATTTGTAATAAATAATAAAAGTAACCTTCTAGACAAAACAAATACCATAATTGGACACAACTATTTATAGCATATATGAAGGAAGCTGACACCAATTGCTGCTCTAATAAACATTCATCTAATTGAAAAATAAGTTATCCTATCATCTAGTGGAATGAGGTAAAAACATTTCAAATAGTATCAGCAAAGTCTGAAAGATTACATTAATGTTTCTATTGAAAGATAAACACTCTTACACTATTTATGATAATACCATTTAGCATGTAAGTCGATCACGTAACAGTCATGTGAGTATTCTTAAGTGGGGTGTGTGGGTTCTCGCATATATTACATAAATACTTGTCAAAGGGTTAAGTATGGGTAATTTATTGTATTAAAGATCTGTGTATGTAAAATTTGTATAATACATAATTATAGTTAAATTTAAGAAAATTTTAAAATTAGAGTTTTTACTACTTTTTTCAACCAAGGGTAATTTTTATCAATTGCCGAACGTACGGATTGTTTGTTTCTGTTAATCTGTTTATTCTGTCATCCATCACCCCAATGGTCCCAAGATGACGGTTAATCAAGATTCTACTGTATGTATATACAACGATTGTTGACTGTGCTGTGGGTTGTGTAAATTGTAGCTTTATTCAGTAGGAGAGTTTATGTCATTGTGTTAGCCCATGTTATTATATTATCCCAAAATCCCAGTATAGGCTCTGCCTAAGGGATTCCTGTGTATTTCACTACACAAAATTATTAATTGTTTGGTTTTTCTTTTTCAATATTATTTATTATTACTTCTTTTTTATTATTATTTTAATTTTTTTATTACTTTGCTTTGTTTAGGCTGATGGTCTGCCACAATATCGTCACCAGTCTATATTACTTGACTTAAGTAATCGAGCTTATATCTTCCAATACATGCATGTAAACATCACTGAGACGCCTATCATACCTTACGATGAGAACAGATATTACATATTTGGGTCAAATAGAGCTTTTGTTTCAATTGTGGGTGATGTCGTAGGACCTATATTTCCAACTATGCCTGTAAACGCAACAACAATGCTTAACCTACCGATGGTAAGTTGATTCTAAATATATATAAATCTGACATAAAATAAATCTATATAACTGTTACAGTAGATAGTAAATGCAAAATTAACATATGTAACCAACTATTAAATGTATTTTAAGCCTTGAATACACAAAGAGATTAAATTGCAACACTTATTGTAAAGAATGCTAAGAAATGTTGTTATGTTACAGGATTGTGGAGAACAAACTGTATTCAGCTTTGCGGCCAACTTGTACACCACACAGTACATGCGTCTCACAAATCAGCGGAACCGAACTTTAGAAAAAGAAGCATTTTACCACATGAATATTGGTTATTCAAGGACATTGTCCTTTATGAATAAAGATGGATCTTTTAGTCTGTTCAGAAGTGACTGGTTAGTTTATATTTTATTTTTACTCTGTCACTATAAACACATTATTTTGGTTCAAAGTATAAAGGGAGTATGTTTGTATTTCATCATTTATAAAGTCCAAATTAAGTAACTGATTTTATTGAAACATGATGTGGTGATGCAGTTTGGCTTGAAACCATTTTCTAATTCATTCACAATTTTAAACATTAGTTTTTTGTTGTTCGGTGCTCAGGGTTTTGTTCAACCCTGAGTACTGAACAAAACATCTTGATCTGCTATCATTTGAAAAATCAGGAGCTATCTACAAGAAAGTAAAATTCTTTTTTCAACTTGAATAAATTAAAATTAATTTTATTTAAACTTGAGTTATGAATAAATGTGTAAAATCTGATGAAAGCGATTTTTATAAATAAGCTAGTTTTTCAGTTTTTTGACAATAGTTTCTGGACTGTATGTTTTTTTTTTCGGAATAGCATTTGGTATGTTTTTAAGTGACAGTCTTCTTTTAAAGGGTTTAATTGCAAAAGGTTTGTACGATCATTTATTTTAATCAAAAACGTTATGTGTATTAATTTATAGTATTACATTCAAGGTTTTTTTTATTAACCTCTTGTGCTCACATATAATTCCTATTTATTTCAGTTATAGTAGTACTGTTATCTGAATTCCACCTTCTACTTCCCTTTTCCCCAAAGTCTAACAATATGCTAAACATGTTGTATACAGTTTACTCTCACTTTTAATCTGATTTGCTTGTTTGATTTCTAAAGGTTAAAGAGAAATATGCAGTTCATTAAAGAATAAAACATGTAATGTTGATAATGTCATTAGTAATGCTGTGGTGCAGACGAATTTGAGAAGAATTTATTCTCGTATTTATGAGTCCACGGCAACAGAAGCCATCATTTAGTGAATTGATCAGCCTGTTTGTGAACAGTGTTATTTCTCAGTTTAAAAACTAAATGATAATTTCTCAAAAAAATCTGAATTTCTTTGATGCTGTCTCTTCATGCACAACCTTCATTCATTGGTAATTTTAGTCTGCATTTCACTTTGACTTACAAAATTTGAATAACACAATTCAATTTACCTTGGTAGGAGAGTTAATTGTAAAACCATTTTTACGCAAGCATTGCTTGACTTATACAGAACAGTTGACTGATGTAAAGAATAGTGAGGGTCAGTCTGTATTACAAATAGAAATAGTCTGTGGACTTACCAGAAATTAATGAAAAGTTAAGCCTTACATTTAAAAGTAAGTTTAGTCAGACTCGGTTATAATGGCCTCAAATTGATGTTACGTGAACTCCAGTGTAGCATCATTTTCTCAAATGTCATTATAGGTTTTTAACGTAAAAACATCTGGTTTTAGCTACTCTAAATATTGTATTACTCAGTTTCAGTTATAGTTTCAGAAATATTTTTATGTAGTCTAATTTGTGAAGTCTATAATGAATACTACAATCAACAATAAATTGCAGGATTTCCATTTTTATACTGTATTCTTCAAGTTTTTTGTGCATGATCACAAAATATTTAATGTCTAAACACAAAAATAATATAGTAATAAAAATAACTTACCTGAGAAACAATTTTTTACTCTTATTTCTTATAATTTTTGTTATAACCAATTTTCACAATATATTTTTTAAAATTTGTATTAAAATTAACTAGTTTTGACTTGAATTGAAATGTTGTGCTGTTGTAATATTAGGATTATCAATTATTTTTTAAGTAAAATTAAACCTCAATTATTCAAACCTCCAAAATATTTTTTTAATAAATCTTTTTAGTATATTAGGCTTCCATACTTTAAATTAAAATAAAGAACAGTTAGTAAACATTAAAGTGGACATATTCGGGACTATTACTCTTGTGTATGGTAGGGGAGGAAATTTTAATTTTTTCTTATTGTCTAACCAAAATGGTAATTTTTTTCTCTTTATTTGTTTCACCCAACTTTGGGGTACACTAAATCAATCACTTTTTAATGTTCTGTGCCTTCCTCGTAGCCCAGTATTGCTTCATTCGTTGTGATCTTGCTTTTCTTTCTTTGTTAGAGATTTTGATCGTTCGCTTGGATTTGACTTTGCCTTGGAACCATTGCTTCTTGTCCTTGGTTATTGTTTTGTCCATGAGCATAGTGTCAGTGATTTTTTTATTGTTATTATTTTTAATTTTGTCACTAGTGCACAATAAAGTGATGTTTAAAACAGTATTTATCTGAACCACTGTGGATCCAGTACAAATTTTAACTATTAGATAGTCAATGTTCTACTGTAATTTAAATAAAAAAGTGATTTGCATGTTCAAATTAAATCTTGTCAGGTAAAAGAATTTTGATAAAATAAATTTTTAAATTTTTGTGTGTAAATTAATAAATGAATTTATTTTAGGAATCAGTCATCACCCAGTGTGTGGCTCACTGCATTTGCCGCACGTATCTTCCAAGAAGCCAGCTTTTACGAATGGGAAAATTATATTTACATCGACCCTGAGGTAAGATTTTAATATATACATTTACTAATTTCCAATTAATTAAATAAAATTTTTTTTTTTTAATAAATGTTTAACATTTATACTTTATTCCAGTTAGACTCATGATGACGGTCTTATAAAATAAAAAAGAAAGAAAGAAATGTTTGTGGACTAGAACAATACAATACAGCAATTTTTCATGGCTAATACTTATCGTGATACATGCATATCAATGAAAAATGCATAGAAAAGTTACCTTAAACCCAAAAATATTTTGTAGTGTAATTTATTTATTAAAAATGTAAAAATAATTACATGGTTTTGTAATCAGGGTTGAACATGCCTAAACATATGTATACAATTCCCAATATGGAACATATTTTTAATTTTATATAATGACACACAGAAATCTAACAAACACACATATATTTAAAATAACACAATACTTAGTTGTACATATTGCTCTGTAAAATAAATTTACATCAATTCAGAAGAATAAGCCCTGTAAGTTAGACTTTGTCCTGACAAATTTATGCAACTTTATTTAGCTGGTATTTTTTTTTCAATCTAAATAGGTAAGCTGTGTTTTGAATCTACAGCTTATATCATTTCTCTCTAATTCTGGATCTGTGAATTTGAGGAAATCGACTGCATTTTGTACTGTATTTATAAAAAGTCATCAGACCTATAGATGACATTATCTTGTCATTAGTCTTTTCTGTTTCACTTAAATCTTTGGTAGTCAATTCCATTTTAATAATTCTTCATTATGATTAGAATTTAAATTCTTCACCATCTATTTGCTGCCCCATGTGCACAAAAATCCATGTATATGGTAAGTGGTAATTAAATAACCGCACTGGTGTTGTTACTGGCAATCACACTGCAGCAGATTTGAACATTTTTGTGTTTCTTATGGGCACTGTGCCCCCAACCTTAACTCAGTGGATATGGTTGTACATTGCTCAGTCTCTATATAACATTCAATCATTCAAGTCTTTGTGCTAGCATCTTCTTGAAAAAATACGAAATGTTCCGGTGGAGTAATGAGTTATCTCAAGTTTCTTGTGAAACTGGGAAAAATTGCTTCAGGGGCTCATGCCATGTTAAAAGAAGTGTATGGGAGTGAATGTTTCCGATAAGTCATAGATTTTCAAATGATAGTAAAAAAATTTTTTTTTTGAAACAATATAATAATAACAACAACAATAATAATAATCTTTGACCCTATAACTTTTTGATTTAATATTTATTTTAACATTTATAATATTTCAATCTTTTATAATATCAACAAGACAGCTGTATGTTGTGATTATTTAGAATACCTTTAAAGGTCACCATCACTAAACTGCTGTTAATAAAACAGTAACTGGAACTGCACACTGTCTACAAACACTTAAAAAAAAAACAAAAAATAGATGTTTACTTGACATCCATATACTGGAAATACAGTATTGAAGTTGGGATTAGATCTAGCTATGAATAGATCCAAAACATTAAAACTTGCTAATTGATATTACTGTCCGTTTCGATTTTGTTGGTCTGACTGATGAAAAGCTATGTTAAAGTGAAATCACGTAAACATAGGCATAACAGTACTTTCATATGCTTGAAAATATTTCATTAAAATATATAAGCACTTAAAAAATAAAATAATATATTAATGCTGTTAAAATTATAATGAAATAAATACCATTTTAAAGAAAATATTTTTTCTTTGAGTATAATTCATAAAATGTATTTATTTGTTCATAAATTGTTTTAAAAAGAATTGCACTCATTTAAAGTTTGTTCATGAAGTGAGCCAAAACTTTAATATAGATATAATATCCTATGTGGTAAATTACATTCTAGAGAGTTTAAAGTTGGATACCATAAAAAATATCCAGTCTGTAGTGTAATATATACATCTTACAGGTAAAGACTACCTTTTTCGTGAATTCATCAGTTGGAGGTTTCTAATTTTTATAATTTGTTTTCAATTATTCTTTTTTTTTTATTCTGTGCTCTACAGTTTGAACACAGAAATACAGAATTCAACCCAGATGACAGGATTTCTGTATTTTTTAAATATTATATAGCATTACCATTTTTAACCTGTGTTGAATAGAAAATCGTAATGTTTGAAAATGTTTAAGGAAAATAATATAGATCGAGGTGCATTTGGCACAGCTGTTTTGTTTGAGGTAGTATTTATTAAACAGTGAGAAATTAAATAGGGGTAATAGTTCAGTCTTGTTTATGTCAAATATTTGCTATCAGCACATTTTTGACAAAAATAGACAAGGCATGTATGAAATATGAAAGAACACACACACACACACACACACTTCTGTAAAGCGCATGTCCACTTCCAACTTACAATTTTCACCTTTCTATCATTCCATTGACCTGTCTCCAATTCTCTAAGATGGACTTCTATGCATAGTTGATTCAATATTTGTTCGGGAGTCTTCATTTTACATACTCATAAATACATTGTTTTTTTATGTAATGCCGTCTTTATAATTATAGTCTGTATAATTTTCTGTGTAATTTCCATTTATACTCTTACAATGTTTAATGGTCATTAGTTACTCTTTCTCACTTAGATCTAAATATCCATTTCATTTCCTCTTAACAGGTTTTCAATTCTGTTGTTTAGAAATGAGTATAATTGCCTCAGTTTTGGTGTAATTTATAATTTATTTAAACAAAAAATATGTGTCCTGTTTAGGTGATCGGCAAAGCAGTATGGTGGGTGCTTCAGCATCAGACTATCGATGGAGCCTTCTATGAAGTCACGTGGATGCCAGATCGGAAAATGAACAATTCTCTCAATTGGGGCGATAACACTATTCGCTACAGAAATATTTCGTTAACAGCTCACGTTCTTATAATGTTAGATACAGTAAAAGATTTGACAGGGGTGAGAGTTATTTTGATTATTATTACAATAAAATAATAATAATAATAGTCAAATATTAGCATTTTCTACTAAAGTGCAGAAACATTACTTTGATTTGATTGAAATTGTAGCACTAGGTTTCTTCGTCCCCCCAAAAGTATTTTAGAATTAGGTAAACACTTTTTATGATAATTGCTTAAATATAACCCTTAATGATTCACTTATATTTATGTCACTGTATCTTAACAAATTCCAATTCAAAAGTTGTCAGCAAAATTAAAAATATCAGATATGCTGAAAAATCTGTATTAGTGCTGACTTCAAAAATCAACTTGGCAGATTTTAATTACAAATGTGATACTTTTATTTAATTCTGTGAATGCATAATTATGATGATTTGTAACTCAAATTAGTATACACAATTTTTGAAATAAATTCTAACTTTTTTCCAAAAATATCATGAATAAGGAAAAATGAACCGTGACCACCACCAAGTTCTGTTTCTTTTTTACCAGTTTATAACTTGCTTTTGTTTCAAATTCCATAGACCAAAATGTACACTTGGCGGAAACATTAATATTGCTCATACGTTTGCTAGGAAATGTTTTACATGTGGTCTATTGCTAGAAAAGAAAATTTTGGAAAGGTAAAGTTGTTTACATGTGTAAAGAATGCAGGAAGTTTAAGAAGAAACACTCAAGATGGCTACAAGAAGCTTAAGTAGAATTAACATCAGTTCCAAATTAATGGTTTTAATATTACAGTTGGTCTCGGTATAATGGACTAGATCTGACATGGACATTCAAAATTTTGTGTGTCCACAAAAGCACACTCTTTTTGCTTTAATACTGAACTTATTATAAAATGAACACTATAAAGTCTGTAATCTCAGTATTGTCATACACACCGAAGGTTTTTAAATACAGAACATTGTTTATAAATATTACTAACATTTTTTGCTCATTGAGCATGCCTATAAACATGACAAAGTCAAGTGCAGAGTCAACCTTGTAGATAAGATATTTAACCAAGCAACATAGTACTACTGAATCATGCACTATTAATTTTCTGAATTAGAAACGTGTAGAAACATATGTTCAGTTTATACATGTACAAGATAAAGAGTATGTTGTGTATCAAAAACAATTATACACTTGTGAAAATCTTTTGTAATCTAATCATTTAATGGGATTGGGCACTGATTCTAAGGTATTCCAATTTCGATTTTCAAAATTATTCTGTGTAGTTATTCTGATGTTGAGTTAGTAATCTGAATATACAAGTCGTTCGATTTTGACCATTCTGATTTCTTTTGTCATGCGAACATCAGCTTTGCTACTCTGTATTGACTGATTGGACTGATTAAGCGGCCATCCTTACATACTAGCAACTGTTTTAAATACTCATTTGAGTTATATCGTAGCTCACAGACTGTACTTCGTAATAGACTACTATACATACATTGCCTTCTGGTAGTTAACACTTTATGGTCTGTATCATTATTTTCAGTCATGTAAACCATGTTTTTTAATGGAGTATAATTTTTTTGTTAAATTGTTAATTTTGTATATCATAATGTCAAAAAAGTGGTGTCTGTCATACTAAAGTGCATTTCAGTATAATGAACTTTAAAAAGAAGTTAAATTTATTATAGAAGACTACTTCATATATTATTACGCTAAGCATTATGAAAGTTTTGTAGCGAAAATAAGGACTTGCGATATTGAAACATATATGGGATACCTACTGGTTCATCAGAACTCCAGGGAACTCTCTTGCCTCATACTTTTCCATTTTTTATAATAAAACTGAGAGTGCAGCACAGTACAGGCAATTGCGTGTGAACCAAAACAGATAATTGTTTAAAAAACCATTGTTGAAAGTAATATTTAAATTATTATTAGTATATCCAAGACTTAAATAATTATTGACCGAATCAGTTTGGAAAATAGAATCAGTAAGACAATCTAAGCAGTACTAACATGTAAATGTTATTAAATAAAAGACTCTGCTTTTAGTAAACTATAAATAATGTGTCAGATTTAGGCATGTAATGTAAAATCTGGATAATGTGTCAGATTTAGGCATGTAATGTAAAATCTGGTTATAGTAGGTTTCATTTTTAAATGTCAATAAAGTACAATGTTAGAATTCAGTCATTAATTTTATAGGTTATAGTTTTAAATATAAAAGGAGAACAGAGTAAGGCCTATTGTATTAAGTCTATATAAATCTATATAAGTCTTGCTTTATTAAAAGGTAATACAAAGTATTAAATATAACTTTAACTTGTATTTTATCATAAATTCATTTTGTCCGTAAATATTACTTACATGGTTTTGCAACAATTTTACTTAGGAAGATGTGTATAGAAATCGTAAGTACTAGTATTAATAATGATATTATTTGAGGTGCTATAATATTCTTCAACTTCTTCCATTGTAATAAAATGTTTATTTTTTCCCATTAATTACAAAAGGTTGCACGAGTCTATTAGGCTAAATATTGAAACAAACATTTTTTTTCAACAGGGAATAGGTTCACAAGTAGCTCAAGCTCAAGGTAGAGCTGTACAGTGGTTAGAACGGAACTTGAACCTACTTGAAAGACAAGGAGATCCTTATGAGGTAGCTATTGTAGCCTACGCCTTGATGATGAGTAAATCTGCTTCTGCTGATGCTGCGTTTGGGATTTTGGCCAGGCATGCTCGTATAGAAGGTTTGTGTTTGCATTGAAAAATAATTGTTTTTGAAAAAAAATCCAAAAACTGAATTAAAAAATGCAAATTCCTGAATGTGCGAGAGAATAAAAATTTAGTATTTTTGTTTATGTAAAACATTTGTAACAGTTGGTAAGGTAAGAAACCCTGAAAAAAGGGACTTCTGTGATAGATAATCTGCTTCCATGTAGGCAAACATTCCTTGACTTTTATTACAGATAGCAAAAAGCCAATAAGTCTTTTTGACGGTAGACTTCTATTGGAAATAGTATACACTTCTATAATCTGTCCATGAATTTCAGAACAAACATCACACTTGGTGTGATAATTCATTTTACCACACACTTCAAAGATGCACAAATTACAAAAAAAAAAAAAATCAACTATTTGAAATTTGGGCAAGGTTAAAGTAGAAATCATTGACTGGACTATAGTGGTAGTGGTGGGAGTTGAAATGCATGTGCTGTAGCAATTTCAATTTTTTTAAAATCTTGACTGGATAATCCTAAAATACTTAAACAATATTTGATTTAATAAAGTATATTTCTGTAGGTGGTCTAATGTATTGGGGAAAAGAACAAGTACCATTACCTCCGTTCAAGATGGAGAATCAGAAACCGTTCCTGTTACCTCGTCTGCCATACAAATATGACTCCAGCAATATTGAGACAACGGCATATGCTCTTCTTGTATACGTCTCTAGGCAAGAACTATTCATTGATTCTATTGTGAAGTGGTTGAATGCACAACGATTAACAGATGGTGGCTGGGCCTCAACTCAGGTTAGATTGTTAAATGATTTTTGTTAATTTATACAAACCATGAACTTTGAGTACATTCTTACAATTCCATTAGGATACAAAAATATTTCAGCTTTTTTAAATAAATTTGAAATGAAAAATATCAAAGATTTATATTCAAATTAGACCGTTTGAATTTATTGTATCCAACTAGCAATCTAGATTTTATACTACTTTTATACTTTTATTATTATACTACTATAAATGAATGATGAGACAAATGTTTTAGATATTAATCTTTAATTTAAATTTGCAGTTATTTTGTTTGTTCATAACTGTTGTATATATTTTATAAATATTTGATCAGACCTAAATCCCAATATTGTTAAATATTTTCTACTTTTTCTAGCTTCAGATGTTGAAAAATATTTAAAAAAATGTTTTTTTTATAACAGAATCGGATGGTATTTCAAATCGGAGATAGCATAATGTTAGTATTAAAAAGTTTTTAATGTAATTTTCTACTCTAAAAACATATTTCAGTACTAATCTGTCTAAAATTATCAATAAAAAATGTCAGTGTCAGATTTTGCAAGGCTTAGTTTGAGATAGTCTGTCATATATAAAATTTAAAAAAATGATTATTTAAACACACACACAAACACATTTCTTTTGAGAAATATATTGTTTTACATGTTGCAGTTGTGTTAAAAAAAAAAAAGAAGTCAATGAAATATTTGTCAATTAACACTAATCATCTGTAATAATGTTGAATAAATTTCAGGACACCGCATGGGCACTGAAAGCATTGATAGAATACACAAATAGAGCACGTCTGCGAGACGTATTGGCCCTAACTGTATCTATAGAAGCTACTGCTTTGCCTGGTCAAACCAAATTGCTTCATGTCAACAACAAGAATTTTGCTCAACTCCAGCGTATCGAAGTAAGTTTAATGTTAGACTGTATATTTTACTGAGATTTGTGACTCATTCAAATTACGGAACCAATTTTTAGATATTTGATCTGATAGTATATTTTTTGTCGACTTTTTAATGTTTTGAAGTTTCTTGAGCATTTGTCATTTGCAATGGGTAATTATTTGTACACAAAAAAATAGTTATTTTATTATGCTTGTTGTAATACTGAGGTCTTAAATAAAGCAATTAATTTCAACAAATTAAGTAAATATTATCAGCATAGTTAAAGTAAAACTGAATGTTCAGAAGCGAACAAGATGTGTTAATTATTAGTTCAACCCAGAAACTTTAAACTTAAGAAAATTATACAATCACAATTATTAATTTATGATCAAAATGGCTATAAACTAGTAAGAATTATGTCTTTTTATAAAAAGTCTTTAAAAAATTAACCTTACAAGTAGGATTTCATTCATGTAGATGGTCCAGATTTTTAACTATAACAAACTTCGCAATATAATGAAAATCAAGTTAATTAAATTCAGTGCCATTATTTATAAATATTTATTTCAGATTCCACATGCCTGGGGAACTATTAAAGTGCAAGCTAAAGGTGCAGGTTATGCAATATTACAGATGTCAGTCGAGTACAATGTTGATATTGCAAAATTCCAAACTCAGCCACCTGTACGTGCTTTCTCACTCCATACACGTGCAATCTTCCAAGGCAGGAATCAGTCTCACATAACATATCATAGCTGTCAAAGGTAAGTGTTTTGAAGCATTAGACTTACAGTTTACTCTCAGTACTAAATAATCTGGGACATCCAAAAGTTGAAAATATTAAATTTAAAATTGTTGTATATTGCAGATGGACGAACGTAAACGAATCTGTAAGATCAGGAATGGCAGTTTTAGATGTTACTATACCTACTGGATATATAATCCAACAACAAAAACTAGATGCTTATATTCTGACAAGAAATGTTCGTAACCTACAAAGAGCACGTTTTCAAGAAAGAAAGGTCCTATTTTACTTTGATTATGTGAGTACCTATTGTGTAATTTTTTAAATAAAATGTATTTAATATTCTTTTATACATTCATTCTGTGATGTAGTTCTCCAATAAAATAAATTTGTCTTCTCCATAAATAAAAGATGATATCCTTGTAGAGCAATACGGGTAAAACAGAATTGATGGCATGAAATTTTGCAGAAATATTTTTAATTTCTTGTTACTTGTGCACATGTGTCTTAGATTTTCCATAAATTAAATAGTGATAAAAATAGCATAGCAGAAAATAACATAGCTTTGTTTCAAACAGGCTCATTCTATCAACTGGAAGTTGTTAGTGGCCAGATGTAGTTACCCTTTTCCTATGGAGGGTTACGATGTTCTAATCACTTATTGACTGTTGCTTATCTCTTCTGATACAAAGGAAATACAATGCATTTATTGCTGCTTTTGTCACTGTTTACGTCGCGTACTATTTGATACAGTGATTTTTACATAGTGATTCTTATTCTTTGATAGCAGCCAGCACACATCCATTACACTGCAAACAGCTAAGCACTATATTCTTTAATTCTACTTGCAGCCTTTATTCCGGATATTTATTTCTTTTTTGCACATGCAGTTGTGGTTAATCTCACGAGGAATAGTAAGTTCAACCTTAATAAGTTGCTTTGATCTCAGGGATTAAGCTATTAAATTAGGAGTATTAAATTGTCACAACAAAACCTTCAAGAAGTTTATAAGGGCATGTATCAAGGAGTAAAAGTATAGTAAAAAATTGAAAGGAGGAAGATTTATTATGGTGTGATAATGGAAAAATCAAACTTTCTGAACCTAAAACACCACCTATATCATAATACTTCTTATTAATAGAATATTTGTAGAGCACAAATTATTTTTGGATTAATGTCTGATCATAATTTCTGTTTACTGACTATATGCACAAGCAGTCCTTCACAATAAACACGTAGTTTCCAAGTTAAATGTTTTTAAAATAATATAAACTAATTAAACGATGATAATTTAATCCTTGCTATAAAAAAACAAAACATTTCGTTAATGGAGTTCTGGTACACCTTAGCAAGGCACAGGATATTAACCGGTTATTAACATGTTGTTATTTTGTACCTTATCAAAGTTTGTACTACATTTTTTTTTTTTTTTTGATAATGTAAACAATAATGACTTTTTGAATTTGCTTTTTAAATTTATAAAATTCATTAACGAATTTTAAGATTTTAAATATATTTCTTATTAAATTTAATTTTGTTTCAGAATGATTTTAGTAAATAGAAAAAAAAACAAGTCAGTAAATTTACTTTTCTAATTTCAAGTAAACTAGCATACTTGGTTTTTTTTACTTGCTTCATAAAAACCAGGTTTGTAGTGAAAATAAATATATAATTTAAACAGAAAATACAATAATAATCATTAATATGAAAACATATTTTGAAAGATAAATAGTTTTGAAAAATATATGAAAAAAACAATATTCACAGTAGGCACCTAAAATGTCCACAAGCGGAAAAAAATCACCACAGGTTCTCAAAATGCCTTCCATTTGAGGTAATCCATGATACAACATGCATTTGCATGGACGGCGTACTCATTCTAAAATCCCATGTTGGTTCCCTTTTCTCACTTCAGTCCACAATGTCTAAGATATGTTTACCATTTTATCAGCCTGGAGTAATTTTGTTTGTACTTATACATACCATTAGTTTTGTTTCGTTAATTTTGTAAAAAAATTGTCGAAGTTGTTTCAAATAAAATTTACAAGTTGTAACCAACAGCAAATATTTTAGTACTAGATGAAATATATATATGGATGAGGTGCAAACATTGCTAGGGAAAAGGTTGACAAAAATACTGGTTATCACTGCCTTGGTTACAAAAATCATCACAAGCCGCCTCGGTGGCCAAGTGGATAGTGTACTAGGCTTTCATCCCGAGGACCCGGGTTCGATTCCCGGCGAGGGAAAATCATTTTAACATTTATGTAGAAGTGATAAATTGATGTTTTTTTTCAGTTGGATGAAAACGATATTTGTGTGAATTTCACCATAGAAAGATGGTATCCAGTGGCTAATATGTCCAGGTACTTACCTATACGAGTGTACGATTACTATGCACCAGGTGAGTATTTTGGGGGAAAATTATTAACTGTTACTATTAAACAATTTTTATTTTCTCATAAAGAAAGTTGTTGATCATGAAAAAAATACTTTCATGGCCCTACCCATTTTCAAGCCATCGGAGTTCAAAATGTAGTTCTTATTTGTGTTTTTTTTGTGATGCCAAAAAAAGGTGAAAAAAATCTTTTATAGACTACCTGGGGTAGGGTACGCACTACCCCAGAGTGTGGGACTCAAATTAAGTTCAAACTCAAGTTAAGATATATTGTTACCCACTAAAAAACCACCAAAAGCATTCCTCTTCTGTAAACTCCCCCATGGAACTGCTGCCAGGCATTACTTTGTGAGAAGGTGGACTGGCTGACCGCCTATCCTTCTACAGCGTTGGCTCTCCTTTCTCGATCCTCTGCCCTCAACCTCTTTATGACCACTGCAGCAAATCCCGCAATGGCCCTCCAGTTGGCCTCTGAAGTCATCATTGTTGCAACCAGACTTTCCACTGTAATGCTGCCTCACAGATATATTTGCATCTTCATCCTTTTCTCATTGAATCTCCGACAAAAAAAACACGTGCTCCGCATCTTCCTCCACTGCTGGAAGACAGAGGGGACAAGCAGAGTCTGTTTCCAGCCTGAAACGGAACAAGTAATTAGGATTATGACCTATTTTTTCGGTCAGTGGTCTATCCACTCACCTCATAAAGGCTACCGCCGTTTCAAAACTATCGTTTCATCTTCAGGCCGTTATACAAAATGTTAAATCCCTCTGTCGAGGTTGTCACAAAGTCAAACAAAACATTAAAACATATATCAAACACTGAGCACAATGTGTTGTGATGTATGTTTTAATATTTTGTTTGACTTTGTGACGACCTCGACAGAGGGATTTAACATTTTGTATAATGGCCTGAAGATGAAACGATAAAGTTTTGAAACCACGGTAGCCTTTATGAGGTGAGTGGATAGACCACTGAAGGAAGAATAGGTCATAATCCTAATCATTGAATTGTGCCCAGTAAGAATCTGTGTGAGATAGAAATCCACCTTCCCATGATCCCTGTTGCACCAATCCTGGATGTTACCTATCAGTTGGTATGTCCATCGTCTATTTGTTGATTCGTGCCACTGTCGCTGCCATGTCTCCAGAGTCCGGTTTCGCTCCTCTGTAATTGCCATTGTATGACTATACTGCGGCTTAGCACTTTGCTTGCGCCAGTAGAGCCTCGCTCTTTCATCAGCCATGAGCTCTATTGGGGATTCGCCCGCCACTACGCATGCAGCGTCTTAGGAAACTGTTCGATAACCACTCACGACACGCAGCAACGCACAGCGGTGCACCGCATTAACCTTGCACGCATAGCTCGCGACCGTCATAGCCTGACTCTAAATCGGGGCTCCATAAAGGAGCACTGAGCTTACTACCCCAGCCAGGAGTTGGTGGCGTGCCTGTCTTGGACCTCCCAGATTCGGCATGAGCCTGCAAAGGGCTCCTGCCATATTCCCTGCCTTGAGATGTTCCCTGAAGCAGAGTCTTGCGTCAACCCACACACCAAGGTACCGAAGGGCTGGGACGGAACTTATCTGCATATATCCAACTGTAAGAGTTACACTTTCCTTCTTTTTCCTGCTGGTCACAAGCACGACCTCTATCTTATGATCGACGAGCTGCAGACCCATAGATGTCAACCATCTCTTTAATTGACTTCACTGCCTCGTTGGCCCGATCCTCGACTTCTTCTTACGCCTAATGGTACGCTGACTCGTAAGACCCCATCATACATGATGTTCCAAAGGAGTGGTCCAAGCACAGTGCATTGTGGTACCCTTACTTTTACTCTATACCTCTTTTCTTCTTCCTCAGTATCACAGATGAGAGTTCTATTTTCAAAGGAACTCCCTACTATCTTATGGAGATACACTGGAACTCCCATGCTACTTAGGATCTGCAATACATTACTTCACTGCACTGAGTTGAATGCATTTTTAATGTCCAGTGTGACAATGGCGCAATATTTTGTAGCACCTCTTCTCCACCTTTTGCCTTCAGTAGCTTCCATCGCTTTAGTGATGACACCGTTAATATGATCAATGGTAGATCTGCCCCTCCGAAATCTGTATTGATCTTCCGAAAGCCCATCTGCGCTTTCAGGGTTCAAATCGAATAGACAATCCTCTCCAGAATCTTCCCCCTGTATCAAGTAGACATATCGGTCGATATGATGATGGTGCTTCAGGAGGCTTTTTCATCTTTGCTATCAGAACCAACCTCTGCTCCTTCCAGCTGGTGTGAAAATTTCCTTCCCGTAAGCAGCCATCCAGTACTTTAATAAAAGCATCAGGAATGGTTTCAAGAGCGACTTAAGAGCTACATTTGGTATGCCATCCAGGCCAGGTGCTTTGGCATCCCCGATCCTCCTGCACGCCTGATGCAGCTCATGTATCGTAATGGGTGGAATCACTTCTCCTGCTGGCACTACAATCTCTGGTCTTACGGGCTCATCCAAGTGTGGAAAGAGTGTCAACACCACTCACTCTGCTTAGGAAGAACGGGAACGTTGGTTGCTGTTGTCGCAATTCCACCAGCCATCCCATTACTACCTTATATGGCCTTCCCCATGGGTTCCTGTTTACCTCTTTCACGCAAGTCTGCCCAACATCGGCACTTGCTCCATTTTATAGCCTTGCGGAGGACTAATGTAGCCGCACAGTAATTTTGTTCTGCCACCTCAGGATCGCGATTCCTCCGATGTGCTCTCTGGAATTTCTTTCTGGCTTGGTAGCACTGAGATCGAAGGCTTGAAATACCCTCAGTCCAACAAAAAGCAGGTTTATGATGTTATCTTGTGAAGGTTCTTGTCATTGAAGCTTCGCACGCACCTTCCATTCTTTCCATCAAAGAATTAACCATTTGTTCCGGAGTTCCCTCCAAAAATAGACCACCCTCAAGCATTATGGCAAGCGCTTCCAGGTCGAGCGACCTAGGATTCCATTTACATCGCGGTTTTGGTTAGGAGGGTCAAGAGTTCCTTGTGCCAACAATTTTGTAAAAAGTAGCGTTGTGGTCCGCTATTGGTGAAATGTCTGCTTACTGTCCACTTGCGTATGCCAGCAGTCAGGTCCTTGCTGGCAAAGGTCACATCAATCCATGAAGTGAAGCCCGCTCTTTCAAATGTAGGCGCAGATCCGGTGTTAGAGTGTGTGTGTGTGTATATATATACACATATCTTGAAACTAAACGAATTGGTTGATTTTGATGAGTTTTTGGTATGTAAGTGTCTCTGGACCATTCTTTAAATTTTTGAAATACACATTTTTTTATGCCTCTGATAAAAAATTTGTTGAAATCAAAATGTCTCAAAATCAGCTCTAATGACCTTTATTAAATTCAAAAATATTCTGTACCTAGTCAAAATGTATAACCCATGTTTATTATTCAGTGGCCCAGTTTTTAAAAATCAGTTCATCAGATTATGCTTTTAGTCATATATGAAGAGTCATAACTTGTAACAAATTTTAAATAAAAGAAATTTTATTTACAGTTTGGAAGTAAACTGAAAATAAACCCTGATATTCATTGTTTTTCGATTTACTCTCAAACTGCAGATTTCTTTTCCTTCAAAATTGGTACACTGTAGTTATGATTTTTTTATATGTGACCGAAATTTGAGCCAACTCTAATCAATCAATTTTATGAAATTAGACTGATTCTTAGGTTTTTTTCAAACCATATTTTTTTTATAATTGTGAGAAGGTGTATGAAAGAAGGTTTTGGAATATAAGGTTGAATACATTTTTCCATATTTCCTAGTCTAGTCAATATTACATCTACTAATGCATTTCAGACTTCTTCTTTAAAACTTATTGCACTCTCACAACAATAAGTTATTATTAAGAGTACTACAATAAGTTTTGATAATGGAAGTAATAAAAAACATGTCAGCCTATATATAACTGACAGAGCTGAGAAAGGTGGAAACATGTACTTGATCCTATTAATAAAGAAGGATACTTTGAAAATGTTTGTAAAGTTTTTATCAAGTATACAAAATTGCCTATTACAAATAATTTAGTTTGAAAAATCTGCATTGTCTTTCCTCAGAACGATTTAATGAAACCATTTTCGATGCCTTACCAACTTACGTATTGAACATTTGCGAAGTCTGTGGAAGTAGCCAGTGTCCCTACTGTCCGATCTACAACATCGGTGCAATTGTGCGAGCACCTCTGATCTGGTGGGTGTTGGCTGTCGCTATATACATACTTTGGACTCCGAGAAGGTACTTAACGCAAGTATTCTTGTGACAGCACCATCGTGTTACCACACTAGTTACAGTTATATAAGTAATTGTGTTCATGAAATCTCATTTATCCAAATAAAATAGTTAGATCACATTTTAATGCCAAAAAATTAACAAAAATCATTATTTTACAGTTGATTGTTGCAAATTAATGTACATAGTCTATTTACACTAATTTTAGATAATGAGATTTCAGATTATCCATAAGCATTTGACATGTTTATGTAGATCGGCTAGTGTACATCTTCACTAAATGTACAGAATGATTCCTGCTGTGTTAATTTTACATATTTTGGCTGGACTTTTTTTAGTTCTTTGATTTTAAGAAACTGAAATTAATGATGTAATTTATATTCCCAAACTTTTAAAGTAAAATTTTTCTGAAGCTAATGACAAAGTTTTTGTAATAAATTTGCCTACACCCATTGGACTACTAAATTTTGCTATATGATATAGGTCAGAAAATCCAGATAATGTCATCGTATATTTTAAAAAGAATTTTTTTACAAACCATCGTTGAACATAAAGTAATCTATATTAAAAAAGGAAGTGTTTGAGCGTGTACTTTTTGTATATGTGCGATATCCTACCAAATCTGTAGTATTTTTTCTGAAATTGTTTTGAAGAGAACAGAAAAAAGTCACACAATACTTTGATGTAGGATTTTAAAATTTCTAATTACATTTTTTTGAAATGAAATATTTTGCTGAAAAATAATTATTGAAATTGAAAATATGGCCAACCAAATATTAAATAAATAATAAAAATCCAGGCAAATAAAAATACTAATAAGAACATTCAACAATTTTTTTTGTAGGGCTATTAACACATATTTTGTGGGCTATTAACACATTGTTATTGAGGAAACCAAAATGACAGACAATCAAGAACTGTTATTATGAAACAAATTATCTGGTAGAGTACTCCTTTTTAGCAGAAAAATCCATAACTATATTCTACAAAACAGGTGAGTTCCCACCATCAAAGTACTGCTTAGCTTGTCAAGGTAGATCAGTGGGTCAATTTGTTAGTTAAATTGTTTTATTTTTTGAACAAAAACAATCTTAACATTATTGATTTGAATAAAAGTAAAATGTCTTTGAAAAATACTGTTAATTTCAGTTTCTTATTCAGTTTTTATTCTAGTTTTTGTTTTTATTTGTCTGAATTTTAACAACTTAGATCTGACTCATTCAGACTGAATTTATGTTTTCAATTTTTACAATTGAGAAACTTTATTTTCAATTTAAAGGTTGATTTTATAACGTACCTTATTGCTCACAAATGTGGGTAATCTTTAGAATGTTAAAAATTATGATCTTCAATTCTCATTTTGTGAGGTGTTAGATGAAAATTAAACTATATTGCGTAGGATATATGCAGTAGAGAATCTACGTGTAGGATTTTTTTTTAATTCAGTACAATAATTACGCTATGTAATTTTAACTTCCTGTATATTATAAGGTGAAGCCTTTCTGTTTATATGTACACAATTTTATAATTATCTTTTATATGCTCTATTATTATTTTAATAGAGGTTTTTGTATATTGTTTATTAACACTAGGTTTAATTATTTCATTTTATTTTCAGACTTTCATAATAATTTTCTGTTGATTGTTTTGTAAGCATTTTGAGTTAGTTAATTTAAATTTTAAAATTACTTCCCTTGAATCCACCTCAAATCTTCAAGCAAATGATTTAATAATAAACTGTTAAAAATTTCACTAATTTCTTGTTTTAATCTTAAAATTTTCTAACTATCTAAAACAGGTAAACTGAATATTTTATGCTTATATTAGTTTTATTGATAACATAATATTTTTAGTCATTTTCATGAAAATAAACAATGTTTGTATCCTTGTAATAGTAATAATTTTGTGTGCTGTAACTTTTTTAAATTTTATATTGGTTTGATTTTATTGGTTTAAAATTTATTAGAATCGTAACCAGTTCTAAAGGTTTCCGCATACATTGATGCAGCCCCAGTGACAGTGGCTATCAGGTATAATTCATTATTAGTTAGTTTTTGTATTCAGACCGGTGCAGCCTGGCGTTCAATTTTGCATGATCACAGCGTAATAGCAAACAGAATGTATCTTGCTTGATTTGCTCACTGATCTTGGTATAACTATTTCAAACATAACAGAAAATTTACTGAATAGTAAAAGAGCACAACATTGTATATGTTCTATCCCATACCAGATATACAAATATTAAAAAATAGGAGAATTATTAAACTATTTTTAATTATTTTGTATTGAAATTAATTCTAACTTTTAATAAATATAAATTTGTTTAAACTGTTTTACTGCTACCATTATCACAGTTGCCTCTGTGTGGAAGCCTGATCGCCAAAATGATCTGTATTGCAGATGTCACTAAAGTTGCATCAGTTTGTGGTAGCCTTAATTATCAAATCAGTTAAAAAACAAAACTTTTTTCATTCAAACCCTTGTACCTCACCAAGTATCTCAATTCTTTCATCAGTACACTTCCAGTTATTGTAGGTATATGTCTTGTTTTCATCCTTTCATAACGATACCAAAACTTCAATATTGTGTAATCAAAATTTTCAGTGCTATAATCAAACGGTATGATAGAAAATAAAAAGTCTGTCATGTCGGCAATCATGAAATTCTTTTCTAATTGTATATTTAAAAAGTACTTAGTTTTAAAATCAATAATGTTAACTTAATATATTAGATTTTGTTTTAACATTTTATTAACTTACAATAAATAATAATTTACTTTAAGAATTGATCTCGAGGTGGATTTCGTTAAATATTTGGCCTGATTTTTTTACTTTTACCATTTATTTCATATAACTGCAGAATATTGTAGGTACTTTGTGTAATATACCAATTATAAAAGGCTTCCAAGCCTAAAAGATTATAAAAAAGCAATAATAATGTGAAGGGACCAGTATTTATTACTTTGATTATAATTAAGTATTATATTTTCTAAAATTAAATATTTTTTACTTGAATTTAGTACTTAAGTGTTATGATTGTTTTAACCATAGCAATATTGAATTCAAAACATTTCCGATATTTAATTATAATTCAAGACATTGTTTAACTACATAACTTACAGCTGACAGAAGATTGCTTTTTTGCAGTTAAAATGTTACTTAATACTTAGTATATTTCATTCAAAAGCAAAATCAAGTTAGCGTAAGTTCATTACAATCCTACCTTAACATGTGTTTTAAGTTATTGTGTAAGCACCATGATAGGTAGTCATCTAAGATGACAAATGTGTGCTGATAAAATAATCAAAAGTGAGAACGTTGTTTTAGTATATTAGAAGGTCTACATATACTAAACAAAAATTGTGTATGTAAATGTATTTTTGACTTGCACAGTTAAATTTCTTGCTGTGCTATGTGGCTGGCAGGAGCATTCTTGAGTTAACCATCATGGGGAGTGTGTTGGGACAGTGTAAATTTATTTAGTTCCACAAGATGAAGTAAAAGACTTAGAGGTAATTTTTAAGTATTGAGAGAATAAGAGAAGAGGAAACAAAAAATTTTTAAGTATGTTTTAGGCAGTTTATCTCCCCAAAGTAGGTAAAGCAAAAACAGAGTAAAACAGGTCTTACTTAAATTAATCTTAGCACATAAAGGTATAAACTTTATCAAATAGTGAACATCTGCCATAACAATATAAATTTAATTTTCTTTAAACTAATGAACAACCTTTCCAGCATCAAGAACGAAGCAGTGAGTATGCACGTTTTTCAAATATGTTACACTGAAGTCAAGCTGATTCTGTGTCAGCATGTCTGAATACGTTTCACAGCAATCAGTATCAGTGATGTGTAGACAGCACAGTGCTGAGTCCACTGTAGTTTGCACTATTTGTGTAAACAGATGCATATACATTCATATCAAAATGTATTACAAACAACAAGAATTTGAATCTTGAATGAGGTCTTGTGCAGAAAGATTTTATTACCATAAGCATAAACTGGATTCCAGAATTAAAATAAAAGTATAAAAGTTTAAGTTTTATAATACTCAGGAATAAGACTTTTTTATAACCAGTATTTTTATTATCTTCAGTATTTTTTTAATTTTTTTAAATGTCCCTTCACAATAGTCAATTATCTCCGTCCAAATATCTAATTTTGAGATTCTGTTTTTATTTATTTTTGTTTTTAATATTATTTAAATGTTTATTTTAGTCATATTAAAGGTGAAACGCTGCTGTCGCCTTATATTTGTAGGATAGTGTGAATGTGCAAACTAGTTTTAACATTGAAAGTGATGTATGTATGTTTTGTACGTTTTTATTTGGTCATTATTTTTATAACGATTATAAATGATTGCTTTTCATATTTTGCACAATATTTTCTGTTGAATGTGTTTTTACAAATATTGAATGTATGAACAGTTAGAATGGAAGAAAACCATCGTTTCAGTCAAAATATTAAGGAGTTTTTTTAAATGGTTTTTTCCAAGTAAGAATACAAGTTGTATATAATTGCTTAGATTTTATGATAAGACGAATCTAGTTTCATAATGGAACGGCTACCTGTAAAAAGAGAAAATTTAAACTAAGTATAAGTTTGTGTTATTTCTTACCTTTTGTATTCCACTCATAGCAGTTTTAAAAGTGTTGAAAGTTTATAAATAAAATTTATTTGTGAATATTTGTTTCATTTCCATACCTCGTGTGTTGCCTCCATCTATTGCCATAAGTTATAACTTCTTTGAATCTTAATTTTAATAGTACTGTTTTACTAGGCTGTATCAGCAAAGTATCGTATCTTTGACTTCATATGGTAATTGAAGACCTACCTTTTTGTAGGTAATTAATTATGCACTCTTTTCAAAGTAACACTTTCGTTAACTATACAAAAATTTAGTTTCATTTGTTTTTTTTTCAGGAAGTGGTTAATGGTTTTGTATTAAACCTCATTTAATGGTGATATACCAATTTATTTAATTTATGCTTTGTTTATCTATATACTTCAAATAAATGAGACTAGTATATGAGGTGTGGCTAAAAAATAACCATATTAATGGTATCACATTCTTTCTTTTTATTTCTTCTCAACTTTACATTATATAGTTATGTTGACCCGTGTATGTTTCAAGTTATTTTGTGAAAGCATGTTCAGCATCTGTCACTTTTTCTTTCACAGCTTCAACTATCTCAAATCTCATTCTTTTCAAAGCTGATTTCACTTTCAGAAAGAAAAAAGTCACATGGAGCAAATTGGGGTGAGTAAGGTGGGTGTTTCAAAATAGGGATCTTATGCTTAGCCAATAACATCTTGACAACCAATACAGTTTGAGCTGGTGCATTGTCTTACATACAAGACAAAATTGCAAGAACAATACATTTCCACTTCTCGCGCAGTTCAGATCGCTTTCTTCTTACCCGTTCAGTTAGGACCTCAAAATAATTCTTATTCATAGTATGACCTTCAGGTTTATGTATACAATCACATGGCTGTAGAAAAACAATCATCATTGCTTTGAATTTTTATTTAAAGACCTTCAGTCTCGGTGAATGGTGGCTCTTCCAGTGCATTGATTGGTACTTAGTTTCTAGATTGCAAGTAAAACACCACGATTTATTACATGTTCTTACTTTTTCTAAGCTAAGTCTTTTTTGATGGATTTCAAAGCATCGTACAAATGTTCAATCGAGTGTCCTTTCCAGGTGTGCGATTTTTAAACAAACTTTCTTCATATTAAAATGTTTGTGCAAAATCTGATGAACTGATTCTATGTTGATTCTGATGATCTCAGCAACAGTGTGAATGCTCAATCAACGATCTTTTCAGATTAAATTGCTTATTTTTTCAAATTGCCTATGTCAGTCATTGATGTCAAAGATCATACTGGAAGTGGGTCATCATTAACTTCTTCTCGCCCTTCTTTGAACTGTTTAAACCACTAAAAAACCTGAGTACATGACCATACACCATACATGATTCATCACCTTCCACTAGTTTCATTAAAAACTTCACAATAATATATTGACCTTTTAAAGTGCATTATTTTTCGTTGAGCAGCACAGTCTAATACAAATGAAGATTACAGCCTGATAAATAGCAGGAGTGGAGAGAAGGGATGTCAACTGACTTGGCAATGTAGTGTTTGAACTTGACATACACGCATTTTCATACATCTTTAAAAAAATCAATCCAAAATTTTTTTAGTCACACCTTATAGAAGTTTCATAATAGTATTGTCTTACCTCTAATTACTCGTTAATAACTTATTTCTTCCATGACAATACCATGTTATTAGTGAATCTTACAGTTTTTCAAAAATGTTATTTCTCATCCAGATCAGAGAGTGTTAAAATCTGATGACAGTCGTGGTACTTTTTCCTGTTTTTAGTGTAATTTAAAAAGCTGCTCACTTCAGCTGCCTCCGCCGGTTACATACATTTGAAAGAATTGTAGGAACTAATTACATTTCCTTGAAGTAGACAAACTAGATGAGATTGTATGTATTGATACAGTGGTTATGTGGAATATGAGCAAAACACATTTTCCTTTAATGCTGATCCCTCATCTTTATTAGTCTAACTGGCATAAAGTATAGACACTAAGGGGGAAAATTACATTTTAAAAAAATTAAATTTTGTACACAGTAGTTTATATAAACATGCGTGTGCAGTGATTCCTGATCAACAGTGTTTGTAGTGTATATACATATTACAGTTAGTGCGGATTTATTTATGTACTTCTTTTAACTCTGCTTGAAAAAATTGGATATTCGTAAGAAAGGTGATTTAAATGTTGGGAGGAAATTAAAAATTTGACAAAATCTGTTACAAAAAGAAGCAGCTGCCAAGTTGGACTTTCCATCTACTTTGAAAATAGAGAAATACTGGAGAATTCAGTTACCTACTTAATGATCAGTAAAGGGGAAATAAATCTGTGGTGAATGCATTACCATAGGCTTTTCAAATAACCCTGATTTTTTATTAGGTTATTTAATTTTTATCTGCAATAATCATTCCGACAATGATCATGGATGTTAAATATAATGATGTAAATTTATAAGTAATATTCTTGATAGGCTACAATTAGCTTCTTAGTACTGTTTTTATGTAAAAAGTTTGTACACTATTGTACTGTTATTGTAACTATAGTATTTAAGTATATTAACCTTTTACATAAAACAAACTTTAAAATACATCCAACATATTTTGTAAGTAAAGCCTACAGCATATTTATATTTTGCAGATTGGTTTGCTGATCGTGATACTAGCCCACACCAAGAACCCCATGTGTTATGTTTTCCTAATCAGCCATTTAATATGATCACCACTTATTAAGTTTAAAACTTGCAATCCCCAATATGATGAAAATAATTGGAGATCAGAAAATATATGGTGAATAACTTATACTCAGTATTTCTATTTGTTATGTGGAGGTTATAAAAGGAACAAGCAAGTTTAAGTTCCATCTAAAAACAATAATACCTAATGGATGTACATGATTTTGGTCAAATATGATTCAAACTTGGACACAAAAACCAATTTTGTTTAATAATTTTGGCAAGGGTTACAGCAAAATCCCTTACACAGTTTCAAAAAAAGGTAGACATTTCAAATTTTTAAAAATGCATTACTTTTTTGCCTTGAATTTTTTTGAAAATCGAATTTCAGCATTTTAATTAGCATTAAAAACTGCACAAGTTAGCATTTTAATTTTTTTAAATATGTTGAAATTAATAATTGTATTTAAGGGTGGTCATTAGAATTTAACCATCATACCAGCAGACAGCTGTATGTCGTGATTATCATTTATACCATTTTTCTTGTTTTTTTACAAAGTGTGTAACCATTTAAAATATATATGTTAGAACTCCTAGGACCCCACCAGCCCAAAGGGCTTAAAGTTGATAAGAAGTTTCAACTTTTGCTCACTCTTTTTTAATAAAATTTGTATAAATAAAGCTCAACATTTTTTTTATATTTGCAAACTATATTTTTAAATAAATGTAATACAACCTACTACAAACACAGAACATATATTTACAGACTATCACCCCACAAAACAATTCCTGAGACCATTTCAACACAAAATATGAAGAAACCGAGGTACATGTATACACGTAATTAATTACAATTACAAATTATTAAAGTACAGAATTATATTTATTTGTATAGACCACTAGCTTTTAAAAACAGTGAAGCACCATCATTATAGTTACTCTGTGTTTCTATGGTTGACTTCAGAAACATGTCGTGAAATTCATAAATTCAAATGTCAGGTATGAATTTAAGATTTCTTTAAAATATTTTTTTCAAAACTTGATGCAACAATTTTTTTAAATAGCTTGGGCAATTTTCTTAACTAAAAACATTATCACATTCAGAAGTAAAAAGAATTGTTTGAGATTTCTTTCTTTCAAATCAGTCTAGTTGAAATGTTTCAACTTTTATGGTAGCGTAAAGAAGCAATATTAAATTCATAAATTATACAAATACACAAATTAAATTCTATGTACATAATTATTTTATCAACCAATTTACCTTTTTTTATAAAAAGGAAATGATAAATAAATAAGAGAGAAAGTACAAAAAAGAGAATATATAAAGACAGATTTTATAATACGTATTTTGTTTTGGATAAATAAGTTACATCCTTAGTATATAGTGCGAGGTATAATATTTATTACTCTATGATTTCTTTCAATAAATTTACAAGCCTTTATACTAAAATTTGTTTTTGATATACGTGCAATTTGTATTAATGGTGCACTGAAAACTCAGCCAATATAAAGTAAAAATATAGTAGTGGAAAAGTTATGTACCATGCAACAGCCCCTCAGTCGAAATCTCTTTATCACTGATACAAGAAAAACAAATTATTAAAGAATTGATATTTGTTACCAATAAAATAAAACAAATGTATTATTATTTTATGTAGAAGTTATTTTGTGTATTGATTTATTAGAAATTTTAAAATCCAGAAAAAGTCTGTGGTGGTGTGTTCTACAAAAACCAAAAGATTTTTGTTAATAAAAAATTATTACAAGAATATTTATTTTTGTATAGCTTAACATTGGAACATACAAATCAAGCAACCATAGTGTGTAATATGTATAGACCTAAAAGTAAATTCATCACTACTAAATTTTTCTAAAACAATTAACAATACTTTGGCAGGCTGTGTAGTTATTGCTTGAAGAAAATACAAGAATAAATGAAACAAAAATTTGAAAATACCTGACAAGTAAGCAAAGGAAACTGATGTATAGGGAGGTGCAGGAATTTAAAATTATTTTCAATAACACATAATAACTAACGTTATATTTAGGAAATGCAAGAATTAAAATAAAACTGTGTTATGATTTTCTAAACAGCAGTAGCCAAATGCAGGAAATTTAAAATTATTTCCAACAGCTCATGATAACTCAAACCTTGTAAATAGTTATGGGTGCAAGAATTAAAATTGTGTTATGATCTTTTAAACAGCAGTGGCCAATCTGTGGCACATGGAGTTTTATGAATATGCAATATTAATGTTCAATTTTCTGGTTTACAGAAAGACAAAAAACATTGCATTATACAACGAAATTAAACAGACCCTTTTAAATTTATTTTGAAAAAGTAATTCATTACTCTCCTGAAATCCAGGTGGAAATGACATTAAGAATAATTCAGCAGTTAAAAAGAAATATAAAGAAATTATTTCACATACATTGTGTTAAAAATTCATGCCAAACGTTAAAAAATAAATAAATTACATGATCTAGCACTTTGGTACTCATTTAGATTTGGTACAACATATGTCTGTAAATAAGCATTTTCCATTATGAACATAAGATGAAATACAGTTCTGAAGTAATGGATACAGACACGAAAAATTTGTTTTGTCAATAAACGAATTAATTCAAATATACAACAAATTGCAAAAGGTCTGCTAATACAAAAATCACAAATAGATAGCTTTTAGGGAAGATAAAAAAAAAATCAACTACACCTATTTAATTTCACTTCATAGCTGAATATAAAACAGTTCATGCATATGTTGTAATATATATCATTCTAATCCATTTTAATAAACTTGTAGAACTAAAAATGTTTTTAAAAATTTTTATTCTAAATCCAAGTATGAATGAATAAAATATATCTGTTTACATCATTTTTTAGAATACAATTAATTATAACGTTGTTGTCGGTTTTGAAAAGCTCTTGCAGAGCTGAACTAGAAACAAAATATCTAAAAATAATACAAATGAAGGTAGACTAAAATGTTTTAAAACATAATAACTTCCATTTAGACTTGGTTTTGTAGTAATTGATGTAGTGTTTTTATTGTGAGTCAATACTGTATGTAGGCCTAATGATAAGCTTTTCCTTTGCAGCACACCTAAGTTTCACAGCCACAAAAATGGCTCATGGATAGAAAAAGTTGGCCATTAATATTCCACTAAACCATACTTCTATATCTGGAGTGTGAACAGACTAACTGTCAGTAAATTTGTGTTCTCAAAGTCTAAATTTTTTTTGCTTAATGACCATACTTTATACCAGTTAGGCTAATGAGAACAAGGGATCAGCATTAAGGGTAAGGGTAAAGCAACGGGATTTAACTGTCTTAAACCCATAAAAGTATAGAGGTGCAAAAGGCTGTTTATAAAAATTAATAGTTTGTTTCTTTAAAATTAGTTATATTTTAAATTACAGTGACCTTTGGTTATACAGAACTTTTGAAAATACTGATTCCAAAGCAATATTACCTCTAGTAAGACAATGCCACTCTCTGCATCTAAGATAGCATGTAAACATGTTAGATTGTATCTCTTGCATCATGAGCAATGCTTATACCATATTACTACGTGAAGAGAGTAGAAATAAATAAATTTTAGTTTAGCCCGTGTAGTACTACAAGCTTATCTGTCAAGGTTTTTCTTTCATCCAATATACCGCAGTTAGCACTATATTATAGGTCTGTTTTGACTGTAAAAATGTGTGTTATAACAGTGTTCTGACTGCAAAAATGTGCGTTATAAGTGGCGACTACTGTAAACATTTAATTACCTTTTTTTTAATATTAGTATATTAATTTTAAAAAATTTAACATCTTCTTTAATAAATAGGGTGGAGTAATGTGTACACATGGAAAAAGCCAAAGAAATTAACTATATTTGAATGCAGATAATTAGTATAATTGACCTGTAATTAGTACAGGTCTGGTTCTAATGAATTGCCTGCTTCTCTGCAAATGAGAGCACTCCTAATTATCTAAAATATGGTACCTACAGTGTCTAATGCATACTTTGAAAATTATTTTTTAAGATTTAATTAATTACTGAATGTTCTAATTATGTAATATATAAAGTTAACATGCTATAACTAATTATAAAATTATTATTACAAATACAGTTTCAAATTAATTAACTATGCAAATCATCTACAATAAGTTTTTATTAATTTTTTTTTTTAATTTTGCACCTCCCCTTAAGCGTCATTATTAATATCCATAATCAAAAAAGTTTTGATTTGAAGAAGATGAAATTATTATATTACTATAAAACTATATTACTGTAAATAGCAACTAAATTATTATTAATACCAGTAATTACTGTGGTTAAAGTTACCTAAAATAAAATTATACATTTTCACCATATAAATATACCAATAAATTATATATCATTCATTATCTTTTCAGTTATGAGCCGCCAACAAACTGAAAAATTTGCAGTCTTTTTAATGTTTATAAATGCACATTATTATAAAGTGAAAAAAGTTCTATAACTTTTAGAAAATTTCCATTAGAAAATAGGCTGTTGGAAAAGGCTATCATCGTAGAACCAAGATCTGATACCTTGAAATCGCTGACCTCTAGATCAATTTTTGGAGGGTTTGTAAAAAAAACTTGTATGATATAGTTTTGTCTGATTTTTCGCATAAAAATAAATTTAGTAATAACTTAAAAAAAGTTATTGTAATCAGCGTTTAAAATCTGCATAAAAAGGATTTTAAATGTCAAACTTATTTGAAAATACAAAATGTTTCTGATGGCAGTCTGATTCACTTTCATATTTTGAACACACTAAAATGATAATTTATGCTGATTTGATTCAAATGGCACAAAAATCTATTTTGATATTAATAGTGCATTTTCCAGTAATATCTGTTCAAAATTTTTTTATCATCTTAAATCTTTAAAAAATCACAAATCTTGCACTTTTCTGAAAATCTGATTCCAATGTAATCAGTGTTTAACCCAGTATTAGTCGAGTGTAGAGATTAAATCTCACTGATGTCATTTATTACAATAAGAAAATGTATAAAGAAATTTATTAAATTTTTTGTGCTATAATAAGTTTTGTACCTTTTAAATATAAATAAAAATGAGATATACACAATAATACTTCATTAATATTAGAAAAAATGTATTTTGTGTAAAAATGTGAAATTATGTAAAGATAAAAATTAGTTACTTGGCTAGTCGTGCTATGACAAAAAATTCTGACAAACAGCAGAAATGAGGTCACAGAGAAATTGGGTGTAGACTTTCCTTTACTTACACGACTTCTCGCACTTCTACCCCTCCTACTTCTCATCACTGGGAAAGGATATTAACTTTACGTCATGATCAAGTTGCTTCTATCATTGTTGAGGAACTTCTCAAAACGGTTTTGCCCAATTACTTGGTAGAAAAAAATAGCATTAAAATGAGATTTTTTTTCTCACATCCTTACTAACGGTGAGTTAACTGTGCATAAATTTTATTTTTAAATCAACTGAAAGTACAAAAACAGAAGTCTAAGTTCAAATCTAAGAATAGTCAGGGTTCATTTACTATACTTTGAGAGTTTAAAATGCTAATTTATGCCGATTTTGATTGAAAAATCAGATTTTCAAAATAGTTTTTGATAAACAAATTTGTTATTAGAAATTTGTTTTCATCATGTCATCAGCGAGATAGCTGTAAGCCAAAATTACTTTCTTGTTTGAAGTACTCAGATTGGTCTCAATTTAACACCTTAATCTGATTTTTTTCAAACTTAATAATTAATAAGGACAATAACAAACAAATATGGTTTCACCTTGCTTTAATTTTTATCAAACAGTGAAGAACCTGTTAGGTGTATAGCTTAATGTTTATTTTATAAATTAAATTCAATAATTTACTGGGTTTCCACAAGTTTTTAATACTACAAACATTAGCATAGGACAACGAATTTTTGTTCAGAAGCTTATTACGAGTTGACAAAGCAAAATACTTTGATTTTGTACTTGTAAACACTTTAACAAAATATACAATTATATAAACTATAAAAACGGACAGCTAATAATAATTGTTAGTGTAAAAATTTAAATAAACTATAATACTTTTGCACTAAAAAATCAAACAATGCACAAACAAATTGTAAAAAAAAACATCTAGCTACTATTTGTTGTGATATAGTCTGCTTATGAAACATAAACATAAATACTCATTTCTTACCTACTATTTTCATATTGATTTAGAACCCTAAAGTACTAAGTCCTGATCATTTGTATCATATTCACTGTGGTTTTATGCCTGTTACACTAATGAAGACGATGGATTGACGTAAAACATAGAAAAAGCCAACAGTGGTAACTAGATCCAAACCTGTGCATGTCCAGGTCCAAGTTCTAGTGACTATCTAGTGCACATCTAGTTACTACTGCTGGATGTTACATAGGATCTCCCTTGTTTTCATTATATCATAGTTATCTGCTAGTTCAAAAACCTGTTACATACAAACATGGACGGATTTAAAAATAACATAATTAAAAAAAAAGTTTATTATTTAAATATTTGTTTAGTCTGAACGTTTATTTTAAATTACACATCCAGATAATTAAAACTAACATAAGTCAAAACAAAGTAGCTATTTTTTTCCAAATATTAATACTGCTGTAATGGGACTACATGTTTGAAAACATGACTTAAATAATGGTATCAGTAACGATGTTACAACTACTATATAATAGTTGTCTTTTTATAATATATAATAAATAATATTAATTTCAGTCAAATATTTTTTATAGAATTATGAATAATTAAAAAACTGTTATAAAATATGCAGTAAGGTAATTTTATTATTGTAATTATTTATAAAACAACTATCATAAAATATTTGTAATGTCATTGCTATTACCATTACTTAAATCATGTTTTGAACAAATAAAAAACTAACTTTTTGTCAAATACAAAAATTTTTATCTTAAAGTGTATTAATATCCCATTTTTGAGAGTCATTTTTCTGTCCCACCATTTTGCTACAGAGTTTTCTTCCTTAAAGTCATTACCCCTACCAAAGTCTTTTTCCTAAATATGCTCATGGATACAAACTGCAAACATCAAAACTAAAAAATGGAAGTAAAAAAAAATGAGTAAAATAATATAACAATTTTATTCCACTTTCGTCTATATCTAAATATTTTACAACTTTGGTTTATCTTTTAGTGTATATTTATAAAAACACTAAAAAAACAACAAAAATGAATAAGACTTTTGTAATTTAAACTGTAGAAGTAGATAAAAATTTGAACATGCTGCCAAAATGTACTTCAATACTGATCAGGTATAAATTTTATTTGGTCCCAAATAAATATGAAAAAAAGAGGAAAGATAAAATTTTGTAGTTACTCTGAATACGGAGAAAAGTTATTAAGCCACTAAGTATGATTAGTTTTTGCTGTGTTTATGCTTCTTAGATTACTAAAAACAGAGAACAGATGTAGCACATGGACCCAACCTGTGAACAGGTCAGACTTGTATTAAACTGCCACTATCCTACTGAATGAGCCATGAGGCTCCTCAGTTTTTACTTTTAAAAATAAAAAAAAAACTATCAATAAGACAAAAAATTATTAAAATAAAAGTTGTTCTGTTTTACTAACTTAAATGTTAAGTGCCAACTTAAATGTAATTTATTCAGTACAATACATAAATATATATATATTACTGGTTACTATATTATTCACTTTGAGTTATAAGTGTGTAAACTATAGACAAGGTGAGAGTGAGTCGACAAACTCAAAACAATTTCATGTCTTTTTTGTCTTTGATGGTGTTGGAAATGAAGGACTATTATCTGTAAACTGTGGTGTATTTAAGTCCTTAAAAGCATCCTCTTGTGAAGCTAGTTGATCTTCGTCCATTTCCAGTAAGTTCCAATCATTCCCATTTATTATGTCTGTTAGGTCAAACAATGGTGGGTTGTACATCATTAGCTCATTACCTGCACACATCAAAAAGATTTTTATTTAAAAAAATATACATTATATACTTAAAGAACAAAAATATTTGAAATATCGTATTTGTGCTGTCAATCCTAACACCTTTTCGCCCACCTTTTCTGACACATTTTGAAGTAACGCCATTTTCAAAAACTAATACAGATAGAGGACAGTTATAGTTTTTGAAAACAGTAAGAGTTATTGAGAAATATGTCCTAAAAGATGTGTGAAAATAAAATGCTAGTATTGTGTATTTTATTTTTAAATAATAGGTATTTATGCCGCCAAGTTAAGTTATGAGGCTTTATTATCATTTTCCTTCGAGGCTTTGCCCCACTAACTCGAAAACGTTTCCATGTTGAACGTTTAAAATTTCATTTAATCAGATGACTACTTAAACATACGTTCACTAATCTTAGAATGCGCACACAACTATTTCATTCCCGTGTGTTTACATTTATGTTTATACATTAGTTCTGTGACGGAGAATCTTGTCTTATTATAAAAAAAATAGCAAGAGGGTCAAAAACAAATATTGGTTTAAGATTTACGAAAGCCACAAGATTTTGGAATCGGCACCAAATCCTATTGCATAATTAGATTAAGAAAGGTCTGCACCTTTCTTTATTGTGTCTCTGCCAAAACTAAAAACGAATAAATAATTTCATTCCAGGAAATAAGTGAAATGCAAGATTCATTAATATGCAATTATAAACTGCTTAGGACACTAATACGTCCATGGTGTACTATTTTATCTAACATCGTGTCATATTTATTGATATATATATATATATATATATATATATATATATATATATATATATATATATGTTTATTTGCGAAATACACTAAATACTGGCAACAAAACTAGTAGATTTATAAAAAAAGTACTGCATTTATGACGTCTATGACGGAACCAAGAAATCGACTACACTAAATAATTATATATCTTTATAGGAACTAAATTTACCTTCAGTTTCTTTTTGTTTAGAAAATGTACCCGTCGAGTCATCATCCGAGTTAGTTAGTAAACATGGAGGCAAGTTGCTATCTTCATTTAAAAGCTAAAACAAAAAATCAGCATTAAAATTATATTACTACCGATTTCCACACTTGTTAAAAAACTTGCGAAGTGAGGTGTATATAATGAGAAAGTCCAAAACTGAAACAGGTAAGCTGACATACTTAATTAAACCCTGCAGGGGGTGCAGACTAGCTACACCTATTGAGAGGATTTAGACGTTCCTCGTAGTACCCAAGTCTAACACACACTTGCACTTACAACTTTAACACTTTACACTCACACTTACATTTAGGGTGGCGATAATAGCCTCAATGTGCTTTTCGCCTTAAAATAACAAAAAAAAAACTTAATTAAAACATAGGCATATATGCTTTAAATTTTTGAACAAACAATTTATTTATTTACAAACGATTTTAACTAGAATTAAAAAAAACATGGGAGTTTAATCAGCAATTGTTCAATGTTTTAATAACCCTATAAACTGACCAATAAAATGCAGTTTCTGTACAGTGCAACAGTTCATTGAGTTTGCACATTATCTCATCCAAGAGGACATTAAAAACTGTACCCAAGTGCAAAGGATGATACACTGGAATGCTACTAATCAGCTGTTTTAACTTACGTAGTTTCAAGCTCAAGCAATAGCCTAGACACAGTTATTTAAAATTTTGTGCTTTTACAAGCACTTTATTTCTATTCAACAAATTTTGAAATATTTGTTGAAAAACCTTTTTTTTTTACTTTTTTCAGAATACACATTTTTTTTCTTAATATATTATCCTTGTAAGAATTATTATTTTACTTTTGTTTTGTAAATATTATTTTGTTTATATCAGTATTTTTGTTTAAATTTTAATGTAATAGTTCAGATCTTGTTGGTACTGTATGCAAATATCATTAAATTACACTTACTTTTTGGTAAAGTCTAGAATAATACATTTTTCTATTAAAAAATTAACGATTAACCCGTTAAATACATAAGCACAAATTTTGTGTAGTTATTTAATTAACTATTCCTCTTCACATTAATTATATCTGTTATTTAGATTCTTAACATGGGAATACAAGATATTCCTTTCTTAATAAATAAAAGACATATTGAATACAATTAACTGGAAAATAATTTCAAATAAAATGGAAAGCCAATGCAATTTTATAACTCAACAGTGATTATGAAATTATTATTATTTAATTTGGTAAAATGGTTTTTCAATTTCATTTTTTTCCAGGTTCAGTTCAATCAGTTTTCTTGATGCAATTGTATACATGTAATGAAAACAAAACATATAGCCTTAACACTTACAACAGTAATGTTATGATAAGCAGTCCAGACCTACCCCTAATAGTGCATTTGCATCCAAACTGATTCCTTCATTTTTTAACAATTCCTTAAAAGAATCCAAATCTGCTTGCACAGACTCTACATAGTTATCCATGTCCTCCCTGTATATGTACAAAGAAAAATAATTAACACTTTTTTATAATTATAATCTAAGATACAGTATGTCTTGTACTTTGTAAACATAAATAAAAAAATGATTAAGGATAGGCAGCCACAAAATACAGAACAGATCTGTTCTGAGCTACGCTAAACAAAGCAGAATGAAGATGAATGGCATTAAGAAGCAGAGTTTAGTCAGTTTAAGAACATGTTTATATCTTTTAAACCAAAATATTTAGGCTGAATGTAACAGCTTATAAAACTGTAACCTAGGCAATGGTTACATATGTAATGAGAAATAATAAGTTTGAAGGTGTTGGGGGAGGAAATGAAGTTGGCTTCAAAACTGAACTAGACAGAGTGGAGCCCGGTAACACCACTTGACTCTGCTCAGCACAGTTTCACTCTCAGTGGCTGCACTTACATTAAAAACAATATGTTCCTTTTTGAATGTTAGTCCACTCCGCTCAGCAGAACTTCACTCTGCATTTATTGGCCACCCAACCTAAATATTCATAAAGGTTTAGTTTACCCACTGTTGAAATACTGAAGTGTGTACACCACTATTATATTTTAAAACCAAAACTACATAAGTGCTATTGAAGGGCACAGTTTATGTAAACATACTGAGTTCAGATAACACTATATTTTCAATTTCCATGAAGTACAAAGAAAATAATCTTAGAAAGTAGCTGTTTCACAGACATAATAGAAATGAATTTCCAAAAATTAACAACTTCAAATAACTTTACATGAAATAAACATTTCACAAAAATCAAATTATACAGAAATTTACTTTTGTAATACAATAGAGAAGTTTGTTACCCAATAAAATTTATTCACCTCTTTAAAAATGGCAGCAATGCAAAAAATTGTGGAACTTTCATTTTTCCAAAGTCCTAGTTATGAATATGACTTCAAATCTGCATAAATTAGCATTTTAAGTTCCAATATTTTTTAAAAAATACCATGAACCAATACAGTTCATTTTATATTTTTAATCATATTTGAAAAATTTCAATATTCACATATGAAGATTTTAACAATGATTATGATTATGACTGTATGTAGCTTAGTCTCTCGCTTTGTCATGGGAAACTGGGAATGTTACTTAGAAGAGGCTACGAGACCCAGCTGATTTTAATGTTTTGTTTATTGATGAAACACTAAAAACAAGCAGTGACATAAATAGCATCTTCGCACTGCAGGGGCACAAAGCAAGAGGGTGCAAAAAATCCTGTTATGAAAAATGTCTGTGCGTGTATGTTTGTGTGTATAGCTAGCCGGTGGAGAGGTGCGCCCTACTGCTAGCTAGTAATATTCCTTCAAGAGAAGAAATATATTCAGAACTGGTGACAAAGTCTTGTTTGAAATTTTTTTGAATGAATGTAATTAGATGAGAAAAGTCTACAGGCCAGATTGACACAAAGACCAGAGGGTGAAAAAAATTATGGTGTGTGTGTACATCAAGCTTGCCAGGTACTGTGGGGTGTACCTCAACCAACTGCCATCTAATGGCATTCACTCGCATGCACAAACACGCTCACAACTACCACGCAACAAATTTTTTTTTTGGAAATTCTTGAGACTGAAAAATTTGCTTGAACGTATGTTACTAGGTGGTAGAAGGTTGAGTGTTTACCTTTCTGCTGCTTTACTAGTTGAATTACCGATCTGCTTTACTTCGTAATGAGATATACAAATAGTGATAATTTGTATTAATAGTATCTAAGGTTGGTAATGTAAGAATGCTTTTATTTAACATCATGCAAGTATAAGTAATTAAACGATTTGGGGAAGAACTACTAGAAATTCACATGATATACTTCTCTGTCTCTGAAGCTATGGGGCAGGAAAGATAATGTGGAGGGTGTAATATTGTAGGAGGTGGATATTTTAACTGGTTACATTACTGAAAGCAAGATCATTTCCAAATTAGTTACATTATGATGATATTCATATGTTTGAGAAATCTTATAAAATATACAGATTCCTGCTTTAAAAATAGAAAGGTTATAACAGTCACATTACATTCTACAAAACAGGTCTCTTTATAGTGTTAATGTCCCCGCGGGGGGTGCAGACTAGCTACACCTATTGAAAGGATTTAGACGTCCCTCACGGTACCCGAGTCTAACACACACACAACACTACACTTACAACTTTAACACTTTACATTCACACTTACATTTAGGGAGGCGATAATAGCCTCAATATGCTTTTCACCTTAAAATAACAACAACAAAAATATATATATAGTGTTAATGTAATATTTATAAATATATAAAACTGTTATTTTAAATATTAAATAAGAACTAAATATCTCTAAAAATTCTTTGTGATAAGTTTATTTTCGTGGGTTTAAATCATGGTATGAATTACTTCAGCATTACAGTAAATAGATCAACAGAATTTGATTGTAGGTCCCAATTACGGGTGGTTTTACCATTATAGCTGCTTCACTTCAGTAGCCTCAATTTTCCAACTGAATTTTGCTAATAATTGAGTGATATTGTTTGACAACTAAACTCTGAAATTTATGTAATATTTAATGTTTGTTACTGTCTGTTTTCAGTTACTGGTTGTTCATTATTACAATTCAAATTCAGGCAAATAACCTAAGATGTGCAATGGCCAAAATAGTAAAATGTGGATAATGCCCCAATGGCACCACTTATTGCGCAATACTGTTTAAACTGGTTTAATATTGTTTACAGCCACGGGATCTTTGCTTTTGCACATCTCCGAGACAGCCACCACAATCAACCTGGAAGAACCAGCTTTGATTAAACACACATTTTTATAAGAAATATAATATTGCACTATTTGGAATAAATAATAAGACAACCACTTCCCAGCCCATAACATGCTTTGGTCCCGTCGACCCATGATTCTGAGGCCAAACGCCCCTTAAAACCAAAACCTAGCCACACATTTAACACAAACATGCAGACAACTTAAAAATAAGATGATGCAACATATTGTAGCTCTCTGATACGATGCATATGAACTTTTGTGAACTCTGGAACAGCAGCACCATATAGTAATGGTGGTTCGACATTTGCTGTGTCTTCTGTTAAGTGAAGGGGGCTGATGCACATGCTCCATCATAAAATAAATCAATTTTAAAAGCAGTCTTTATAATAGTGTAAATAATAGTATAAATAATCAAACATAATAATTGAAGAAAAATGTCTTAATAAACAATAATAACATTATCCATCAATAAGAGATAATTTTAAAAACAGAACCCTACTATTGGAACAACACTATTCCCAAAGAATGCAAGAGACATAGACATATTCATCAAGCTTGCTATGTGTTTTACATGGATGTAGATATTTGAATACATCTTGAGCATTCTTTAGAAATCATAATATTCTTAGTACTAATAATTTGCCTCTAGGTTATTCATGAATGTAATATTTCAATTGTAGTGATCAAATATGATACCTATGTCAATCTAGCTTCTCCCTCATTTATGACAGTGACAATACCAGTTTATGAGTTATGATTTTTTAATTGGTATCAAATGACTACAGCATTTTAAAATTAACTGAATTTTGAAAGGAACTATAGAGAAACTTGAAAAAAATAATGTAGAGTTTGCCTCAAAAAAGAAATGAAAAACACGATCCTGAATATCAAGTGCTAAGTTGGATTGTGCATTGAACCATGATTTGAAATCTTTCATTCAAAAATTTTTTTTTTACTTTTTCAGTTTTATTTTAGTTTATAATAATATCACACTTTTATAAAATATTAATAAATGGACTTTTATAGCGAATATTGTGAGATCATTACTATTATCCCTGGTGGACCAAGGCCGAGTAGAGGTGAGGGGTCAGAGAATCTCCGATTAATATTCAGAGGTTGGCCTGCCTGTGCATAACTGGCTCCATGACAAGATGCCAAAAATGTCCACGGAGATTTTTCTGATGTTCCCCCTTATTGACTTGTATGTCATGGAGAACATGCAAGAACCACAGCAAAGATCAGAGATCAGTCCCAATTCTAATTATGAGGACTGACTGGTCAAATGAAACATGATTTCTAGACCCTTTGATGTCATGATGACATCTGAGAAGGAAGATTGAGTGTTGGGAAACTCTGAAGACCTGGTATGGTATACAGATGGCTCCAAGACAAAGATAGCAATGTCTTATTTATACATGTTATCTATTTTTCTTTAAAAAAATAATATTTCTGGCTAACATGGTGAGCATTTTTGCTTTCATACTTATTTCACAACAGTATCAGCATGTAAAGTGTTCGTATTAAATCAGCCCAATGAATCATTTCGTCAACAAAAGAAAATAAATTAGAAGAAAAACTATCCAAAAAATCTTCATTAGAAAATAAAATATTCCCTTCATATTAAAACTCACATGCAACCAAACCTGTTCATAATGTTTCCATTATTTCCACTGTCCACACAAGCGACTTGCATGTTTTGTACAGGTTCTGAGATTCCAAATGATAAGTTGTCCATTGTTGATTCCGAAGGAATGATATTTGAAGATGCTGTTTCTGCCATTTCTGGAGATAAAATTCCTTCTATGATCGGTGTACCAATAAGTTTATCCCTAGATGGAGATAATATAGGTGAAGGTGTTGTCCAATCATGTGCAACAACTACTGGCGATGTTGTTTGTTGTGAAGGAGAACCATTATTTACGTCTGTAATGGGAGAGAGCGCTTCATTTTTTAAGGACACGTTACTGAAAAGAGAAAAATTGTTACACACCTGAGTTAATATCTATAACACACACCAAAAATATTAAATAATTATAAAAATGTACAGTTTTAACCCTTTCCTGTAGAAATGTTTGCACTGATATTAGTCCCATTCACTTGTGTACTTTATTTACCCTGAAAACGTTTACTGCTGAAGTTAAAGTTTGTAAATTCTATTTGAAACAACATAAACCTTTTTTAACAAAAGGTAAAAAAAGGCTGGTTATGTATTATTACATACAAATAATTTTTTTATGCATTTTTATAATATTTACTGTAGTTATTATGATAAATTATAAGTAAAAAATTATGATAATTTAAATTTTATTAAGTTTATTTATAAACTGATATGTATATCCTTTTTTACATTTACTTATTTCATTACTTTCCTGAAATTAATCTTAATATAAATTTTGCAGATTTTGATCAATGTTGAATTATAGTAGAAATTCAAATTAAAGTTGGTACCCCTACCAATTATCAATAGACTGTTTTTGATAATTTCACTAACTATAACAAAATCATGATAAATGTGGTAAAATATTAATAGGTTTATTTTAAGTAACTATAAAAATAAAACTTTTATCAAAAAATTATAATTAAACAATGAATATAATTAAACACTTTTTTAAATATAGGCTATAAATTACAACCTAAATTTACAACAAAACTAGGTTAGAAAATACTAACTCAAAAACTGAATCTGAGTTTGTAACTTAATTTAATACAATGTCTAATCAAATTAGTATATTTTCATACCTAAAGTGATATATTTACAAAATAAATAAATTAACAACATTAAAATATTATAAATTTATAGAAAAATAAAATCATGCATGATGTTTTTGGTTACAGACAATGCACAAAAAGATCTTGATTTCATTTCCTAAAATAAATACTGTTTGTAGTGGTGAACTATTTATTCATACTGGTCAGTCACTAATATCTAAGTAGCTTTGTTTCTCAGTATAAAGAATCATGTTACGACATGAAAAAGTTTTATCATTTATGCTGATAAAACATAGTAGCCAATCAACACATTTTCTCCATTGTATGAGTAAAATCTAGTAGCATATTTATTTATATTTAATAACCAGAACACTTTGATAACAAAACAATATACTTACTATGCATCTGGCACTGCACATTTCTCTTTATCCACTTGCGTGACAACGTACTGCACAGGTGTGTATTCTTTCTTCTGTTTCTTTGCTGGAGTTTTTACCATACTTCTATGCAGTCTTTTCTTAGTCTTTGGTTGTGCTTTGTAAGTAGATACAGGAATACTTTTTTCCAATAGATCATCCTCTCTACTAACTGAAGCTATATTTTTAATGTCAAGAGGAATTTTTGAATTCTCAACAGTTAAAAAATCTTCAGGAAACTCATTTTCCGTGACCTCTACTCTAGGATTATCTGTTTCTACAGTATTATTTGAAGTAAGAATTTCATTGTCAATTCCATCTCTGTAAAAACAATAGCATTTGTATTGTGTGTAATTTATTCTACGCAAAATCTAATTACGAAAGCAATGCTTAATACATACATATATATATATATATATATATATATATATAAATTTAAATCTTTTTATATATATATATATAAAAGAAATTGAAAGGATAAAATTCAAAAAAAATTTAATAATTCTTAGGTTAATTAAACGGAATTAAAAGACAGAAGAAAATGAATGTATTTATATAATTAATAATAACCAAGTGTTTTTCGAAGTACACAGTAATGATAAAAGAAAGCAGATGTGGATAAATTAATTGCAGGTATGTGGAATATCTTCAATGCAAAATACAAGATTGTAAGATAAAGTCTTTTGTAGAAAGAAAATGATTTGAGTGCTATTGCATCACTGTCAGCAAAGCTACATAAAATGTGAAGTGTATAAAAATGCTAGTATTGCTATTTACGATGTTTCCTACATCTTAATATTTTATATAATACCTAGTTGTACCAACAAAAAAAAAACTATCTATGGCAATCTAAAAGTTTCGAGCTATCGATTGATGTCAGTTTTGTTATTCTTTGTCCAGTCACTTATTTATTTCTTTGAAATCATAATGTTGACCTCGTTTTGACAGCATGAAACAAGGTCTTTCTAATCATAATGTTGACCTTGTTTTTAACAGCACCTCACTAGCAACAATGTCAAATCCTCAGTTGCTCTATTATTTACAAATATATTATATACATACTATACTAAGACATTATTATATGTAATTTTTTAAAATATTTTTAACCTGGCACACCTGAAAAAATTCCAAAAAATAATTTGACAAAATTCAGTTCAAACTTGGTTTTTAGTGCTAAGAAAAAAAATTATAATACTTTTTTGTGAAAAATTTTTACAAAACATCATTTCTATATTTATTGTTCTTTGGTTTGCTGCTAAAACAAAAACAAACAAAAAATTGGTTGAGCAATTACGTAACAACATTTTTTTTTACAAATGCTTGCAAATTAAGGCAAAAATAGAAGGCAAATGACTGTAACATTCAAAGGATTAAATTGATCCGTAAATTAAACACTTAAGAGTCAGAAACACTGCACGAGTTGTTTACGTATAATTTAATAAACATTAATAATTATTTCACTGCATTCCTGTAACAAGGGTTAGGAGTTTGATTAAAAATAAAGTATCATTTTTTATAAACTTTTTTTAATAATATGAACTGTTGCAGAAAAAAAATAGGTAGACTTCATATGGTAAAAAGTATATTTATTTTAGCCATTCCTCTAGATAAGTTAAAGCAGATGAAATAAGAAACATTTTTAAAACCTATTTTATGTTATCAGACAAACTAACATACGCATGTGCAAACAGTTCAGGGCTGCTGTCTGAAGATGATACTGCAGGTTCAGTACAATCCACATCTTCAAGAAGCACATCTGCCGAATCCAGTTCATGAATGACTGGCCCAGTAGGAGATTCTGAGTTCTGTAACAAAATATATTTATACAGGTGACATTCTTCAACAAACACAACACATGTAATCTAACAGTAGAATCTTACTATAAGTCAGCTGCTTAGAAAACGGTCTGCTAAGAACACCAGTGGGACAGAGAGAAAAAATGTGTGAGTGAAAGGTCAAGTCCTCACTCTCTCATCACAGCTCCCTCCTTTTCCTTCACTATCACTTAGTGTAAATCAGCTGTTTATAAAACAGCCTGCTAAGAACACCAGAACAGAGTCTAATCCCCAAACTGTAGCTCCTTCCTTTTCCTTCACTATCGCAGAGTGGTAACAGTTTGTAGACTCAGACTGGCAGACTCTGTATCATTCGACTGTTGGAGGGAGCTGGAGGGGAATTCTTCTACATGTGTGAGAAATAATTAACTTGTTCTAGATAAAAATTGATAGTAAGAACTAAAATCTACATGATGTTTCAAAATACTTTTACCGACAATAAATAACTTGTCTGTATGTTTCTGAACTTCACATTTTTTATGATGTTGTGTTTTTATGTTGATACTAGGTACCAGAAGTTAATAAATTTTATTTGGGTCAATAGTAATAATACTTTAAGTCAAATTTGTTCCTGGTCACAGCAGTTTGTTAAATTCAATGCAGCCCAGCCAGTCAAGGCTGATGGCTCTTGTAAATGTCCAAGGTATCTGTTCTGTAAAGCAGGGTGTAGGCTGATAACATGCCATCTGCAGGTAATGCGAGTGCTATCCCTTCTGTTACAAATATTTTACAATGGCTTAAATATGAAAAATAAAAATCCAAGGTCAACACACTATTTATTTTATTGGTGTGACCCATGATCTTACGGCTATGAGAGCTGGATATACTCACTGTGATTTAACTAGAAGCGAGTATTTATTGCATAAGTGTTGTTGATCTGGTACAAAGGTGTACCCTGTTGAAACCAGAAGAGAAATGGTGGGAGTTAGTATACAGAGTCGCCACAGAATCAAACTTTCAAAATTTATTGACTTTACCCTTACAAATTTTTATTTTTTTTAACTGACCCATGAAAAAAAATGGCAAAACTTCAAAATTTAATGTAATGCTATATTAAGTTCATAAATACAAGGTACCTGCAGGGGGTTCAGACTAGCTACACCTATTGAGAGGATTTAGAAGTCCCTCGCAGTACCCGAGTCTAACACACACTTTCATTTACAACACTACACTCATGATTTTAACACTTTACACTCACACTTACATTTAGGGTGGCGATAATAGTCTCAATGTGCTTTTTGCTTTAAAATAAAATTAAAAAAAATACAAGGTACAATAAAAAAATATGGTGAACAATTTTATTACAAAGTAAATGAAGCAGTAAGATTATATGAAATTTGAATTAATCTCCTTCAAAGTACTGTTCTTGGTTAGCAATGCATTTATCCCAAAGTTGATTCCATAACTTTAAGCATTTCTGTAGATTTCTTTCAGAAGAGTGTTCAGGTACTCCGTCATAGCCCTCTCAACGTCAGGAAAGGTATTAAAAAATTTGCATTTTAACATGGTTTTTATTAGCCAGAAGTTGCATGGTATTAAATACAATGAGTAAGGTGCAAGTGGACAGATAGGAACACTTTTTCCGGACAAAAATTTAAGCAAGGTGTGGAATGGTGCATTGTCATGAAGAAGAAAGCCAATGACCCATTTTTCTGTACAATTCGCAAACTTTGCATTACATTCTTGTAATATTAGGAGTTAATAGTTGTTTCTCCTGGAACGAACTCTGATCCCAATATGCTCCCAACTACTGGAAAAAAACATGAGCATGACCTTGATGTTTGACTTTAACTGACATCCTTTTTATGGCGAGATAAGTTACTGCTTTTCAATTGAATACTCTGAATTTTCATTGTCTGGGAACAAATTTTGTACCCACTCATCTCATTTGTAAATTATCTGTCGAAATTATCTAACTCATATGAGATATGTTCTTCAGTAAAGTAGTTGATCGCCAGTTTAAACAAATAATTTTTGACAATTTTTAAGTTTTGGTGTTTTTGAAATTGATGGACATTCCAACCATTGCTCATCATTCAACTCATTTTTACTTTTAAATCGCTCTTACTACTTGTAAACAATTTTTAGAGTCACCACATTATTGCCATACACTGATTTTAACATTTCAAAAGCTTCTTTGACACTTCCTGCAACTTTAATTTTAATGTGTTGTTTGAAATTCATGATGCACAACAGACACAGTAAACACAGCTACACTCTACTGACTCTGAAAACCAACTAACGAGTCAGAACATTTTTAAACCTGTCTCAGCAGATCAGGCTGTAGGACTTATTACATCAAATGGATATAGAGCCAGCAGTTCTTGTTATAAACATTCATTACCATATTTCTTGTTCATACCTCATAAATTATGGTCAAATAAGATTTATAGATTGGTTAAAATATTTAGCAATTGTTTGATGTTTGGATTTTTAGAAGTTCTTCAATTAACAACACAAATAATTTTGCAGATTCTTATTTGGCTTCAGATAAAGTACTGATAACCACGCTGGCTATACAGTAACCAACTAATTCAGTCAGCTGTTTCAACTATAAAAACCAAAAATTTTTCATCAAGGAAACAATTCATTTAAAAAAAAATCACAACAATCGCTCGAATAATTGCATAATGTAGATTCATCGGGAATTTTATGTTAGTATATTTTTTGAGAAATATACAAAAACTGTCATTCAGTAGTTTCCAGATAGAGACATCAATGTTTTTGTTAAATCAAAATTAAATTTCAGATTTATGTGAAATACTTCCCAGTATCGTCGTAAACTTGTTGAGCAGAACTTGTTTTTGTAGAACTATCCTTACGTTTATTTGTATTGTAAAACTGTCCCATTTTTGGTTGTAATTTATACGAATGTTGCAACATTTGCAATACAAAATATCACTATCACTTTTGAGAATCCACGAAAACTCTGTAACGAATGCTCTTATCTTAAACTTTCAACATTTTTAGCCTACCACGATCCACATCTTAAACACCTACTGACACTGAGACTGAGGGAAAAAATATCGACTTTGTTTACAACAGGCAGGCAGCAACTTAAAGAACAAATAATGCCATTCTGAAGAAATGACTCATTCATTTACTTATTTCTCTTTTCACTTGTTATCTGTATACCTAAAGTTCAACTTTAACACTGTTTCATTGGAAAACTGTATTTTCATTTGTATTTTCATCTTCTTTATTACTTATAAATTATTTTATACTTATAAATAATTATAAATTATTTACTTCAATAAAGATCCAGGCCCTAGATATTATATTTCTAGAGGTAGAGATATATTCTTTCTAGTGTTGCTGTCCAAAAGAATTGAATAAATTGCTACAGGGTCTACACAAAAATAAGAAGAATCACAATTACTTACACGTTCAGCTGAAGAATAGTGTCCAGCTTTATCCCTTAACATAAGTGGAAAGCCCCTTCTTGTAACAGGCAAATGATTTGACTGAATTAAGATCACTAAGTATTGAATTAGCTGAAACCAAATTAAAACATCATTTTAATATAGCTTATAAAGAATATGTTATAACTATATCATAAATAAGCAAACTAAAACAATTCCGTAATATAGCTTACCATGTTAGTACTGTTCTAATAGAATATTTTATTATCTGCTGAAACAGCTAAGGCAATACTCACTGAACAACAAATAATATAACATTATCAATCGGCAGAGCCGTTCAACCACAACTGTAACTTACAATATGAATGACAGTTTATAGCAGGTGTCCAAAATTAAACTGACTCATCAAGAAAACAAAAATGTGTTCCGTTTTGGTGCTTGCACCACACAAAAATAAAGTAAAGATTATACACTCTAGATACTACATATACTGTCATGTACTACATGTAAGTAGTTTATTGTTCATGTTTTTTCATATAATGTTGCTGCTTCCTAGTGTTCATGGTAAACAAGAAATTACTAACATTTCTGCTCACTTCATGAAGTTGTACATATTTTAAAATAATTACGATTGACTTTTTTTGTTTGTTTTATTCATTTTTTGTCTCCTCTTATTATCCGACCTTTATCATCCCGAAAGTGATGGACAAACAAAATCTATGGGCTCTTCTGAATACAGACATACAGTACAGCCCTGTTTAATTAAACTCGGATCTGACACCAAAGTTAACTGAAATAAGATACAAAAAAGATTGTAAAAAAATTGAATACAGTAATTTATTCACACACAGACCTAATGCAAGTGTCAATGACCTGATGGGCAACTTCTTTTCTTACAATTGACCAAGAGCATCACAGGCAAAGTGGCTCATCTACTTCAATTTTTTATTTTGGTAATACAATACAATGTAAAAAAGTGCATTTATCTAATCGAGAGACAAATGTAAACAGCTTCGTGGCGCGTAAATGAATGAAGACGGATTCACAAAACATCTACTGCACTTACATAGATAACATTGCTACAAACTAAAATAAATATACTAATACAGTAACAGGCTATAAAATAAACAGTAAATATGCAAAGTACAGTATACACTATGATCATTTAAACCAACTTTCACTACAATCTATAAGTACAAAGCTTACCCAGTACAATTTGAAAAATGCCTACTACTATACAGTAATATCTAAAAGCCTGTACAGTTAACATCTAAACTCTTTCTCAATGTGTAATAAACCAATCAATGTACAGCACAGTAATCGAGACTGTTTTAATTAAATATGGTTTCCATGGATATTTTGTTTTTCACAACTTTTAACATGTCATGTAATTTCCATTGATTATCTGAATATATATATATATATATATATATATATATATATATATATATATATATATATATATATATATATATATATATATATATATATATATATATACATTTTGTTAATAACATATATTGTTAAAAGTATGTCAACATTACCCTTAGCTCCACACAATGTCCAGAAGGCAGCACCACACTGATTGCCCTTCCTTCCACATCGCTAATGACTTTAAAATATTGCAATACATCATCATTACAACTAAGAATGGGAACACATTTTTATACTCTGCCTTAATACTATATAAAAATCAACTAGTGTACAGCGTTTTACCAGGATTGTTAGTATTTGCTGGATATTTGGTACGTTTCGATGGTGATTCTGCTAAAAATCATCTAATCCAACTGTTTTGCATTAACAGGACTCCACAGTATTTATATAATAATTATAAATAACAATTTACAGTTATGACTAACAAAATAAGCAAAACTGTTATAACTGAAAATTTTTCTTTTTACAATAGGCTACCTAAATTTTGTTTTTTATTATTCCTTCCAGAAATCTTATTACCACCAACAAATATTACATGTTAGGAAGATTTGTAATAATCTGTCGTCATATTTTATAAATTTTGATAAAACCATTTACATAGTGATTATAGACCCAATAATGTTTTAAATTTAATGAATTAAACATTAACACTAACTTTATTGACAATGTGCTGCTGTTTCTTGTGCTTGTGCCTCATATGTGACAGTTCCCTCCATAAGGCTTCATTTTCACGTTTCATTGCTAACAATTTCGAATCCATACTATCTTGCTTCCCTTTCATTTGCCTTACATCATTTAACATTTTGTTCATGATGTTGGGTTTTTCCGGTCCTCTGGTAACAGTAATCTGTATTACAAAACAAAACATTAACAAGCGTACAGCAACGATATAAATATCTTAGGGTTATAATAAAAATTAGTTTCCTGCGAAACATCTAATGTAATGTGAACTGTGATGTAGTTGAACACTTATTCTTTTCATCAAAAGTATTCTAGTATGTTTATGGAACGCTGTTGAAATATTGTATTCTAATATGATAGGATAGGGCAGTTGTAAACCAATCAAAATGTTCAAACCGTTTCAAATAACAAAAGGCCTGAGACATTCTTTCAAAGTAATGCAAAACTCAGGCCCTTCAAGATATATTTAAATGAAGGTCTGACTAGATTTAAGGAGAAAGTTCTGTAGAATGCGAAAATAGGAGACTGATACTTTCTACTGTAGGCCAGGTTATTCTGGCTGAAGTGAGTTTTATGAAATATATGTTAAGGATGCTTTATGAAGAACATGCTGAATATAGTTTGTTATGGATCCAGCTGATACAAAGTACCTAGTAGCAGGGGTCTGGAACATGATCTTCAGTAGCAAATACCTAGTAGCTGGAGTCTGGAATACAAATCTTCAGTTGCAAATACAGTTAGTACCTAGTAAGTGGGGTCTGGAACATGATTTACAGTAAATGGAAACAGTATGAACAAAATATGTTTATACTGCACAACTTTTACTGTATAAGTTTGAATTATGCTGTAATATCTGTACTCTTAAATGTAATAAATTATTCTATAAAAGTTACAAAACTTGTTTTAATTTAGAATTACATAAACAGTTGTAAGCCATTACCAACCATAGGGGAGATGTTCCACAAAAAGGCTGATACCATGGTTAAAACTCACAAGCTTAAAAATCTAGCTGATGGACATGGTTAAAGTTTAAAAATAAATAAATATAGTTCTTGTTACAGATTTCACAAGTTAGAGGAAACAATCTAGTTAAATTTACCTAGGAAAACCGAGGGGATAATACTGAGCAATCACAACTGTCTGGACACAAGTATAGTGGGTCAGACTGAACATACAGGGTAAGTTGTCTATGTAAGACAAATAAATTTCAGTAGTTTTAATTTCAGGTGTTAGGGTGCTATTAAGGAAAACTACTGAAATTTATTTGTCTTCAGACATGGACAACATGGTGAAGGAAAATGAAAATTTGCCTGATCGAAAAGAGCGATATGGTCATATTGTGGATATCGCAAATATGACTTTACTGTCTAACGAATGATATAGAATTTATTGGTAGGTGCCTTTCTGCATTGATTTCAATAAACGATGGTAACGTGTCCCAAAGGCATTGTTCTTTTGTGAAACAACCTGATAACTCGTGCGAACTTGTAGTACATGGAACAGGGGACTTATCTGAATGGAAAATTACTTCTTGTTGATAACAGTAGGCCATCACCTCAAAACTGGTGATACATTTTGGATTTTGACTTCTCATTTTTTGTTTAGTTATGAAGAAGTTACTGCAGTAAATGGTAGACCAGTGGTGGGAGTAAACATTTCGGACAACTCTAAAGAGATAATAGCAGAACAAAGACTGTTTAAAATAACTCCAAAGGAAGAGAAAATTGATAAATCTTTAACAAGTTTGACTCAGGAACGGAATAGTGTCATTCATGAGTTGAGTGCTTACAGACGTAATATACTTTCAAACTCCAATTCCCAAGATATGAATAAAAGAGATTCTTTGATTAAAGAACTGAAAGAAAAATTGAGACTATTCAAAGAAAAAGAACAGAAGTGGCTGCATGATAAAAATAAAATGCAGAAACTTTTGGAGGGGGAGAAGAGAGATCACCTAGACAAGTTAAGCAGATTGATGTTTACAAACATTAGATTAGCCAAGCAGTATGTATGTTGCCGGAACAACAAACATAAATTAGAAGAGGACTACACTGTCGTGAAAAATAAATTGAGGAGGGAATTAGAAAGTAACGCAGAAGATATTGAATGTTCGGAATGTGCAGTCTGCTCAGAATTAATAGTTGAGGCAGTTTTACTGAACTGTGGCCATTTGTTTTGTAAATTGTGCGTTACTATCTGGCAGAAAAACAAGATGGTATGTCCTGTTTGCCGGACAAAGATATATCATGTATTCAAGAATTATAATATGGACACGATGATTAAACAAATTGAAAAATGTCTTTCCCCAGAAGATCTGAAAATAAGGCAAGAACTTTTAAAATTCAGGAAAGAAGGAAAATTGTGTACAGTACGTACTAGTACAGCAGTACCTTCCACAAGTACTAGCAACTCTGGACAAACTCGAAACCCAGCCCCAGCTCCTACTCAGAATGTACGAGACCGTGGTTGTTACAATTGGCCTTTACCAGTCAATGCAAGAATTGCGTGCATGTGAAGTCTTGAATCGCCGTTTTCCTGAGTATTCAAGAGAAATTGATGACATATTAAGTATGCATATGATAAGGTTTCCAGCAATAATGGACGATAACCTTATAATGCAAACTGGTGACAATCCTGGTGGACCCATAATTGTCGTAGACAATAATAATATGATTACTGATGCGGTCATGCATTTTATGCCAGGTAGCAGTGTTACTGATAACACTGTTATTAATCTCACCGATATGTAATTAATAAAGAAAAGAGAGTACAGTGGTACCTCGCGATACGATCTTAATCCGTTCCTGGACCGAGATTGTATCATAAAAAAATCATATAATGAACAATGTAATCTTATGTAATTTGATTAATTCGTGCAACGCCCCATATATAAACACCAAAGGCTTTATGGCATATAGCAGCTTGTGTTATCGTATCACCAGCAATTTCCTTCTCTTTTATCCAAATAAGAAGAAGAGTCTCCATCTCGTCATTAAGGGCAGTTCTATTGTATGAGAAGGTGGTAATGCCCTTTGCAGACTTGCTGGCTTTAATGGCTTCTTTTTCTTTATAATGGTACTAATCGTCGATTGGTTTCGTCCATATTCATTAGGATGCACATGCCACTTTCGTATTTTTTCATAATTTCCAACTTCACTTCCATGGTTATCGATGACTTTCTTTTCCCCTTATCACCACCAGCACATTTAGGACCATGGCGAATAAAGTTTATCACAAAATAATATTACGATCACACAATCACAAGAATATCGTATGAACTGTACGAACGCCACGCGGTCTCGAGAAGGAGAGAACGATATCACATCGACGCTTTGTGTGGACTCGGTATCCTACGATGCCGTGATGCCGACCAATAGGAGAACAGGATTTATAGAGAAAGGAAGATGACGTCACATCGACCAATAGCAGAACAGCTTGAATAGTGACGTATTGAGGCTTGCTTAGTGACGCGTGAGGTTTGCCCGTAGCGCACCAACTTCAAAACAATTTCAAGCGGCAAGAGATATTGGGATCATATCGCGAAAAACATATCGTTTCACGAGCACGAATATTTGCGATATTCCACTTCGTATCTTGAACACATCGTATCGTGAACCCATCATATTGAAGGTTCTACTGTATAGAAATAGTTTTTGAAGATGGAGGTTCTCCAAAACACGTCAACAAAAGTAGAATTGACAAAACTAGGGAAGGCAGATTATTATACTGAACATAATGACAACAATCCTAGCAGAAAAGAAGAAGAATATAAAAAGAACATACACAAATACTAATACTGTATTGTATTAGTCATACAGACATTAAAACTTCATCTACAAGGTGCTACCCAAAAGTTAGGGGAATCTGAATTTAAATATGACCTGCTGATGGTAGAGTGGGCGGATAGCACTCTTTGTGTCAACAGTTGTGACGTTGAGAAAACGCGTTCTTGATTTTTGTGACTGTGTAATACTGTCATTTATTATTGCACAATTTTTTAAACTTGTGTAAATGGCAGATTTTAAGAAGCAATGGATCTGCACCAAATTTTGCTTCAAGCTTAAAGAAAACTGCTGCAGAAACTTATCGCATAGTTGTAGAAGCATTTGGTAACAATAATATGAGTCAAAGTAAAACTTTTTTGTAGTGCAAATGCTTCAAGGATGGATGAACACCTGTCGATGACAATGAGTGTTAAAGAGAACCGCAGACAAGCAAAATACAGACAAACATTGCAAAAGTGCAAGAGGTTATTGTTGCACATTGTAGACAAACAATCCATGATGTTTATACAATCATAAGAATGTTGTACAAGTCCTTGCAATTCATCTTGTCAAACAATTGAGGCATGAGTCGCATTACTGCAAAATTTGTACCAAGACTACTGAGTAGTGACCAAAAAGATCATCGTGCAGATGTCTGCACTGAATTTAAAATTGCTTGACCTCAACCCATGCAACTTTTTTTTTTCCAAAATAAAGTTGTAAGTGAAAGGCGTTTGATGCCTCAGAAATTACAATCGCAGGATATGTTTCAAACAATTACACTTGCAGATTTCCATGGAATCATAAAAAAATGCTAGTATCACTATATCTATGCTCAAGGGAACTATTTCGAAGGAGACAGTGGAAACTAGGGAGTTATGGTAAGCAATTTCATTTTTATGGAAAAATTCCCTGAACTGTTTGAGTAGCACCTCACATACTGTGCATTAAAGAATACAGACACTGTCGGTAGGCATAAGAGAGGAAACGTCTGCATTGACAAGAGAATACTATTATTCAGCAACTTAAAAGTGTTACTGAAGTCCCAAAAAAACCATTCATAGATAAAGTATGAATGTTTTCCGTGAAATAGTTTCTGATAAACAGTGTCATTACACGAAACTGTAAAATATTTTGTAACTGCTTCGACTGCACCATCAGTTGCTTTATAGGATATGTCTTAAGTCAACAAACAAGACAACGGTTTAATCCTACAAACTTTTCTTTTAATGTTCTCCAGAAGATATGGATGCCCTTGTATGAAGTTAGGATGTGTAAATTTCATTTCCTCTGAATCTTGTTTGCAGTCTGAAGAAATAATCTTATGAAATCCATCTGAAAAAGAAATGTTTGTATTAACACTTTTTATGCATGTGAAATAAATATAACATCCTATACAAGCTATGATACTATATTTGTAAAATCTGTTACAAAAACAATAGTTATTGTAATTTGTACACTTAAATATCAGTTCACATTTTTTAACTAACAAAAAATTTAATTCTTTTTTAAAAAATATTCGCACCATCGTGTAATTTTATGGTTGTATGGTTACGGAATGTAATAAAGCTGACATTATAAAACTAATGTTTTTAGCTTATAATTATAATTTTAAAATACTTTGGTAAGGTAAAAACTTTATGAACATTTTGGATCCCCTTTGTTCTCATAAGCAACACACAAAACCAAAACCACGTCTGGTTGTGCTTTTACGCAAACACTGTAACAAGCTAAAAAATAATAATTTTCCCAAATAAATTTTTATTAAATCAATAAAAAAGCAAGCAATAACCGCCATGACCAATTTAGCTCATATATAAGGGATTATTACAACTAAAAGGATCACATAAAAAAGGATCCTATACAAAAGGGATCATATATATATATATATATATATATATATATATATATATATATATATATATATATATATATACATGTAAGATCCTAATTGCAACTAAAATATAAATCTGAATTTTGTAATTGAAATTATAACACATTTAACCACAAGCAATAACCGCCATGACCAATTTAGCTCATATATAAGGGATTATTACAACTAAAAGGATCACATATAAAAAAGGATCCTATACAAAAGGGATCATATATATATATATTTTTTTTTAATATAAATTTATATTATAAATATATATATTTATATATATAAATATATATATATACTATACTATATATATACTATACTATATAGGCTGATATAAATATATATATATATATATATATATATATATATATATATATATATATATATATATATATATGTAAGGTCCTAATTGCAACTAAAATATAAATCTGAATGGCAGTTGAATAACTAGAACATGAGATACACATGCTCACAGAAATTCACCATGTTTTGGCCTTATTACTTCATTCCAATCCATTTGTATTAATACAATGAACTGTGGTAAATATGGTATAATTTTATAATATGGATAATACAAACAGCAGCTATATGTGCAGAAATGTTGATACACTCAAAAATGTTTCCTTCTACTTAAAATAAATTTTTTTTAATACAAAGCAAATAAAAATTGTATTACTTTAATTAAACTGAAATATTATATTTAGATAATACTCAACTGGCCTGAACACACTGTGAAAAAAATGTATATAAGCCTACATAATTAAATGGAAATAAAAAGATTGTATAATGGTAGATAAAATTATCACACACTAAATGATTGAAATATGGAATACTTTCTTCTGTAGCAACATAATTCATATTTTTTTTAAATATATTAAAATGATTCATACACATATTCAACTGTCGAATAAAACTAGCCATATTGTTATGTTTGTAGTACATAGGTAACAATTCCCGAGCTAGCCTTGTAGCATTTTTTATCTCAAAACTGTCTCCCATCTGCAACAAAACAAACAAACAAAAATACTGTTATTACAATTTGTGACAAAAATGTCTTTCATTTTACGTAACTGGGTTCTTAACAAAAAATTTGGTTACTATGGCCATAATTTTTAAACTTTTTGATAAAATTTGTGTGTGTAAACTGTTAATATTTATAACTTCCAAGTAAATAAGAAAATAAATTTTAATATTTGCTCTTGCAAACAACTTGCAATTTTTCAAAAATATAAATTCCAAAGATAGATAGGTTAGCTTAGTCAAAAGTATTTATAAACCATTAGTTTCTTTCATATTTGTGAGCCTTGCTTGATATTTTCTTTATTTGTTGGGTTTCTCCTTGCTGAATGACAAGAAGTTTCTCTTGTATGCTATACAAAAACGCTTGTTTTCAAAACTGTTTCTTGGTCATTTGTACACACAGAACGTGGTGTAAATGAACGTGTATTTATACACATACATATTAGTACTGTTGACTAATTTATAAGCAGTAGAGTCTCGATTAGCTGTCACACTTTTAACTGTCAGTTTCTATTAAGTGGCATGTTAATTCTATCATCGGACATTCTTAAACGGTCTTCAATAGTAAATAATTTGTAATAAATAATAAAAGCAACCTTCCACACAAAAACACTGTAACTGGATGCAATTTATTTATAGTATAGATAATGGCAGCTGACACTAATTGCTATTCTGCCAAAAAAAAAAAAGTTGACAATAAAAAAGTAAATGATCCTATTATCTAAGTGGAATGAAACAGAAATACTTCATATAATGTCAACCTTTTGTGAATGATTGCATGAATGTTTCTACTAAAAGATAAACACTCTCATACTATTTATGATAATACCATTCAAAGTATAAGTCGATCACATAAGTTAGCTAAATGATGCATGTGGTGCTTCGTAACTTTTGAAAATTATTTCGTATTTAAATTTTACTTTTTGCAAGTTGTCAACTCGGAAGTACCACACACTCATTTTCAACAAACATACTTGGCCAGCCCCTTGAATCTCGTTATAATCAAGTTTCACTGTACTTTTATAACAACTTTATTATACACAGTAAGTTACACCTTAATTTTGCTTTACACGTTCTAAATCTTATTTGTTTACTGTATGAAATGGGTTGAAATCATTAAACTTGTATAGTATTATAAATAAAACAGTACAATAGGAAGCCATTTCCCTCCATTCACCTCAAAAATAAAAATGTATTTGTTAGAACAATGTTTATATAAAAACGTAGATTACACAATAACTAAATAAAATGTAGTTAGGTCTACTAGTTGTGTACAAGTATACATAAAAAACTAAAATTAAAATGTTTTCTTCAAAATACTATAAAAAAAAAAATAAAAGTTTAATGGATCTTTTTAAATTGTAGTGACTCATCTATAATCCAGCACTCACCTCCAGTAAGTCAAGTACAGTAAAAATACTAAATATCGACCAATCAGTATGACCTTGGCATGGCAAAAACACTATGCTCAATCTAGTTATCTGTACATCTCATTGTAGACTTACATATAAGTCCATGTACACTGTTTTCAGTCTCTGCTTCATTATTAATTACTGTTATGACACCGAGTCATATAGAACAAATAAAAACTTTTCACTTTTGTTATAATGTAGGCTAAATCTAATACAGACCAAAATAAGGTAAAGTAAACTGTAGACAAATGGAATAACGTAAAGCATTCTATTTCATAATATTTTTTAACACTTAATAAAAAATAGAGTACTCTAACCTAAAAAGAATTTGTGTGATTTTGATTGTAAAAACAGGAGTTTATAGTCTATAATAAATAAAAGAAGTAATTGTATAATAGTGGAGTAAATACACCCTTGCAACCTCTAAGATGCATTTTTTTTTTTTTTTTACGTCCAACTATTGTGCACACTTGGGCTAATGCAAACGATGGGATGATTTATAGCGTATGAAAGATACAAAGGGCAGAGGTAAAAAAAATCATGGTTAAAAAAAATGTGTGTGTGTGTGTATGGAAATCAAGCTGGTTGGTAATAAAGGTAAATCCACACTCACCCTACTGACATTTCCTTAAGTGCATGAATAGGCTATTGCTCAGGCCTTCAATATGACAAAATTATAATCCTGACATTTATGATTCAACTTAAATTCTCAAGTCTGAAATCTGCTTGTGCCAATAACATCATTAGATGATATGGTGGGTTTATATGCCTCTCCACTGCTTTGTCAGCTGTCGGAAAGGACAAATAGAGATATAGGGCTTCCAGGAGAAGCAAAAATATTCAAAAGAATTGTTAAACAAATCAGGTAGACTGTATCAGACAATACCACAGTTATTACTCATGAAAACTTCAATAAATTTAATCAAAATACAATCTTGTAACACTTGGTTTACCAAGATTGTGTAATTATTAGTCTGAAATATGAAATTAGTCACCAAAAATGTTTTGGGAGAAATTTTCAAAAATAAGTGGTGTTCATTTGACAAAAAATAAGGTAGTTATTCTAAAACTGCATGTTAATTTAAACAGACTAAAATAATTTCATCATTACATATGAAAACAGAATAGTACATAAATAAATAAACTATAATTACATAACCTATATATGTAAGCCTATTTAAGTAGTTGACAATATAAGCAATAATTATTATTTTACTGGCTATTAAAATTAGGCACTATGATTAATTAACTGCTACACCAAATCTCAAACTTTTTAACATAATCACATTGTTAAATTTAAATAATAGTTAAAACAATAGGGTTATGTATTAGACCTATATACGTACCGAACACCATGAAATTAAATCATTAGTCATAGGATCTTCAACCATTTTCCAAAGCTTTCCCAGAAAAGCTGGAACATTCGTTCCGATTTCTGAAATCGAGTGCATTGTAGTTTGATGGTAAATTTTATTAAATAAATATTATGATTTGCAGAACGATCTCTTTACTGAAATCAAAAATCTATCCCATTCTGTTTAATGCGCATGCGCAAAATCTGGAATTGTATGGCCGTGGCGACGCAATGAAATGTCTGAAAGTTTCAGCTGATAAAAAATCGTGTAATCGGAAGCTCTATTGGTGATTACCTGTTTTGATGTTATGATCTCACCAATCAATAACTTAGTACTATAAATTTTTCCAGGTGGGAAGGACCTTGTCACGTTGAAGAAAACGTGGGATTCAAGTTATAATAATAACAATGTTATTAATATTATCATTGTTCACTGTTTACATTTATTTAGTGACCTGACTGAATAATCTATAACTTCATATTTGGATATTATGTAAACTTTATAATGTGGATCTCTTCTGAAATTTATTGTATTTTAATGCAATGTTTGAAACGCTTTGCCTGGACAAAATGATATAAGGCCTTTATACTAATAGCCAGCATTACAAAAATAGACGTACCAGAATATTTCACAATCTTCTTCATATATTATAAGCCTGCCACCTCGGTGGCATAGTTGATAGCGTACTGGGCTTTCAACCGGAGGAACCGGGTTCGATTCCCGGCTAGGGCTTGGCACTTTCATACGCTATAAATCATCTCATTGTCTGCATTAGCCTAAGTGTGCACAATAGTCCGACGACGTTAAACCAAAAAAAAATAAAACAACAATAAGCCTATGAGAAAACCTATAATAATCTCATTTGAGAAAACCAAAATACTAACGAATATTAAAAATGCACCACGACATCTGGGAGTCGGTAGTCATAAAATCGAGAGAATTGACCACTACAAATATCTGGGTGAATGGATCAGCTGGAACGCCTTAGAAAAGAGAGCATTGGAATCCAGGATGTGTAAAATGGAATTGGCGTTTCAATTAACCAAAGAGGTGTATATCAAGAAATCGTTATCCTGGAATTCCAAACTTAAGCATTATAAAACTGTGATCAAACCAGAGGCTTTATATGCATCTGAAACTCTTACACTCAATAATAAGGGATTACTGGACAACCTGGAGAAGAAGGAAAGAAAGTTAATAAGGAAGATATTGGGCCAAAACTTTAGAAATAATGAAGTAAAGTGGATTTCTAATAAAAACCTGTATCTCAAAATTGAGAGACTCTCAGATAGCATGAGGAAAAGACGACTTAGTTTTTATGGCCATATTAGTAGGATGAACAGCAGTAGACTTACTAGGCGGATCTTTGCTTTCTTCAGAGATCGGAAAACGAAGAGTAATTGGTTCAGGCGGGTCCAGGAAGACTTAACTGAGCTGGCGATATCAGATGAGATGATTGACGATGTACTTAAACTGCGAAAACTTTTACATAATGAAAACCTAAGTTTCCAAGAAAACCAACATCTAAAAAGGCGGGCAGTCTCGGATGAAAGAAGGAAGGCAGCCTCGGATAGAATGAAGCAGTATTGGATACAGCGGAGGGCAGCTAACGCACATCAAAGTAATTGATTTGGCGTACCCCAAAGTGGGTGATCCGGATGAAAGAAGAATAAGCCTATGATACCTATACTACAGTAAATATTTGTTACAGCCTAAAATGAAAACACAACTGAATTTCTCAAAGTTAGCAATAAATATTAAATTGTGACCATCCACAATACTTGATTAATTATTTGAGATCAGGGGAGTTTTACTTATAGTTTTATTTTTAGTTGTATTAGAGTAGTTAAAGAAAATTTAACCAACATTATTATACAGAGTAAGCTTAGATATGGTTGACCAACCTAACTAGTCCTTCCTCAAAGAACATTCCTGCCAATGATGACAGCCATAGCTGTACAGGGTGTTTCACATTGTCATCAGTTTCAAAGCGCTTACCACCAAGTTCATGCACCACTATGCTTCATGTGCAAGAACAGGTGGTAGTCAGATGGCGCCAGTTCTGGGTGTTAAAAATGCTCTCAACAGAACTGTTGAATAAGAGATTGAATGCCACCAGCAGCATGGGGCTGAGCAATGTCATGAAGCAACACCATTCCTTGACTGAGCATCCCTCTCCTCTTTCGAAATTGCATGCCGAAGGTTTATCAAGATCTCACAATATTGTTTTACATTGACGGTTTTTACCTCTGGGATTAAATTTGACAAGCAGAACTTCTTTTCTGTCCCAGAACATGGTGTATGATTTGTTAGGCTGACACTGTCATTTTGAATTTTTGGAAATTGAGTGTGCTTTGACTCCATTGACTGCTGTTTCAATTCCGAAATCACATGATGAACCCAAGGTTTGTTACCAGACATGATTTGGCTTAAAAAGTGCACACTCTCATCACTATACCTTGTTGGGATTTATGAACATCAGTAAGCATTTTTGGAATTCAGCTTGTGATAACCTTCGCGTTCTAAGACAATCTCATGCAAAAGAGATAGTGAAACCTGCAGTAATTAATCAGAAAACACTGTCATTATAAACTGTCGGTTCTGGCAAATTTTCTCATTAACTTTCCTTACCAAATCATTGTAGACAACAGAAGGCCGCCCATTCCTTATTGTGGACATTAGTTTGTCCTTCATTAAACTTCCTAACCCCTTAAACTTCATTAAACTTTCTTATTGCACTCCACCCTCATTACATTTTTACCATTAACATCTTGAACTTGATGAAGAATTTTGGCTGGTTTAACATTCCTTGTATTCAGAAACCAAATGACAGAAAGAACCTCATAGTTGGCAGGTTCATGAATTGCCTTAAAACATTTTAAATGCATAGCATTTAACTGGAAACACTACACAAATCAATAGTAATGGCAGCAGAGAACCAAGAAGACTAGCATGCATGCACATAGCAGTGTTGGTAGAATAAAACTGTACTTACTTTCTGGATGTGCCTTGCATCACTTGAAACTAATGTGTTTTATTCGTTGACAACTATTTAATATTAATTTTGACAAATGGTATTTTTAGCCAAATAGACAGAATTTTATTTGAATCTAGATTAACATAGTAACATTTTTGTTATTATAATTTTCATTGAAGCATCCATTATGCTAAGTTCCAGGATCCAGGACCATGTAATGAGCAAAAATCTAAACTCTAGAAAAGGTTTTGAGTAGCTTTGGTTCAATTATAGTTTTCTACTGTTCATTCTAAAAGACAGTTTTTTTACTCTCCAGCCTAAAATTAATCATTGAAAATTTCATTTTGTACCAGTGACCATACTGGAAACGAGAGGGTATAACTATGCAATAGCACATATCCTTATTTTCTTGAAAAATAAAAACAAACATCTATAGTTTTAATAATGATGAGCACTACCTATTATTATTCTAAAATTTATTCAACTGCTGGTCAGGTGCAATGTTTGTTGATTGTGGTAAGTACACAATGTTTGTTGGTTTTAAGTTTTTTTATTGGTAAAACTTTGTGAATACACATTTTGTTAATAAAATGTCTATAGGATATTAGAATGAAAAAATAAAATCAGTCTTCTTAAAATTGTATTTCCTAGAACATATTCTCATTACTAAACAATACATATCCCATAACAAAACAAAATAACATCATAACATATAATGTTATGCCACATTATATTGGCACTCCTATTAATTAGAACTCCAAATAATAGGAGTTCTATAAAAAAAATACATGTACATTTTTAATTAATGTAGATGTAGTAAAATGATAATGAGTGTAAACAGAAAATGTTATTACTAGGTTAAAATGCTACCTTAATATACTCAGATTTACAAGGGAAATTTGTTAATGAACCACGAAAAATTCATAGAATATTATTCTTACTAGGTAACAAAGCAGCCAAAATCTTTAGCTGATGAAAGAAGTTAAATTTAGAAAGGGGTCAAGGCTATCCTGGGCTTTGGGTAAAAATTGTGTCTGGCAGACCTCTTCACACAACATCCTACATTCCATTATTTAAACAAATAAATAAACAATTATCACTACACTACCTAGAGATCCATTCAGAGTTAAGCATTAATATATTATTACAAATTAAAAAACGATTCACCTAGTTTAGCATGAAAGGATTTGTGAAAAATCAGTTATTTTTTTCTAAGTCAAATATGTGACATAATTCTAACACATTTTTTTACAGGGAAAGTATGTTATAAAAATGTTTTTGTTTTCTTTTTTTTATTTTATCTAACAAATTTGTAGTTCTTGAACTTAAGGTTTATATTAATCATTTTGTAATTTTTCTCTCTGAGTATTGCCTGTATACTCAGTTTGTTAATAAAATGAAGTAATTCTCAACTAATATGTTCAGTATAATGACATAGTATAAGAACATAGTGACAATAATCCTAGCAGAAAAGAAGAAGAATATAAAAAGAAATTCTCTTTCTTTCTGTCTTTTTTTTCAATTTCCATCAACAGTAAGAGTTTTAAAGTGTAATGAAAACTATATTTTAAAGCAGAAACTAGTTATTTCACAAAAATATCCAAGCACTCTCATTTGGAATACAAAATAAAAGTTCTTATAGTATAGTAATTTAGTAATCTCTAGATACTGCTTTCGGCTCTGAGGCCAAAAATGATCTATTAAAGAACAAATGTAATGTTTGGCAAGCATATCATATTTTGTTAATTCATACCTAAAAAGGTACAAGTAAAATTTTTTTAAACATTTTATGGAAAGGACTGACTATATTATGCACAGAATAAGAAGTTGGGCTAAAAGTAATTATATTATTTTTTTGTGAAGATTTTACTGATATAGTAGCATTAATACTATTTTTAATTTACCATATATATATATATATATATATATATATATATATATATATATATATATATATATATATATATATATATATATATATAACAGCATGTATTGCACTATACATTGGTTTTTTCTTTTGCACAAACCTTCAATGTTTATAAGAGCCTTGATGTCCTGATATTGTGATACAATAAGGCTGCATATCACAGTTGCTGTACTTAAACCTAATAAAGTTTATAACACTTTTCAAAACATTTGTAGAGTACGCTGACAAAACAATATAATACAGTCCTAGTAAAATATGAATTTTATTATAATTTTGATGATTATTATTAAAAAGAAATAGTTGTTCGTTAAAAACAAAGCTAGTTAAATAATTTTCCACTAAACTCAGACATTACTGTAACGATAAAATATATTTACGTTTAACTAATGTAATAATGAAGACAGCAAGATCCTATATAGGCTAATGAATCTTCCACACAATCTATTTCTTAAATAATGACAATATTTGAATTTTACAAAATAATGACAGTGCTAATAATTTTACTTCATATTGCTGAATTTTCCTTATACATAAACGATATGTTAATAGTTTGGAAATAAAATTTAATATACTCATTAAAGAAAACAAATCAATACCATTTACTATGGAACGCAATAAAAAAAGCTAATTTTATACTAATGATGTGTACATATATTGCACACTGTAGGAGTAAACATTAAAATAGTATTTACAAATGTTTCATTAGCATTGTATAAAAGTCCAGTTATTTATATGTGTTTTTAGTTACAAAAATAATTATGCTCTTGAACTAGAGCAATTAAATTGAGCACTATTTTTTGAACTATCTTTCACTACTTTGTGAAAAAGAAAAGATGTTGTCGTTAACACAATGTGTTTGTCTTTTATTTTCTGTTTCTTGCATTTAAACTGTTGATGCATGTACAGTTGGTGTCTATGATGAAAGACACTTTTGCACAGCTTGCACAAAAGTTTCCCTTTGGAATGAAACCAGACATGATGTAATGCCAAACTGACTCTACTATGAAACAAAAATAAGTCACTGTTTATGTTTCGACAAAAATTACAGATTAATAACTTTCTAGATAATAAGGCTGCACCATATTTTTTCCAAAGAAGAGTTTTATATTCATCTAAGGTATAAAGTGGTTTACTGTGAATTTTCTTTGTCTCGATGCCTTCATTCCTCTCACTAATTATGGTTTGTAATGGAATGATTTCCAATTGATCTTCATAATCTCCAATATGCGGAGGAGCAAAGTTGGATTGGTAATGACGATTTAGATGTTGTACCATCGCATCTTGAGTTTCTGTTTGTAATCCACATACACCACAACGGTGATACATGGCAGCAGTGTTGCCATTAATTAAATTATTATTGAAATTCATAGATATGTGTTTGTCCTTGAGTACATCTTCAGTATCAGTGTCCTGTGTGAAGAATAAACTTGTAGTTTTCTGTGGCCTAGGACAATAAAGAAATCGCTATTATTTTACATTTAAAGGTTGTTTAAACAATTATTTAAATGCTTAAACAATTATAAGCTTGCTTATTTGAAAGAAGTAGTTCTTTTGATTAGTTTAGTGGTTGCTTGCCCGATGAGTTTGCAGTTATGATCCTTCTGAGGATATTCATTTTCTTTAAATATCATATTATAAAACATGAAATTTCTACTTTCGATTTAAATTATATTTTTACAGTAGAAAAAATAGCATTGACAAATTTATTATAGGACTTTAATAATTAACTGTAATTGTGGAAAAGTTAACAAGGTTGATAACTTTAAATATTTTAAAGTGTTAAAAGTGAAAAACTTTATGGAGAACTAAGATAATTTCATTATTCTATTAGTTAGCTACATAAAATGTTGAAAGCAGGCTCCATTGAGTGATTCACACAACTGAAATCAACTTTGCATGTTTTTAAACACACATTGGAAAGTTTGTTGAAAAACTGCCAGCAACACATAATTCTATTTCTCTTTGCAATTCAGGAATGGTGCGAGAATAAGTTCGGTAAACAGCATTCTTAAGGTGTTTCCACAAGAAAAAGTCAGGTGGTGTTAAATTAGGGGTATGAGGAGGCCACAATCCCTTTGAAATCACTTTTTTATGAAACCACTGTTCCAAGAAAGTCATGGTGTTGTTGACTGCTTAAACCACAGCACTATCCTGCTGAAATCTATACTAAGCTGGTTTACATTGATGGTATTCAAGAACTGTTTCACAAACTGAATTAAGTATCCACTATTTATTGTCATGGAAAAATATGAGGGAGATTTCACTACGTAACATTGAATACCATACACCTAAACTTTGTGAGTGCTGGGAGCACTTGTGTAGCTGGTGTTGATTGTTTGTAGCCCAAATGTGATAATTCTGTGAATTACATATTCATCAAGATGAAACCATGCTTTGTCAGACCTAAAGCAATCATTGGGCTCTTCTCCATAGGGCGTTACAGAGAATATGAACCACTAGCAGAAAGCTTCATGTTTTAAGTTGTCTTAAGATAACAATGCATGAACAAAATGAGATCTGTATGGATACATCTTTAAACCTTATATAGTGCTGTGTAGGAATTACTCACAGAGAGAACATTAGCCACCTCGGTGGCCTAGTTGATAGCACTGGGCTTTCACCCCGAGGACCCGGGTTCGATTCCCAGTCAGGGTTTGGCATTTTCACATGCTATAAATCATCCCATTGTCTGCATTATCTCAAGTGTGCACAGTAGTTAAACGTTAAAACACAAAAAAAAAAAAAAATCACAGAAAGAACACTGTACTGGCTAGGTAGGCATAGTACAGATTTTTTGGGACTACATATACAATCTACACATAAATAAAATTTTCTGATGTTACAAGTTATGATAACCACTTTTTGGTCATCTACCACATTACTTGTCATACAGACACATGGTGGTCGATTTGTTTGGTGCACCCATATCATACTTTCAGAAAGTGCATTCTGGATCTGGACATAACTGGAACTTCTAATATACTGGGTGACAATGAATAACCTCTGCTGCAATATGTAAACCTTTTTTCAACTTAATAATGTTGTTCTGTTTGAAGTAAAAATTGTGAGCTAAAGTAAGATGGAATCAATATTAAATAAACCAGTAAGTTATTACATAAATCAGCGGAGTAGAGAATGCAACAACTTGCAATTCAAAACAGGTAATTTATGACTGACTTCGAATATAAACAATCAGTGAGATTAATTATAGCTGCCTGTATTAATGTCATTGCTAATTAGCCTATATGCGGGTCAGCTTTTCTCAAAGATATTAATTTAACCAATGAGAATTTACATAAACAGGATATATAGACATATTTAGCTATAAGAATATTTCATTTAGAACATCCAATATTTAGAAATGTCAGGATATTTAATGTAAACATATAAGGTTTACTGTATTAAATAAGGAAATATGACAGAGACAGGAATATGTCTCACGTGACTTTGCAAGTGCTAACTGGTTGCTAGAATAAACAATGCCTAATGTGGGATTTTTTAAACAGATATTGTATGTATTCAATTAATTTAAGTAAAAGGCATGTAACTCAAATAAAGAAGTAATTCTATCATCTCATCTTCTAAACTTAAAAACAAAATATTTTGATAGAAAATTTCTTTAATTAAATAAAATTCATAAATTAAAATTCATGAAAACTTGCCCAAAGCAGTACTGTAAAAACAGCAGGATACAGAAAGACAATTTGATTTTGTGATTTGAAGGAGGTACTTGAAGGACACTGATAGCGACAGTTCAGTCTGACAGTGCTCTGATGTCATAAGTTTATTTCAAGTGGAAGTATTAACTAAATGTGAAAAGCTAACTTCAAATTCAGTAAGAGAAAAGTTATCTATTATAGAGGTTTTCAGTTAGGTACAAACCACAAATAAATTGATTCTACAATTAGGTAAGACAAAACCATTATCCATAGAACTTTAACTATTTGTATATTTTGAACACAAATCTCAGTTATAATAATTACCCAATTCAAGTGACCTGGATTACAGACTACATAAAAATTAATCATCTGAACTTAAATTTTTTTAAACAGAGAATACAAAATATTGTAACTTTTGACAATTAATTTTTTTTAATATACAGTTTTATCTGAATTTCAATGTATCCAATATCACTAATATATGAGTAATAAATCTTGATTGAGGTCCAACAGATGAAAACTGCCTGAGAAACTAAAAATATTTATAAATCTAAATATACAGTGTGTCACATAAAGAGGTTTACGCATTTGATCCTCCATTATTTTCTCATTTCACCATTGATCATTTTGAAACTATACATACTTTTTAAAGAAGGTATTAGAAACAGTATTGGAGAATTGCATCTGACTGATGTTTGTAGAAACAAAATGGCGGCTAAAATAAATAAATTCTATCCCTCTTAAAAATCTGACTGTACTGCAGTATTAAATCAGATTGTTGAACAGCTGTTAATTCTTTAACAAAACAAAATTACTTTACAGGATTACTTACAAAATGGTTTCTACATTTGGGCAAAAAGCAAATTGTTCTGCATGGGAATCAAAAGATTTCAGCTAGCCTTTTTGGGAGTCGAACCTTTAACAAAAACATCAATAATTAAATTGAAGTTTGTTATTGGAACCTGGAAGTGTAGTGATAAAGTACTCTCGAATTCCAGATCAAAAAAAAAAAGAACAGTATAGAAAATTATTAAGAGAAACAAAATTAAATGTTTTTAAAATCATTTAGTCCTACTTTAAGATAAACTACTTTAAGATGATTTGGACAGAAGAATGGAATTTTGTTCCCACATCGTAGAGTTTCATAAGAATAATCCTTATTGGCATTTGCGTATTATTTTCTCAGACAAGTCCACTTTCTATCGCAATGGTGTAGTTAATAGGCAAAATTGTAATTATTATAACACCACAAACCCTAACGTTCTTGAACAAAAAAGATCTTAAATTGAAATGGATTACTGTATGTGATGCTGTCAATGCTAATGGAGTGTTGTCTTATGACATTTCAGACAATACCATGACTGGAAGTAGGTATGAACAAGCTTTAAATGCACATGTATTGTCCCATTCTTCGGTACCTGAAATGGGTCAAGCAATTATACATGAGGCAGCAATGTTGTTCAAAAAAAAATTAACTTTCAAGAGAAGAATTTATTATATATATATATATATATATATAAAGTAAGGAATTGGGTTTGCCTGACTCAGTATGTTCAGCAGGCATAGTGGTATAGGTGCAATTTAATAAAGGAATTTAATTATTAATAACAATGACAAAATTTATTTTTAATGGCCTTTGGTATAATTAAGCTGAGTATAAAATACTAATATAAAATTATAAAAATATAAATTAATGTTAAAAAGAATGGCTGATATATTTAGACTGCAAGTAGATGTCTAAGTTTACAAAAAGTATTCCACCTGGTAGACAATCTATGTGACCATTGCCTTAAAATATTTAGAGAATTATGCATGCTATTTTTTGTTTTAAATAAAGCATTGTTATTATTATATATCACATTTTTTTTAGTTGAAAATTTGTTTTTAGAAGCGTAATTTTTACACCAAAAGCCCAAAAGTAACTGTCACTGTACTTTAACAAATTATGTTGTGTATAGCTCCAATATAGTAACTTAAAATTTATTTAAATTTTGCAAGATGGTAAATGTTTGGTGATTTTTTTAACACAGTTTAAAGGTAATATTTTCTTGTTTTTAATTTTAAGTTACTGTTTTTAATATACCTGAGTTAAAAAAAAATTAATGAAAGAAAACTGTTTTAACACTTTACCTTTTGCTTTTCTAAACAAGAACAGTAAGCCTGCCATTTTTAGGTAGTCTTTTTGTAATAATTACAAAATAATTGAAACAACAAAATTGAACTCTTACCTATTTGGTTGACAAGTGATTTGTTGAAATATTGCAGTTTGTTCAGTTTTATTATTTGTTACGTGCTTGCTTTCGCCAGAACTGCAAATAGTCAAAATAAAACATTGGGTTGTTGTCAAGCAATGTACAATTATATCTAAGAGTAAAAAACATTTTTATTTATCATTTGCTGTACATTTATTGCTTTTAAAAAGCAGTTAATTCCTATTCACTATTTACAGGTACTTGCTACGGGGAGTATAATCTATATTTGAATTTAAGAGTTGTAACATAAAGTTATTTTGTACAGTCCTATATAAATGTTGATATTAATTATTGTTTTAGTTGAAAACCAATAATTACAGCAATGTATAGCAATGACTACTTGTCATACAACCAAGCATAAGGATTATTTATTTGACTCTTTCATTAAGTCAGTGAAAGTTTTTAATTTTAAGTTGTGTTTGAAAAGTTTATAACATGATGTAACAAGACTGCTGTACTACGAAAACACAAACAATTTTTACCTTAGGCCTCGCAAATGAAATAAATACAAATCATACTGTAATAATTTTCTTTTCTTGATTCTCAACATACAATTAAAATATTACAATAACTCATCTGAAGTGCAGCAATTAAATAATTGGGCTGGTGCTACTACTGATAAACTATAAGAGTGTCATGGCAGGTTTGAACATATTTGTGCCTGCTGATGCTTTCTCCACCCTCAGAATGATAGGCACAGTTGTACATCACAGTCTCACTGTAACAATTGTCTGTTTAAATCCTTGTGCTAGTATCTCGTCAAAAAAATGTGAAGTGTTCAGATGGAGCAATGAGTTAGCTTTAGGTTTCTTGTAAAAATGGGGAAAACTTACAGAATCTCAAGCCATGTTAAAGAAAGCGTATTGAAGTGAATTTTTAGCATGTACAAAAGTTTTTGAGTGGTTTAAAAGTTTTAAGGAGGGACGTGAAACGACCGAAGATGATCTGTGCCCTGGACAACCCCTAACATCAAAAACGGACAACATTTAGAAAATTGGTAAATTGATCCATGAAAATCATCATCTGAGTGTCCAAGTTCTTGCTAAAAACTAGGAATTAACAAAGCAGTGTCAGATTTTGTTTTAATCATTGAACATTGTGCAAAAATTTCTCACTCCAAAGGAAAAGGAATTGAGAATAACATTTTTTGGTGACCTATTAAACGAAAATGATAATGATCCAGAATTCTTAGACAGAGTGATTATTTGTGATGAATCTGTGGTTCTTTACCTATGATCCTGAAACAAAGCAGCAATCGATGCATTGGAAGAGCTCCATTTCACTACAGCAAAAAAAAGCGAAATTGAGTAAATCGAAATTCAAGGCCATGATGATCTTTTTTTGACAACATGGAATTATCTACGTTTATGGGTCCCTGAAGGTCAGATGTTCAATCAACATTATTATTCAATCAACATAGAAGTTTTGACCCTTCATGAATAAGTGAGAAGACAAAGACCTAATGATTTGTGGAAGAGCAGATCCTGGATGCTTCACTAAGACTGTGCCCATTCCACCTTCTCTGTGGAAGCATTCTTTGCAAAATATAATATCACCATTTTGGATCACTCACCGTACTCACCCAACCTGGCCCACTGTGACTTTTTTTTATTTCCTAAGGTCAAACTGAAGCTTATGGGGTCAAGATTTCATAGTATGGAAGCGTGGAAGCAAATATGACGGAGATTCTCAAGAAGCTGACAAAAGCAAACGTCCATCCGTTGTTCCACATTGCTCCATTGTTCCATTCCACTGCTTTAAACAATGGAAAATTTGTATAAAGCATTTTAGGGATTGGCAAGAAGAGTACATTGATGAAGATAAACTCTGTAATGTAATTTGTATTGTATCAGCAATCTGGTTATTTAATTGACACACTTTATATTATTAGGTTTTAACATTTTACACGTGCAGTACTATAATACAAAAAACAATTTTGTCACTGAGTGAAGATATTGTCAATTGAAAGACATTAAATTTTCTTAAATAAGTTATAGTTTCAGGTGTGTTAATCAGAAAAGTGTTTTGTTGATAAATTTATGATTTTTTAAAAAATTGTATTATTAAAGTTATTGTATCCAATTTTAAGACTACCCAGTTCCTTCTTCTTATCGCCTACAAATATTTCATGCCCTCATATTTTTTTTGTTTAAATAAAGGTAATCTTCAGTCAGTTTGAGGCTCCACTAAATTATGTACACAATTTAAAATTTACATTACAATTCTTACAATTAACCTAGTGCTATTAGACTTCCTTTTGTAACAAAAAAAAAATAAAATTATACAACACTTAATTTATAATTTATATTTGATCTTTCTATTTATTATTTAAATTTTCCAAAAAAAACCCTGATAATCTTGCTATATAAAAATACAAACTTAACTTTATAATAAATTCTTTTAAACACAGTAAGAAATTATAACTGACAATGACAAAAACAATTGTGTCTATAGTTATTAAAAGTAAAAATGATAAACTAATAAAATCTTTTTCTTCTTTGATTTCTTATACATAACCCCATTGAATAGCAAGAACAAGTTGTTCCACTTTGTACTGTGAACACTTAAAACTAATTGTTTATTACATTCAGCAGTTTTTACGCTTTCTGTAAAAAAATTATTTGAAATTTAGTGATTTTAAAAATTTAATGTCTGTACTAAAATATCCTTTGCTTCCTTTGTATGACAAGTTGTCATTGTACAAATAAGAGCATCAAATCACCCACAAGCATGAGGTAGTAATAGTTCAAATATAAAACTGTATTTACAACAAAATGAATATATAAAATTAGGATAAAACTAAGTACAATTTTTAGAAATTCAAACAATATGTTTAAGGCAATAAAAATAACAGAGAGACTAGGAAACAGTAAAGCAACTGATGAACAACAAATTAATTAAGTTATAAATAGAATATATAGGTATAGCAAAGATGTTATGTCATATACTCTGAAGGTTATTGCAAGTCTGTATATTAGAATGGAAAGTTGTGTGTACAGTCGAGAGAGGAAGACCTTTTCTCCAGAACTATCTTTGAAAATATGACAATCATACATCTTTGTCACAAAATTTAATAAAATTAATTTCAAAGGTACTTTCTGTTAAAATATTTTTCTCTAGTACAAGACAAAACTATAAACTTTATAAGAAAATTAGATAAAGGCACGACAGAAAATAAATGGTGCGAACATATACACAAAATTTTATCATATTCAATTCAAGTGTGATAATCGACATAATTTCTTAAAAATTATGACATAATTGTCAGATTTCGCATTAAGTTTTAAAATTAAAAAAAAGTTTGAGAATATTTTTTAAAAAAACCTGATAGCAATTTTTTTATTCAATTTATTCCAAAACTATAAATGTTTTTAAATTAAAATTTTCTATACTGACGAATTATTTATCTCACTAAAATTTGATTAAAATCTACTGATCTGATTTTTAATCAGGCCAACTTCTCAGTTTTCTTAACAGCTCCCCAACATTTTTTTAGAATATAACATCCAAATTTTAATTTTTTATTTAATTTTTGTTTTATTTTAAAGACTGTATTTAAACAAATGTTGATTAAATTGTTAGTTGATTTTAATGTCGTTTTCTTTATTCCAAAAGGGTTTTAAAACAAATCTTTTAAACACTGTCCCAAGATACAGACAAATCAGACTTACAGTCCAAATTTCAATGAAATTAGTCAATTTAGTTTAGTTTCAAGTGATTAAACATACATACGGAAATCTAAATAAAAATAATTTTCTTTGGATTTGTGACACCTGGATTTTTTAACAGTAGACTAATCCTTTGACTTATCTAGTTGTTAGGACAGGTTATAAATGCCTTCATGATTCCAAGAAGCCAAAGAAACATTGTTTCTCACTACAAATTTACAACACAGTTTCACCTATGTTAACGAAGGAAAGAACATTTGAACCATTTTTATTCAACATTTCTTTGTAATATAAGCCTGTTATCCAACCCATCAAAAAGAAGAGAAACTGCAGTAAAGCAAGGAAGATCAAGTAATTACAGCTTAACTGTGATAATTCCTACACATGCAAATTAATAATAGGGCAGCTCATAAAACAAAGATTTAGTTTAATGTTTATTTTAATCCAGGCAGCAATACTGACAAAAATTCAGCCTGCTCTCCCTACAATACACTGATCCTTTCACTACCATGGGTTTTTTTGACATGGACAAATGTTTTTTTTTAATTTTTGGATATATTTTAAGTTAAATGAATATATTTTATGAAAATATTTTTTCAAGTGGACACACACACACACATACACAGTACATGGTAAGGAGAAGTAGTAAAGCTTTTAGTCAGCTATGCAATTCACACAGACTTCAAGTCAGCTTCCACTCGAACCATCCACTGTTTATTTTAAGTGGGTCTCGCCTCTCCTTCTACCACAGATAGGCAAATTCTAAGTAAGTTGCACAGAAAAATCAATGCAACTTATTTCATTTTAAAATGTGTTTGAACCAGTTCATGCCTAATACACTATATAACGCCTTAGACCACTTGGACCTTTGACCAGTCTGAAATTGTTTTATTTAACAACTCAATTTAAGTCATTGGTTATTAAATAATTATTGATTGGTTATACAAACAACTTATTATTTACTGCTTGATATTTTTTTTATTTAAAAAAACACTGTCAGAGTTAAAGAATGCTGGGATTATATTTATGTAAAACAAATGTCCCGTAATTCCGGACGTTGACAATGAAAGGGTTAAAACAATTTCATCTAGCACTAGTTGTCTCTCCTTAATTTCTCAAAACTATTACGTATGCTTATGTATTGTACTGTATTCTTATTTTCTTTAATATTTATCTTATCAAGAAACCTTTTTTATTTTATTAAAAATAATCATTAATTTTTGCTTAGTTCATTAGGTAGCCTACAAACTAAATACAAATGGTAGGTCCTTAGCTTAAAATGACATTATTGCACAGTAAAATGCTAGGTACTATTAGATTTTATTTTAAGTGTACAAATTATCTATTAGGCTAAAATATTTAATGTTTGCAAAAAAAAAACATCTTAGATTTTGGCTACATTGCTTTAAACTTAACACTTCACGAAAGGTGATCGTCGATTTACATTTTTAATACAAGGATAACGTTCCATCTCATTGCTTAATGTATTTGAATTTTTCTTTGCTTAGTTGAATTAATTTACTAAATTAACAATTTGTTTACAAAATATCAAAATAAATTGATACTTGCCATCCTTAACTGAAATGCAGCACAGATAAAACAAATTATATATTAGTTATGACTGAAAATATTATAATTAATACAAATAAATTCTAAATTAAGTGAAAAGTAAGAGAATATGAAACTTTACACACACACACACACACACACACACACACACACACACACACACACACACACGCACGCATGCACGCACACACGCATGCACGTGCGCGTGCACACACACACATATATATATATATATGTGTGTGTGTGTGTATAATTAGAATAAATTAGCTCAATGAAAAAAGTTACAGGACGTGCTTAAGATGATTTAGGTATTCATCAAATCCACAAATTACATAATTACACTATTACACCAACAGGAAGAAGTGATCAATTACCATATTGAATGATCAAAAAATACTAATAGAATATTACCAGAGGATCATAAGGAGACAAAGAAAAACTTGTTAATCTAATTTACAGTTACTAAGGAAAATTGAATTTGGAGAAAGTTGGACGCTAATGAAAAATATAAAAACTAAATGCAATTTAAATAGATGATTATAAGCAAACATTGAGTTTCACTTGTATTCTATGCTAAGCTATATGAATCCTCTGTTTAGTGGCAGTGGATAGCTTGTGATCACAGCTTCTGAAATGGTTTAAACATGTTTCATTCCTGAGAATGAAGCAAAAGCAACCTATCAAAGATATTTCTGTTTGAGAGAAATCAACGCTGCTAATGTTGAGGAAATCATTTTTTGGAGTATATGCTAATTGGAGGTACAGTATTGTTAAACCTGAATATCCCTGAATGGTTTCCCTTCAAATTTTTTAAAATTTGTTTGTGCTAGATTATAATAATGATGAGAAACTGTTATTATTGAGTGATAAAATATGGAACTAACTGATTTTGGACAATAACAGCTAGTCCTGTTCAACCTGTCTGCCAAAACCTGGAGGTATGAGATTTGTGCGGTTTAACACAAGAGTAAGAAAGATGTACAGAAATGTTAAGTGATTTAACGTCCTTTTATCTAAAAGATAGACAGACTGACCAAACTTCTGACATCTGCATTATGAACAGGGAAAGCTGTTATGCACATACACACATACACACACACACACACACACACACACACACACACACACACACACACACACACACACACACACACACACACACACACACACACACACACACACACACACACACACACACACACACACACACACACACACACACACACACACACACCTTCAAAATAAGAATAATGTGTATAAGTCATGTATTTTATGTTAATGATTTTATGTTAATGTTTGGTTTTTTAATGTTCATTTTTAGAGTAATGATAAAAATTACTATCATTTTTAGAGTGATAGTCTGATAATGGACAGAAAAATCTGCAGAAAAAATTGAATAATAAATTTTGGTTCTCTTTTTCTATTTATGACAATGAAATTGAATAGTTCGACATGAACAACTTTATATTTATTTAGGAACTTATAAATTGTGTTAAGTTTTTAAAAATAGCATTTAAAAAGGCTGTAAAATCGTATCATTTTATAGAATCTATGTATCTGATACAATTACCTTTAATAGGCATATATCATTCTGTTATGAAAACAGAAATGAAATTTACTGCTAATTACATAATAATTTTTTTTCTTTAGGCCTAATGAAATATTACTTTAAAATAAAATGACAAGATGGAATGCCAATAATATATAGTCAATAGTAAGGCTTTTAGTATAAAATAATATTGTTACTTACTGATGGTTTTGTTGTTGATGTAATGTAAGTTGCATCTGATCATCTGCGAGGAAACTACAACGTGAACATGCTCTCTTATTATGCACTTTAAATACATGAGTTGCCAATCGTTCAGATCGAGCAGCTTTGTATTCACACAAACCGCATACAAAAGGCTTCAGATGAGTATTAAGATGACGCTTTAAACACCAGTTATCAACTCCAGACCATGAACAATAGCAACATGAATAACGCTTTTCTCCTGGTTTACGTCGAGATGATTTTTTTTCTTCAGTTCTTTGAGGCTGTGTATAACCGGGAACAGTTAAGCTTTGATGCAACTGAACAGAATCCGGTAAATTTTGTCGTACAGGAGTGGGTACAATTTCTATAGGTTTGGGAAAATATGTGGTAGGCGTTTGAGCAGTAGAATTTTTAGAAAGAGTTCGTCTGATACGGTTCAGATCGTATGGTTGATCTCTGTGCATTCTAAGAAAATGTTTTTTTACATGATCAGCTCTGTTGAACTGCTTTTGACATATGTAACACTGAAAAGGTTTTTCATCCCTGTGAATGTTTTCATGTCTTGTATAAAGGTCTCTTCTGTCAGTCGCGTAATGGCAATAGTTACAATTATATCTTTTAGGGCTGGTACCAGTTGAAGTTGTTTCAGTCTGTGTAGTTTTAGGAGTTGGCTGTACAGGTAATGTGGGGGTTGGTGGAGGGGGTGTGGGTTGCAAGGGAGGACTATGCTGGGTAGTAATCAGTTGTGGAGGAGATGGCTGATCGTGGTTAATTTGCTGTGGAATGGACTGTTCGACTGGAGATTGTCTAGCCAGGGACTGCTCTAAAGGTGGACGCTCTTCTACTGGACTTCGGTTTTGAGGGAAATCAGAAGGTTCAGATTTAACAACTGGTTGAGTTTCCACTTTATTTTTTAGTCTTTGCAAAAAATTTGTAACTTCTTCAAGCACTGGATTTTCTTTCCAAAGTGTTGATAAAGAATCTGCATTTTGATCAGGACAGACATTATGTTGCCGCGCTAAATGCATTCTTACACATCGTGCCCAAGCACTTGCATACGGACACTGAGGGCATTGAAACACACGAAGATTGGCATGTGTTCCTAACCAATGTTCTGCTACGCGCGACAAGAATCCAACACACTCGCACTCGTTGCACCGAAACAGTTTTTGTGCTGCATTATAACTAGCAATTTTAGATTGAGTCCAAGGAATCGATTCTTCACTTGATATCCATCTGTCTTCTTCTTCTTGTAATTTCTCTGCATCATGTAAGAGTTGTGTGCCAAGTAAACTAGTATGTGGAGCAAATCCATTATGCATAAGTGCAGCTAAGCCAAAAGCAGCTAAAGAACCATGCCCATCATCCATTTTAAAGGATTCGCCTTCGTAATCAGGTATTACTCGCATCGTGTCACCATTTTCTACGCCTTCTTCACCATAAAGTTTTCTTGTTATCTCTTTAAACATATCCTCGTAGCAGTCCATTCCTGGAACGGCCACACCTGACATTTCCTGTTGAAATATCTACTATGAACATGCCCCAATGCAGACGTTAATAACTCTCTGAAACATACAATTGATTATTAGAAATATAACTATTAGTATAATAAAACACAAGTAAATAAGTAATATATATATATATATTCTTTGAAATATATTACTAATAATTTGTTAGTTTTGAAAATTACTAGGAAATTATTAAACTTTGGACGTTAATAGTAAAAATTTTGTATACACGTAAATATTTGTTTTCAGCTCCTCCTTTCAGTATAAAATTAAGGTTTTGAATTGAATGTCTGTGCACATTTCTGGAGTCAAAATTAATTTGCCCACTTCATTGAAACTTGGTTTGTATAATTTCTCTACAGTTACAGAACTGGTTTTACAAATTTTCTAACATTTTTGTTTATGTACACATTTTGTTTTAATAAAAGAAAGAAAACACATGTAGGATATCCATACAAATATGTTTCTGAAGCTATTGACAAGAAAGTGGGAAACTCATGGAAATTTCTCAAAATCAGTTTATTATCAGATTTTGCTTATATATATATATATATATATATATATATATATATATATATATATATATATATATATATATATATACATACACACACACACACACACACACACACACACACACACACACACACACACACACACACACACACACACACACACAGATTCATAACTAAAATCAATTTATTAAATTTGAAGTTAAAAAAATTAACAGTTTAATAAAAGTAAAAAAATAAACTCCATGGGTTTTTTCATTTTGCTGTTGTTTTTTTCATAAATTTCTTCTATTTAAAATTTTTGCTACACTAATTTGAATAATGAATCCTCATACATGAGGATGTTTTAAATTATTTCAACATTTAAATAAAATCTAAATAAATGAGGAAGATTTTTTTGTTTTTTTTGATCTGTGAACCAGTTTTTGTAGGAAAAAAATTGAATGTGAGAAAGTTTATCATGAAAGTTTATATCATTTACTTTATTTTATGTACATTCTTTGAAGAATGTTCTGTTTCGCAAACTTCTTTTTAATATTTCTTCTTATTATATAGGTATAATCTTATAATATTTCAAACGTATAAAGAATATTCAAGGGCATTTTTATAATCCCTCCTGAGTTATTATAACAAATAACTATTAATTTATTTAATTTCACAAAAAATTTAATTTAATCATTTTAAACAGATCAAATGTTATAAACCAAAATCAAATATTGTATTTTATTTGGCATGTTTAGGCTACAAATATACTGAATTTAAATTTGTTTTAAACAAAACGTTTGATCAAAACTCTCTCTCAATCATGATATCAAAAGTTAATTTAATATTTTTTTAAGTTTCTAATAAAGAAGTTTATAATATAACAAATCAACAATAAAAGTAATAAAAGAAAAATGGCTCTAATTATTTTATTAGACTTATATTATTATTTTTTATTTAATTATAATAATAAACATTAAACTTGTTTATTATTTTAAGGGTATATTTATATAGGCCTAACCCAATAAAGTATGTAAATTTAACACAATAAAATAAATTCTGTGTCTTGAAACAGGGGACAGATCCACAAATTAATAAATTGTAACCATAAAAATGTAGGTCTACTCAGTTATAAAATTCATTTTTAATGTTAATTAATAATTATAAAAATATAAGTCACAATTCCTGCTAATAAATATTTCATTCTATCCATAAATAATTGAACAGATGTTTATGAAAAGGGGGTCGTTATCTGTGACAGATTTGCAGTTTATAATAAATACTTTTGAGACTAAAATAATAAAATAAAATTGCATTTTATAGTTATTTTTATAAAAGTATAATTTTATTTCATATACACAATAAAAATGAAGTGAACAGATTTAAGCAGTCGTCTCTATTTGCTATTCCTAGTTAATGAAAACAGACAAAACGGTTATAGGCTACATTTGTTTTCCAACGTTCCAACTATCTAGGTCATATTTTATTTTACACTTTTTTGCAAATAAAAAACCCGCGTTTAAGATTACGTCCACATTTTAAATATATTTTTTATGATCGGCATATTCTACTCATTGTATTTATAAAGCTTTAGCCTATGTTTTACGTAAGCTATCCCCCATCCATTCTTCCTGATGTTTGTCAAATAGGGGGGCTCGATTACACACTCCCTGCTTACACTTACATTACAAATGAACACTGTTCTTAAACGCCACTAAAATTTGTAATATTTACTTACTTATTAAATAAACGGATGGAGAAAAGCAATCTATTCCTTACAGGCCTACATTTTTTAAACGATATTTTCAATGCTTATCAAGTACAAAATTGTCGAAGAAACTGAACTGTCGGAACTGGGGTGTATCACGTGATCTGATCGTTCAGGGTTGGGGGTGCTACGTTGCTAGGCGACGGTAGTGGGGGAGTGAAAGTGCCTTGCGTCTAGAGGGGAAGCAAGCAGTACATTGACTCATTGGAATTTAAAGAGAAATCAAAGGGGTTTCAGCGAGTTGTACTTACAAATAAAGAACACTGTATATTATAGAAGTAGGTGCATTTTAGGTCAATCGATAACGTTATTACAGTAGACTTGTAGTTGATGCTCACGTATTAGAACATGTCAACAAAACATTCATTTCGTTTAGTATTTACCCTCTGTCTATTCTAAAAAGTGAAAAATAGGGTAATTAGGAATATTATATTCATTTTTTATATTTTTAGATTACCTGAGTTTTATTGGATATCTTACCACTGATGTGGGGTAGTTTGTTCCTCGTCAAGGTGTAACTTTCATGCTCTTTTTTGTTTCTCCCTTAAAATCTGATTTTTACCAAACAATGTTAATCAAATTTTTCTTAACCGTCTTTTTTAGTAGTCTACTCAAACAAAACGTGTCGCTATCCCTTCAAAATATTAGATTTAATATCCAAAATTTGAGAAAAATGCAATCAAGCGATGTTTTTAAAAACTAAAAACGTGCATTTTTTCCAACACAAAACGCTTTGTGAAAAATTGTAAATGTCCCAATAACGGCCTATAGAACCTACAAGCGAAATTTCATTGAATGGGAACTCTCGACGATACATCCATCAAAATACAATTTCGATTTTATTCACTGTCGCAATACACTTCAATATTCTCTAGGCCTATATATTTTTAATGTCGAGAAAGTACAATGTCATTATAAATATTTAGCATATAGTCTACCTTTTGTTGAATCCTTTAATTTCAGTCTACTTTGATGAAAATCGTAAAAGATACTTCTGAGGATTCTTTCCAATGTCAGTAAATTAAATTTTTGGAGATATATAGAAAATAGACTATAATTTTAAAACATCGGGGAAGGTGGAAAATCACTGAGTTTTTATTAAAGTTTAAGCCGAATCGGAGAAATAGATTTTCTTTGTGACGAATAACACATAGGCCTACACAGATACACAGACATCCATTTTGAAATATTTTGTTTTGTTTTTAGAGGTTATGAAACTTAATTTTAAATTGACTTTTGAAACGATAAATTGATATTCTTCTCTGCTGATAAGTCTGTTGTACAGTATCTGTGAATATAAAAACATATGATTTGTAAATTTAAGATTTTAATATGTAGCGTATAACTAAGCGCATGCGCGTCGGGCGAGCATATTGGTTGTAAACAGATAAACCTGTTATGTTGGAAATAGATAAAATAATGGTTAATCTTCTGCAAACATCCTAGGCCTACATTTAATTAGGAAAGTTTTCTTACAAAGTTCGCTGTGAGCGAAGCTACTCTCCTAAAGATTAGATAAATACTTCACTACAGTCTGTAGTTAGGCTGCTACAGATATTGGCAAATAGAAAATATACGCTAATGCCTAAAAAGATGAATCAAAAAATTATGAAACTTGTCAGTTTTCAGTACAAAAAATATGCAGTTACAAGCTTCTAATTTCACATTGTAATCGAAGTTAAAACATGCAACCGTTAGCATTTAAAATGTTAAATGGAATTAAAAAATTGATTAAAAACGCAAATACAGTAATATATTTCTTACTATTGTATCCTTAATTTTCTATAACTTCAGAACAGATTTTTTCAACTCGTTTGTAGATGTAAGAAAAAATAGTGCATTTTTGACAGCTTCCGAACAGAATTTTTCAACACGGAAGAAAAAAATAGTGCATTTTTGAAATAAATTCGCGCCTAGCCGTGTACATCTGTATTATTGTGCTACAGAATGCCCCAGTTAGGGATGAAGGAAGCAGTTGTACCCACCCTCCCACACTCACCCTCCCCATTCACCCTTTATGTTCCCACGGCTGAGTTTTCCGTCTTCTTTTCCCCTTCATTTAATTTGTTTATTCTTTATTCAAAACTCAAAAATAAAATTAAATAATTAGAATTTTTAATTTTTTAAAATTTAAATTATTTTTTACGTTATTTAAGCATTTAAATATTTGAGTAACATTTAAGATACTAAAATTAATTATATAATGACGGCGAAGGCGTTAGCGGATGGAATTATTTTTTGTTGTATTTTTATTATATATATATATATATATATATATATATATATATATATATATAGTGTGTGTGTGTGTGTGAGCGCGAGCGCGCGTTTATGTGATTACTAGTTTTATAGTATACGATTAACATTTGAAATTGTTATAACTGTAAAATAATGCCAATAAAAATATCTACATACAACACTAATGCAAACTAAGATCTGAATTGTTACCTCGTGAAGTAACAGCAATAACCAAGGAAAGTTACCAAGACGCAGCAGGAACTTACACAGGTAGACTGTCCCACTGAACTGAGCCGGTAAACCGGCGTCTCCCCTCCGTAACCTTGAAGTCCCTTTACAATTAGGATCATCTCTAGACGAGACTACCCCACCCACTGAACCATCCCATACCTATACCCATAATGTTAATGTTAAATTTACAAAATGTTTACATATGTAACCATACAATATGTTAAAAAGTGTGACAAGACTTTCATATATATATATATATATATATATATATATATATATATATATATATTATATATATATATTATATATATTATATATAATACTCGTACAAGGACGGATTAAACGGGGCGGAGGGGCGATCACAAATTCCGGGACAAAAAATATAAAATAAAAAATTAAGATCCTATTAATAAATAAATGTAAAGATTTAAAATTGCGCTGTAAATGCACAATTTTCCTTACATAAAGTGGAAGTATATGCGTAACTTTGAGGAAAAGGGTCAGGAGTCTTCTGAGAGGTCCGAGACACGTCACATTATGCCGATCTCAACTTTGTATATAGGCCTACTTGAAATTTTGTCCGCATGTACATATGCACGTTTGTGCACTTTGCAATGCTTAGGCCTATACTGAGGGTGAGAATGGATTTAATCAATTACATATTTTCTGTTGGTTCTCTATTCTCTTCCTGTGTTAACTGCAACAGCAGAAAGATTTTTGTCTTGTCGATTCTAAAATTGATCAAAACTTGGCTGAGAAACTGTTGTGGCGCCTAATTGGACTTGATTTGCTGTGTTCATAGAGGTGCCTATACATGTCGACAAAGGAAAAAAATATTTATTAGTTTTTTTCTAAAGGCTTATACTTTGTGCCAGTTAGGCTAATAGGGACGAGGAATTAATGTTAAAGGTAAAGGTTAAGCAACTGTGGCTATTTATTAAAAATTATATATAAATAGGTTTATTGAAAAAAGGGGAAAGAATTTTTTTCTTATTTTGTATTTAAGAAACATGCTTTTTTGAAGGTTTTCTTAAGCACAACCTTTGTTTCAAAATGAGTGTTATTGTAAATAATTGAATTGAAAGAAATTAAATAATTTTAAAAGAAAATTTAAATTTTCACTTATTACTTTCCTAACGTTTTTTTCCTTTTGTCTGTTTATTTTATTGGTAATTCGCTAAAACCAGTTGCGATCTGAATTTTTTTGCTGTATATTTTATTCTAGATTAGGTCTTTTAACCTGCACTGAAAACATACACAATATGAGACCACCATCTTTACTTTCCTTTCGAAGAAAGGCACATTTGCTGATTTATACTCACATTAAAAATCCCGCTAATCTCGGTCGAGAGCCGATCCCATAACCTTGTACGAGGCTAATGTACTAACCACTACTCTACCAGCATTGGCATTTCCCTAATGTTAATTTTTTTAAATAAAATATGTAGGCTGTAATTAGGAATTTAAAGCTAATAAAACGCAACTTTCAAGAACTTAAAGAATACTATTATAAAGCTTTTAAATGTTTATTTCAATATTTTATCTTTTAATTTGCTTCTATGTTCATAAAGGTTTGTAGAATTTCTAGTTTTTACGTTAAAGTTACGTAAATGGAGCCGGTTTTGCAAAAGTTTTAAAATTAAGCATCTAAAGAACTTAAGTGTATTTTTTTCTAAAACTGAGTAAATTCTTACACTATTTTTATATCAGTTTTAAGCCTCAGAACAACTTAACAGTGCTAGTTTTTGAAGTTATTTCACAAATTTTCATCCCCCCAGGACGTCATCCTGTAAGTTGAATTACCCAACCAACCGCCCCCACCCACAAAATTGAATTGATGCCGTCAGTGATATAATAACAATATATATGTTTATTATTACGTTATATATATATATAACGCTGCACGTATGTATTTCGCTGACTTGATGAAAGCGATTTTCAAAAATTAAGAACATTGAATAAGATTATATAAATGAACATACGAGAACTTAAAACGAAAACTGTTTTTTACAGGCCTAGTGTAGCTTGAATATGTTAATTGCCCTGTAAAATCCGTTTAAAGAAAGTAACCATATATAATCTAAAAAAAAAATAATATTCTTCTATCACAATTTTTTGAAAATCTATTTTCACATCAACGTTAAAATCTATAAATTTGCATTAAAAATTTTCTAATTTCATTGAATATACAGAAGATGAACTCTAACCGCCATTTTGAAACGGTAAAATTTAGAAAAACAGTTTTAGTGCCAAACTTGCATCAAGTCGAACTAAAATTGCATATGCTAGAATGCTAACAAGATTGCAGGCGCGCGCGCGTGCACAAGTACACACACACACACACTCACACACTCACTCACACACACATACGCGCACGCGTGCGTCACGATTCTTCAACACGTGTTACAAAGATCGGTGTTACAGTATCGGTCTTTGATGACCGCTCCAATAGCTCATTTCCCAATCGAAATTCGCGGCAAGCAACTGGAAGCTTATTTTCCAACAACCTTCACTACCCTTGAGATATATTTCGGCGCGAAATTCAAATTATGCACAAAATTGATTTTGATAGATAATTGCTTGCCATTTGAAAATGGCAGCCATTCAAAATCTTAGAAATTCCTTAGGCCCTATATTTTTTTATCTTACAATTTTTAAATTCTCATTTTACAATTGTAATCACTAATCAGTGTTAAAATCCGTATAAGTTGGCATGTATTACATTAAAAATTCTTGTTTTTTTAGTTTTTGCAAATTTTAACGTTAATACAATGATTTTTTAAAAAATATATGTATGACTTTTTTAATGATTAATACTGATTTAGAATTTTTTAATTTCGAATGTCAGATCTTCAAACCTTCTCTTTTATACAGCTGTAAACAAATTTTGCTAATAAGGAGGCAGGCCTACTAAATAATACGTACCAATACAAGATACGTTATATAAATTATACTATATTTAATCCGTACAAATAAAAGCTACCGTTGTGCTATCTATGAACGAAATTGTGAACTCTGCAGGCTAACTATGGCATATGCTGTAGCGTATTGGCAAGTTCAAGAAGCTTCCGTGCACATTTATTTCTTTTTTCACTCGGGGAATTGAAGGAAAGTAAAAATCAAATACATTCATCAAAATATCAAAATCGATTTTTAATCCAAAATATCTATACTTTGTATAACGGTTAAGTGCTAGATCTACCTACGTAAATTTTGAATCGATTTTATTTGTCCAAAAATTATTTACATAAACGTTTGCCATACAATTCGCTTATTATATTTTCAAGAAATGATGACAGTGTTAGAACCAGTTGCAGTTATGAGTACAGTATTATGATTGATACATGGTATATTGTTGATTATTGATAACTGATTGATTTGTTGTACGCCACGCATATTTGGTGGCTAGGGGTGGTTAGCGTAGGCGCTCAACTCAACTCGATAAAACCTGAGTTATAACAGCTATGTAAAATTAAAATCTATATACAGAGTGTGGCGGAGAGCTAAATAAGAGCACAGAAACTGAAATGAAAATACAGAATGTAATAACATTTATTTAAAACAGCGATTTATTTCTTAGTGCAGTTTACAAATACAAACTGAAAAGTTAATTGTAAGTAAAATATTATTAATATTTTAAAGTTAATATATTTAAAGTTAATTGTAATATTTATTAACAAAAAATATTTTTGTGAATAAGAAATTACAAATTTGTAAACACTGTAATTATAAAAAAAATAACAAACAGAGAAAAACATTAAAACAAACTTTCTCATATCTGTTATTTTCGACCATCGAATTATCGGCAACAAATCTGAACATCTACTTATTTTCTCAAAATCTCTTCATCAGATTTAGGCCATAGGCTGTATGACGATTCATAACTCTACTGTTTACCTTTGAGACTAAAAAAAATTATGATTTGAGAATATATGAGAACACTAAAACAAACCCAACGACAGTAAGGGTTTATTTTCGTTTTTCGATTCAGTGCCAAACTCAAAATTTCTTTTTTTTTAATTTGCTACACTGACTCGTGTTAATGTATCTATTCTTATGAACGAGATTTGTGCTAAATTTGACTCACTGATTTTGATAAATTATGTCGATTTTATAGTTTTTCTCGAGAGCTCCTGAAACGAAATTTTAGATATTAAATGATCCATACGCCAGAGCAAATTTTGATAAAAACTGTTAAGGCCTGTTTTAATCAATTTATGTTTTAAGAATACTATTTACTGAAAGTTACTCGAAAAATGGTCAAGAAATATAGGCAAACTACAACCGCGAAACAATAAAAATCGGTCAGTTTCGTTTAGTTAAAGGAAAGATAGCCTACAATGATATCCAAGCAAAATACACTTTTTTCTCTTTGAATTTATAAGACCTTGGAAGGGGTCAAACACCTCAAATATTAGTACAGTATATCAAAATAAATGTTTTTGCAAATATAACTGAAAGAAATTTAGATAGCGTAACTGGAAATTATTAACGTAACAACTGATATTTTCGACGATCGTAAAAAACTCGATATTAAATTTTAATGGTTCCGTTTTCAGGTTCAATACCTGAGTCCATCTGTGTGACTGTACATCGCTGGAGACTAAATTACCAATTTTTATTAAATTTAAATTGTTCTATAAATATTAGAACGAAATTTAAGCGTATAGGTCACTCACTATATCTGCGAAAAATCTGGTTCGGGAGCTAATAAAAACATAAGTGGAAAACCGAACCAATTTTTCAAAATCGGTTTATCAAATTTTTATCACGTTTGAAAATATATAAATGAAGTCAATGTAAGCAAATTTGAAATGAAAGAAATTTACATTAGAAAAAATAAACCCTGACCGCTATCCCTATAGAATTTTCGTCTTTTCCAATTATACTTGCTTAAAAATTTTCGATTTATGCGATTCAGTGTGTTCCTAATTTTTGGAAATCACTTCAACCCAAGAGACAGTTGTGCACCGTAATTTGTAAGCAATTTATTATAACCTTTACATAGAAAATGTAACCTATAAAAAACAGTTATAGTCTAATATACCACAGCGAATACAGATTTAAGTTCAAAAGTCTGCAATTCCGTGAATTCTAACCAATTTTCCAGTTCGCCGATTTTCGAAAAAGTGTTTCGAAAACGAATTCACCATAATTTGGTTTTACACGGTAAATCGTTTGTCAACGTAAATCGAACGGAATTTTTGTTCCGTAACTTAATAATATTCGTAACACATTTTATCCGTTATCAATCAGTACATCACTGCCGTGGCATAATATAGTACGGAAATATGAATGTATTGTTAAGTTGGACAACCTGCAAAATATGAGCAGTCAGCTGGGCTACAAACTACAAACCCAGTACCGGGTCTACGCTTGCGCATCAAAGCTCGCATCGGCTGCACAGTCCGCCATGTTCGCTCTAGCAGCTAGCTATCGAATCCAGTTTCGCCTAAAAACTAGTGGCTGGTGCGTGCTTTTAACCGATATATGTGCTGTATGTTCTACGGGTGCTTTTACTTAATTTTGTTGTTTTAAATTAATTGTAAAAAAAGTCGGACCATCGAACCCAGTGATTGTGCGTTGTTATCGTCCACAGTTCCTGATGTTTACTATTGATTTTCCCAGCTTCGACCGCAACACAAACTCACTAAAACAAATCGTGTAACAATAGTAACGATTTTTAACTGTAATTTAGTATTATTTATGCGACAAAAAGCATCGAATTTATATTGCCAACCGTTTATCGTGTTACCACTGATGCGCATAGCACTAAAAACTTGAACATTTTAAAAATGTGTAAAACTTGTTATGAAACATTCAAATAAACCGTTGACAAACATTAACATGGACTTTTAGTTTTGCTTAGTGATTTTTGTTTTTGTTTTCTTTTATATATATAGAAAAATAACGATGCACCTGTCGGAGATTTTACCCAAAAGGAGTGACGGATGGCAGGAAGGATTTTCTACTCTTTATGGAATACTTTTCACACCAGTTTCGGACTTGCACCTACCGTTCTCAGCTGACACACGATAAATGAAGACATTAGGAGATATTAAAGGTTAGTGTTTTGTTTGTTAGTTACATAATTTATTCAAGGTAGGCCTACACTCTGCATTGGTAAAGTATTATTAATAATTCATTGCAGAATCTGCTTGGTTATCGGTAGTTTAATTAGTTTGTTACTGGGAATACTAGTCTAAAGGTACTTTTGTTTTTACTTTCACTATAAGAAAGTTTGGAAATCGTGAAAAATACCGATCTTGAGATTTTAATGGATCAGGCCTTTTTTAGGTCTTTTTATTCCAAAAAGAAGACACCTGCCTTCATAAGCTTAATGAACATCAAAACTTCCCCTTTCGTTAGAAAACATTTATTTTAAAATAGGTTTTACAAAATCAGTAATTGATACGTCCGATTCTGTCCATCTCGACGTGTGCGTGTGCGTGCGTGTGTGTGAGGGGGAGCGCGTGTGGGCGCATTGTTAAACACTAAAATAATTGACAGATTTTTCGTAAAATGTAGCATTTATAGCTAGTAGTCATTATCAACAAACTATTTTTTTAATTTTCCGAATAACGTTTTCTGAATAACATATTTGGGAAAAACACAGACTTATTTGCCAAATTTCTTAAAAACTGGTCAATTAGTTTAGTCTAAACAGAGTAATATCACTTTTTTCAATTCACTTAAAGGGAGACGAATTGATACAGATTTACATCCAAATCTAAAAATGGACTTTTTCACGATCACCAAACTTTTTTATTCTCAACTTGTTATACAGTGGAAAAGTATGTGTTCAAGCTATGACATGTAGCTTACTGAAGTGTTAATGTTTTTAGAAATGAATTTACGTTAGGCCGAAGAACGTTGGAATGGGCAATAAGTGACTTTTTAATTGGAAACATGTTTAATTATCACAAATGTTCCTAAAAGTCATTAAAAATGTACAGGCTAGATTATCACGTCCTCTCTATCGTAGGCCAAGTGTGTTCCATTTTACTTCCTTACTGCACAAAGTATAAAGATACTACAGTATAGCCCCAGTAAAACTGAAAAAAATCGATCTTAAGATTTCGATAAATCTATCCATTTTCATGTTCTCTGAGTCAGAAAAGTGGTTTTCACTCGAAATCTATCCGTCTGTATCAGTGCACACGCAAAAATAATTAAATTACCGATTTTTTTTAGAATTCGCATGTAGATCCGGTTCGATCTAATCTCGGGACCATTAAAACAAGTTTTAATGCCCTTTTACGGTCGAATGAATCTTAAAAATTAAATCGGCTCTAACAATTTTATCAAATTTCTCATGAATGTATTCTTCAAGTAATCGTACTCGAACGAAAATAGGAATCGCTAACTCATCGAAAATCTGGTTCGGAAGTAATAGAGGAAAAAATTGAAAAACGATAATTTTTTCAAAATCGTTTTATCACTTTTGGTCACATATATACAGATTTATAAGCTTTATTGAAGTCGGTGTAGGATATAGGGAGTAGAAAAAAATCGTAAACCCTGTCCGCAATCTCTTTTTTATTAACTCTTTTTTTTTGTTTATTTCAAATTCGATATGTCGAGTTGTGATTCTCGATATGTGTGTCCAAAATGTGAATGAACATGAGAAAGATTGTGCATCAATTACATCGATGGATTCGCCGAATGTCAGAACAAACGTTTGTTTCACAGGGGGGAGAATATCGCGAAAGTTTGAATAGCTGCTTTTCAATATTTACTCACTTTGCAACATCAAACCTACTGTATGAAAACACTGTATATATTTTTCAAAAAGTTTTGTAATGACCGCCATTTTAAAACGATCGAACAGCTTTTGTGGAGTAACGAACTCGTCCAAGCTGTTATCAAAATAAATTTAAGTGCCAAGTTCGAATCAAATCGGACCAAAATTGCAAAGGTTAGAATGCTAACACATGTAAAAACATGCTAAAAATTAAGAAGGGTAATTTTTGAACAAATTTCTTTCACTTCACTTTTAACGGGGTTTGGATGTGCGGAAGTACACCTAGCAAAGATCCCGAATAACCATGTTACGGTGTGGTCTGTAGTCCATCAAGTTTTACGGATTAAATAAATTACTGAACAGCCTATAGTACACTCGTGTACACATATTATTGTTCGAAAGCTACGCGAAGTTCGCTTTCGATGTCTAAACACTTTCGATTTTATTCCGGAACTGGACGTAAATAATATGCTTTATTTTAGTCCAGCTATTAGGCTTTTCTGTTAACTTTTCCTTAGAGAGAAAGTTATATGAAGGTGCTGTTAAATAATTTTCCATCCCACAAAAAAGAGCGAATTTTTGTCGGTGATCGACAAAAACGAACCACTTTTGCTCGGTGTACACCTTAAACAGTGCATTCTTATTTTGCAATGTATTTCCGGTAATTTTATAATCCGTAATGCGTTTCCGCTTTCATTTTGAATTTTCTAACAACTCGGGATCATGAATCTTTACTTACGGTTACAATTTGAGCAAAAGTTTTCGATATTTTCTGAGCGAGTTCGTTATGACCGTTATAGATTTATTTGCCCTCAGCATCCTAACCAGAATGTTCTGAGAAATATTGGCGAATATATCATTAGAATCTGCAAGATTTACTTGTGAGCCGATTTAGATAAAAATATTTTGAGAATACTTAATTTTTTGGTTTTTTACAGCCATTAGGCCTAGATTTAATTTTGAAGTTCCAAAACTAATTCCAAAAAACATTCAGTATGACTAGAGAAAAGCATAGTTTTAGAGTTTGTATCTAATCGTAGTAGTACTTCCGACCTAGGAAGAAAAACGTACACACAATCTGACTTGTACGTACGTAAAAATCGACTTGTTTACTTTAAGGCTATTCATGAGGTTCTGTTAAAACATATCGAATTTTTGAGACGATCGCGTTTCTCTAAAACAGCAAGAAAAAACATAACAATAGTAAATACGATTGGAATTAAACCGATCATTACAGCAATGACATTAATTACGCCAGAGACAATAAATTGTTTTAAACGACTACATCAAGACCGGAAGTAAAATGTAATGGGGAGGGGTAATCTCCGTTCCACCCTGCTCACTTTCCTGGTGGAAACCGGTAATAATTCTATCTTAAATGTTGGCATCAGTGTTTTTACATACTTTGTCGTGAATACTATCTTTATGTAAACACAGTTAATGTTGATAACCTAACCTGAATAAACATTTCAGTTGTTTCTTACTTCGGTAAACATGATAATTGCACGTAAATAGAGCAAAGAATAGCTCCGGGTCCATCGATTCACTTATTTTATACCTAACGGACGCATCTGGGTATGTTGTTAACGCCTGCTAGCGTTTAATCGGTAAGTAGGAAAATTGTGAAACTGAGTGGCAAACTGTCTGAGCCCCGGGCTCGAATCGTAGAGGTTTGGGCCCACTAGGGTAAATATTTATGGATTTAGCATATCTGTTTTCAGATTTCTCGAGTCCACTGGACAGGCCTATTTAGATGACATTTCGTGTGTAGGAGTTGTTTTTGTCCCTTTATAGACGTTTAAAAATTGGATTTTCTTGTAAATAGTTTCCCAAAAATACGATAAAGAGAAATCAAAATCGGTTTATGAAACTGTGCTTGAATTAAAGGAAAATAAACATACGCTTCAGAAACAACCTTACAGCTCTTTAGGTTTTTTTGTTTTATTAATTTAACCTCGACCTGTAAATTTCCTTTATTTCCTTTGGGTTCTGACGAATTGTAGATCTACATATTTGATGTTTTAATTTTGAGAAACTGTAAAATTTTTCGTTTTTGTCTGACTACCAATACGATTTTTTTCGAAGAGTTAGCAACTTGTACTAGGCCTAAATGTTTGACTATTTAAGGATAATTTAGAATAAAACCATTAAAACTCTGGTTTTGAGAATACATAATTTTTGTTTTAAAAATTTTGATGAAAGCAAGTCTTGGAAATAAATGGTTTGAACAAAATAAAAATGGTCCCGAGATATAGGTTAACTACACTTACATAGCAATTCATTTACAGGTAGTCTTATGTTTGGGCGTTAATTTTATAGTTTCGGGTGTAGGTCTTGCCATGATGATGGCAGTGGAAAAAAACTTCATCTGTATTGAGCTCGTTTTACGAAAACTGTAAAGTTGTAAATACTTTCTTGATCTGAAATGTCGTTCAAATTCCCCTCTTTGAAGATCGTTTTTAATAAATGCTAGGCCTAAAGTTTTGCACGACATTACGTCGAGATATTTTTGTAAATTTTTTCTTTAAGTTTGTAATTTAAGGTTAATTACGTTATGTTGTTATTTCCGTAAACGAGTAGCTAATTGTAAAGGGAATGTGTTTTCCTTTATTCCTAACCCCTCTGTCACAGTTTTGGCTCGCCAGCTAAGTAGTTACAAGATTCACCTGGTATCTGAACAGTTTTTAAAAATAACTGTTGTCAGTACTTATTGACAACAGTACTCTCCGCTTCCTTATTGCAGATACTAAATTGGTAAAATTTTACGTACAGCTGCTAATAAATAATACTTTGTCATTTAAAGTGTGTCCAGAAAATAATTGCCCTACGTACCAATTTATATACCTTGTTATCTCTCTTCTTAAACAATTTTAATTAGAAATTATCTATTGGAGCAACTATCACGGTAAATCCAAGATAAGGAACCATGAAATGTGCAACGAACCTCACCTCTAGAACACATTTTGAGTGATCTTTCAAAAGTCGTTTGCAATCAGTTGGATTTAAACTTAAGCACAAATCACTGGTCGCACCTGTCTCTCTGAAGTTATTGATGCGAATTTCCAAAAATATTTTTCTTTATCTTACACTTTTTGAAGTTTTTGATTTTACCACCATAATCAGCATTAAAATCGGCATATATATTAACAGAGTAAACTTTCAAATGCAATTGAAAATATGCCCTGGCCGCTTTCTTAATTTCTGCGAATTTTGAAAATTCAAAATTCTAATTTGTGCAGATTTCAACGTTTATTACCATAGTGAAATCGAATTTTCAAAAGAATTTAGGACAAAAAAGTTACACATTTTAAAGGTTGCAAATGAAACAGTTCCCATTTTGAAACTGTTGATAGAATTTCGCTGGTTAACAGACTTGTCCAAAACACACACACACACACACACACACACACACACACACACACACACACACACACACACACACACACACACACACACACACACACACACAGAGAGAGAGAGAGAGAGAGAGAGAGAATCTTGTGTCTTTGAGTCTGGATAATACCAAGATGGCCGCTCCAATAACTCATTTTTCCAATAGAAATTCGCTAAATAACGATTTCAGTAATGAATTGGACAAATTACTTTCTCAAGAAATTAGTTTAAAAATCTTAATTTTTTTTTAAAATATGTCATTGTTGTAATAAGTGTTTATATTGCATAAATTTTACTGAAAAGCAAAAATGCATCTAGATTTTCCAGCTATTGTTGAAAAATCAGTTTAGAACCGTCAGTCAGAGATTTATTTACACACTACACGCGTGTAACAGTAATTTTAGTTTATGAAATATTACTCAACTTTTGAAAATTTGCTTCCATCATGTCAATGAGACAGCTGCGTGCAGAGATAGTTTTATTTCGAACCCTTTACTTAGTTCAGCATTTAAAGCTACAGGTTAGAGAAAGTACGAGGGTGGTCTAAAAAGTTTCCGACCTAACAAAGATACAAGACATTTTTTCAGAATTTTTTTTTATTTTTCAACATAGTCTCCTTGTACCTCTACACACTTCTCCCAGCGATGTTCCCATCTCTGTAACCCGTCCAAATAGTACTCGGCGTTTTTCTCTGCAAAATAATTGTTCACGAAGGGGATTGCCTCTTCCTTTGACGAAAATCTCTGTCCTCCGAGCGCAATTTTTAGATGAGGGAACAAAAAGAAGTCGCTTGGGGCTAGATCTGGTGAGTAAGGCGGATGGTCAAGCAGTTCAAACCGTAATTCGTGGATTTTCGCCATGGCAACCGTTGAGGTGTGAGACGGTGCGTTGTCTTGGTGAAACAGGATTTTCCTTTTCTGCAAATGTGGCCGTTTTCCGCAAGTTCTGACTTCAGCTTGTCAAGTAATGATGCGTAGTATGATCCTGTAATGGTTTTTCCTTTTTGAAGATAGTCGATTAAAATAACTCCATGACTATCCCAAAAAACAGTCGCCATCACTTTCCCAGCCGAAAAAACAGTTTTTGCTTTTTTTGGAGCCGGTTCCCCCTTTGCAGTCCAGTGTTTGTACTGTATTTTTGTTTCGGGCGTATCCAAGTTTCATCTAGAGTAATTAATCGGCGCCAAAACTGGGATTTATTGCGCCTAAACTGCGCCAACAGAGCATTGGAAATGTTCATTCGAACACGTTTTTGGTCTAATGTGAGCAAACGCGGCACCCAACGCGCGGACAGCTTTCTCATGTCTAAATGTTGATTTAATATGTGACAAACACGTTCTTTTGACATGTTCATAACGTCTGCTATCTCTCTCACTTTAATCAGACTATTTGGTAAGACTCACTATTTGGTAAACTTTGGCGATGTTTTCGTCGGTAGTTGCAGTTTTTGGACGTCCCGAACGTTCATCGTCTCCCAAGATCTTACGGTCACGTTTAAATTCAGCTGCCCAAAATTTCACTGTGGTAAATGATGGTGCCCCATACACAGAATCCAACTCATCTTTGATTTGCGTTGGCGTATTGCCTTTCAAAAACAAATATTTAATGACAGCTCGATACTCGATTTTGTCCATTTTCATAAAAATACTCACATCAACTCACTCAAACGACTGTTACATAACAACTGCGCGTCCAAAATGGCTGAAACTTTGGTGAGTAACTGTCAACAGATGAAGAAACTGCCTCGTATATTATAGGCAAACATTTTGTACGAAGTTTTTTAATACCTATACCCGATTTAAAGTCCCTAATTTCAAAAAATTGGTTTTTGAATTTATGTGTGTTTCGTTTGATTTTTGTAAAATACTAAATAGGAATATTTTATCATAGTTTGAGTGATTTTCTTGCTAAATATTTAAGGGTAGCTTTCATTAAAAGCATTGAGATCAATTTTATTAGGAATGTTGTGGATATGTTGATATGTGTATATGTGAATATGTGAGTATGTGGATATATTGATATGTAAATATGTGGATATGTGAGTATGTAAGTTTGTGGATATGTTGATATGTGTATATGTGGATATGTGAGTATGTAAATATATTGATATGTAAATATATGGGTATGTGAATATGTGTATTTGTGCATATGTGATTGTGTGAGTAGCCTATGTGAATATGTAGATATGTGGTTAAATGGATACTTGGATATGTGACTATATGAACATGTAAATATGTGGATATATGAGTATGTGTATGTGTGAATATGTGAGTATGTGAATATTTGAATATGTAAGTATGTGGATATGTGAGTAAGTGGATATGTGTATATGTGAATATGTGGATATGTAAGTATGTAGATATGTGAGTATGTAAATATGTAATGTGGTTATATGGATATGTGGGTATGTGGATATGTGAGTATTTGGATATGTGACTATGTGAGTATATCAGTATGTGGATGTGTGGATATATGAGTATGTTGTTATGTGGATATGTGAATAAATAAATGCACGTTATGTCTCAATTTTCTGGTCCGCTAGCTATACAAATATAAAACTTTTAATATGTGAATATTTTTGTATTCTACAATAAAAATACAAAAGTGAACTTTAACAGGTTGTTTTGTTGGTAAAAGTTTCCGAACTGGATCTTTTGAGAAACGAATTGGATGAGAGAAGATGTGTTAATGTTTTTGATATATTTATTAAATTTACAAAGTACGAGACTATAGACTATTAACCGTTTGACATATACATTCCGATATTAACTTAATTGCATTTGGAAAAGGTTTTCGTGACAAGGATTATTCAAGTACTGGAGTCAAGACGTGAGTGAAGAAACACGGAGGAGTGACAAGGATTATTCAAGTACTGGAGTCAAGACGTGAGTGAAGAAACACGGAGGAGTGACAAGGATTATTCAAGTACTGGAGTCAAGACGTGAGTGAAGAAACACGGAGGAGTGACAAGGATTATTCAAGTACTGGAGTCAAGACATGAGTGAAGAAACACGGAGGAGTGACAAGGATTATTCAAGTACTGGAGTCAAGACATGAGTGAAGAAACACGGAGGAGTGACAAGGATTATTCAAGTACTGGAGTCAAGACATGAGTGAAGAAACACGGAGGAGTGACAAGGATTATTCAAGTACTGGAGTCAAGACGTGAGTGAAGAAACACGGAGGAGTGACAAGGATTATTCAAGCACTGGAGTCAAGACGTGAGTGAAGAAACACGGAGGAGTGACAAGTATTATTCAAGTACTGGAGTCAAGACGTGAGTGAAGAAACACGGAGGAGTGACAAGGATTATTCAAGTACTGGAGTCAAGACGTGAGTGAAGAAACACGGAGAAGTGACAAGGATTATTCAAGTACTGGAGTCAAGACGTGAGTGAAGAAACACGGAGGAGTGACAAGTATTATTCAAGTACTGGAGTCAAGACGTGAGTGAAGAAACACGGAGGAGTGACAAGTATTATTCAAGTACTGGAGTCAAGACGTGAGTGAAGAAACACGGAGAAGTGACAAGGATTATTCAAGTACTGGAGTCAAAACGTGAGTGAAGAAACACGGAGGAGTGACAAGGATTATTCAAGTACTAGAGTCAAGAAACACGGAGGAGTGACAAGGAGTATTCAAGTACTGGAGTCGAGACGTAAGTGAAGAAACACAGAAAATTTTTCGAAAGCGTGGAAAACTCAGCGGAAGCAGCTGTAGTTGAATTTATATGAGAAGAGTATTGGGACGAGCGATACCGAGCACAAACGTAGCAGCTCGAAAGTCTGACTGTTATTCCTCAACAGGAACGAGCAGATGCTGCGGTTACCAAGTGTTATATGTTTGCTAAGTTGTATTCCGACTGACCACGCGCCGATACAGATAGCCTAAATTTAGAAAAACATACATACTACTTTTTTTTATTTCACTAACGACCAGAATTACAAAACTGTACAATAGGCTTTCCATTTTTAATACAGACTTGAAACTGCCTCAAGGTGCGAATTGTGATAAACTGCCCGCTACCCTACCGATTGAGCTTAGGCACGAAGTTGTGCCGGTGCTTTCAGATGATGTAGGTAGGCTTTTGGCGTTAATTAATTGAATTCAGCAAACACTCGAGGACGAAAAAATGCACATAATTTGTGGTTTGAAAACGGATTTAACATTTTCACAAAACATTATATTTGATTGTATGCGATCACTTATTTTTGATTACAACACACATGTACTGATCAAAGCGCATTCCATGGTGTGCCAGTTTAAAATACGCTTACATATCTTTAGACCAGTCGCACACAGAAAGGACAGGCGAGGCGGGAAATCAGCTTAGTGGGCGTTTACGTCATAAGTGACGACGACATCCTAGGTCTTGTTGTCGGAGGACGTTTTGGGTTCATTTTTGTTGTTAAGAAAAAATGCAAAAGCGGAACTTTTGGTGTGATGAGAGATCTGGAAATATACATCCGGATAGGTTAAAAAAAACAAGAGCGGCACTTTGGACGAGGTGAGAGAGTTGGAAATGTACGTATAGATAGGTTTAAAAACTACTACAGGATGAAACACGAGTGTGTACACACTCTGATCGAAGTGTGAGAAGCACTACTGTTAAGTGAGAAATACATGTGTCGATATCGAAGGATCATTTGTTTATACAGGATTGGCTTGGAAAAGTTGTGCTTCCTATCCGCTCCACCTGTCACCACGTCTAGAAGCATTGCAGCATTGGTCCTGAAGACATATGTCCACCTGCCTAAAATAAACAAGAAACGGTAATTACAATAGTGAAATCAGATTAAAAAAAAATTATAAGCTAAAAAAGCTATGGTATTTTTTAAGAGTTGGAATGAGCGCCATTTCGAAAATTTTATTTTGCTGGGTATCAAACTAATTAAAGTAGAATCGATTTTTGTGACAAGTTTGAATTAAATCAGACCAAAATGCTAGTGTGCTAAACACAGATACAGACACACACACACACATACACTACTTCTAAAAAAATAAGCACTTATTTCAAGGTCTCGGTTCTAGGCTCCTGAAAACTCACATTTGAGTTGTAATTTTCTAATAAATTATGTATTGTATACATCGATGAACATTCATAACTATACAAATAAAGTTATTGTTTTACTAAACGTATCTTCAGATCGCCTGCTACAAAGCTGCAACATGCTGAACAACTACATTTGTTTCTTAATCGTTTCAAGTTCTAAGAATGCTTTCGATACTTGTAAAGAAGAAACTGCTACAGTATTTCTTGATATCTGTTATCACAGTTACCAGCATTACAATTACCGCAACACGCCCACACGTTTTGGATCTTGATAAGCTAGTCTTTACGTTGTAGGTCGATGTCCACGTAGTTTAACGTATCCAACGATATCCGAGTTCACAAGACAGGCTGATCTTTTCAAGCTCCGATGACTTGAAAAAGGATATGTGTATCAAAATTACAAGATCAACTTATATTTTATTCCGGTATCGTTAAATAATTACTGAATTGAAGTAAGATAGTACATACAAATAAATTTTCACTTAACAGAAGCGATGCATGTGCAAACGACTTTGACCATGCAGTTAGTATGTTATGTTAGGTCATCACCTTGGGCTGTTGATTGCATGGATCGTGTACTCTAAACGTTTTATCCTCATCTAACCCAACTTGACTTTTTCCTTGTTTAATCATGCTGATTTATTCTGAATTTTTTTAGAACCACACACACACACACACACACACACACACACACACACACACACACACACACACACACACACACACACACACACAATTATTATTATTACAGATTTGTCCAAACTTCAAGGAAATCCCACGCCTCGTAATTGTCTATTTTAAGGCTTTACAATAAAATAAAACCAACTTAAAACCGATAAAAGGTCCGTAAGCAAAATTCCAAAAGCAGTATATAGTGTCCTTGTCAGAATGCAGCACAATACAAGTATAGCTGACAGAAATAATTAATTGTATGTGCACAAAAATAACTGATTGATAAAAAAACATTGTTGAAAGTGATATTTAAATTACAGTATATTTATTCAAGACTTAAATACGCCTAATTATTGATCAAATCAGTTTTGAAAAGTAGAATCGGTAAGGCAACCTAGACCAGTTCTAATATGAAAATGCCATTAAATAAAATACTCCGCTTTTTGTAAATAGTATATACTGTAAATTTAGGTAATGTAATGTAAAATCCAGTTATAATAGGTTTCATTTGTAAATATTCCAAGAAGTACAATATTATAATTCAGTCATTAATTTTATAGGTAACAGTTTTAAATACGAAAGTAAAACAAAGTAAAGCGTATTGTATAAAATAACAAAAATATAATGAACGGGGTTTCCTTTAAAATAACTAAGAACGTCTTGCTGTACATTGTATATTTCGTTTCTTTTTCCCACTAATTGCAAAAGCTTGCACGGGCCCACTAGTTGTTATTATTATCATAATTAAAAATATTCTCCTAAGCGCTTTATGTAATCTATCCGAATGCTGGAATTTGTTGGACTTTTTGATTAAGGAATCTGTTGATAAAGGGCTCAGAAAGTCAAAAATTGTATAACATATACATAGAGACATCTTTAGGATAGGTTCGTTCGGCTCGTTATTTGATTAGTTAAGATCAACTGATTATATTAAATTTAAGTTTATTCTTTAAACTTGTGCGGCTGTTTCAATAGGTTAAATTTAAGCTTAATTCTTTGTTCCTTTTGTTCCACACAACCTCTATTAAGAGAGGCGAGCACTTGATATGAGAGTACTCTGGCGAGACAATGCGACAGTTAACTCCATAACTCCAGGCACTTACAGTGAATCTTTTAAATCTCTCTCTCTCTCTCTCTCTCTCTCTCTCTCTCTCTCTCTCTCTCTCTCTCTCATTCCATTTTCCTTATTTGCAAAAATAAATTTTCTGCATTGATAGGTTATCAAACCTCTCCTCTCAGAAATCATATATATTATTTCCCGAGTCAACGTCCCTTTTTCTTAGCCCATACTTCGTACAGGCATAAATGAGGTATTTTTAGAAATTGCAAAAATGAGCGGCTTCTGACATTGCAAAATGATTTTGCGCTAAAACTTAATGTTTGTAGAAAATTTTAACAAAAAAACACTTTTAACTGTCATAGGCAAAACGGCATCATGGATGCGCAGCTCGCATGCGCATGTGCGGCATCAGAAATCAGACAATATTTTGTGTATTTTACGAAGATAACTTATTAATCACGAATAGACAATCCCATTACAAATGCCACTTTTTTGCATAACGTGCTTAGAACAATTCCGCAATTTACTTAAAAAGTCATTAAATTTATAGGTTATGTGGCCCTACTGAGAATTTTATGCTCAGTAAATACCGTAAATAAACTCAATGAATTCACAATTAATGCTCTGTTGACTGACACCGGGAAAACTGTAGTAGTACCACGGATAAACTCCATCTGATCTAAGCATGCCTTTTTAATTGTCTAGACGACTTATTAAAATTGCGTTTGCTATCACTATAAACAAGTCGCAGGAACAAACACTTCAAAGAGCAGTATTGTATTTACCAAATGCCGTCTTTACTCATGGACAATTGTATGTAGTCTTTTGCAAGTGTAACTAAATCAACATGTTTGTATCCATTAAAGAAATGAAATACATAAAGTACAAGAAGATTACATTCTTACATCAAATATTGTTTAAAACGAGGTATTGACTCCTCTTATTCAAAAGGCTGTGTTTACTTAAAACTTTCTTAGTGCAAAATTTCGCAATTGCCCCTGGTTGAATTTTTCTGAGAATTGTTTTATCGAATGTAGCTCAAAATAAATGTTTTACTATCACAATTTTGACCACTTTATAGATAAAGAGAGTAAAATTTCTAATATAGTTGATAACATTTTTCGTAAATATTATGGTTACCGTCTAAATTGACGGAAAAGATTTACAGGAACGGTTATCAAGCAAGCCGAGAACCCACAAACGGCTTAAAAATTCCCGTTAAACCACACATAGTTATTTCTTTAGTGTGTATTGTTATCGATTTTTGAAATTTTACCCTATCTATTAGTTTAAGTTTGCTTTCCTTTTATATCTGTTGCATTCTTGCACGTTATTAAACTCGCAATTCCTCGGGGACATTTTTGTATGACTAATGTACGGTTGAATGAATGTCCGGTGCCCCCTGGTAATAATGCTTTTATTTACGAGTGTAATACCATGCATTGCCTGAACCTTGTGATTACATTAAAAGCATTTAATCTACTAACGAAGATATATTGAATAAAACGAAGTGTGTGTGTAAAAATGTGAAAAAAGTAGATTTTTGTTAATTTCTAAGGGGGTTTTGACAACAAAGGCCTAGTACGAAATTTTCGAAAAAGAAACAGTGTTATCGATTTTTGAGATAACCACATACGTGCAAAATTTTACTGAAATTCTATCGATTCATTACGTTTTTAGCGATGTACATATAGAGAAGTAACGAACAAAGTAAAAACAAATTTTTTACTCGGGCTCTGAAAACGAAATGTTTAGCCTACTGTTAGGGGTTTGGGGTCTCTACTGTTCAGGTCCTCCAAAGAATTAACTATCGGTGGTTCAAGGAAAAAACCTGTATATATTTAAATGTATTACATGACATTTATCTTGAAACAGCTACAACTACGGTTGATGACAACCCCAGGAATGAACACTACTGCCTTATTCTTCAAAATGTCCCCCCAAAATATGTATTCAAACCAAAAGTAAAAAGGGGAAGAAGTGTACGAAAATTTTGTCTACTTACTTTTACCGCCGATTTGCCACTTCTCAGCATCACCTGGCTGGAATACTCTCCCGTAGTGCGTCCCGACGTACAGCCCTTCGGGTCTCCACAGAATCGACTGTCCCCCGGAATATACCGATGTTTCGGTCCCCTCGGAATCGACTGTCCACGCCCTACTTCTTCCCCAAACTTTTATTTCAACTGCTGTTCTACATACCTTGTTGCTTATTGCAACAGACATTATGTCAGCAGTTTCGTAACTTGCCTATGTCTTTGTCAGTAGTGTTCATTCTTTGGCTGTAACCTCATTATAATGTTTAAAACTAGTAACTAAAAATTAACATTTTTTAAAAATCCTAACACTACATATACCAAAATCTCAAGATCAATTTTTTCTTGATAGCAATCCTTACTGTATCAAAGACAAATAATTGCGAAGAGCAGTTGTTATGGACTTGCTAACATCAAAAAAAGTAACAAAAATGTACATTACATTCATTTTGTTTGGAGATGTTTAAGCGAAATTTTATCTAAGTAGTTGTAGCCGATTTCGCTTAAATTCTAGTGATAAATGCACCGAATTTCAAATATAAACTTATCCGAAAGCATATCGAAAGAATTAAACTTCGACAGCAATCGGTGGTTTGTTTTTGTTTTTGTTGTCGACAACAGTTACATGATCGGAATTTTCAAGCAAATTTTACCTACATATTATATTTCCGACAGATATTTAAGTGTTAAATTTTAAATACTTCGTGAAAATAATCTACAATTAAAAAATAATCGATGATTACATTTAATTTTCATTTTTCATTTTCGTTCAGAAGCAACGAAGGCGATCACAATAGCCTTCCAGGTTCACGTAAATACAATGGTTATGTAAATATACGAGTAGGCCTACACTGTTTCAGCATGACCTCAGAATGAAACGAGCATTGTTATTGTTATGGTAACTTTACGGACTAGTCCGACGTTGGTGGATCGCGATTTCATGTATTAGTTCGTCGAATACAAAAGTAAAACATCTTTGTGGTTGTAGCTTAGTATACTAAGCGAAAGTTTTAAATAAACGGTTTCGGGCCGTTCTACTGGAAATACTTCATGTATCCAGACCCGGGGCAACAAATTTGTGCCTCTCTGACCGTGTTTTGAACGGTAGGCCTAGTTGTATTACTGGTGTAATTCACTGACGCATTAACGCAATTTTGGGACGGTTAGTTGGATGATTCAACTTACAGGAGGGCCTCCCTGAGAGATGACAATTTTTGAGCAACAATACCTTCAAAAACTAGCACTGTTAAGTTGTTTTAAGATTTAATACGGATGTAAATAAGTGTAAAAATTTACTCCGCTTTAGAAAAAACGCTTAAGTTTTTTAGATGCCTAGTTTTTAAAACTTTTGCAAAACTCGCTCCATATACATAACTTTAACAATAAAATTTTATAAGTTTTTATCAACATAGAAGCAAATTAAAAGATAAAATATTGAAATAAACATAACAATTTTTTTTCAATAGTATTCTTTAAGTTGTTGAAAGTTGCGTTTTTATTAGCTTTAAATTCCTAATTATACATACTTTTATTTTAAAAATAACATTAGTGCTGGTAGAATAATGAGTACGTTAGCTTCGTACAAGGTTGTGGGGTCGACTCTCGACCGAGATTAGTCCCACAATTTTTAACGTGAATATAAATCAGCGAATGTGCGTTTCCTCGATACGAAAGTAAAGATGGTGGTCTGGTATGGTACATGTTGTAATTGCACGTTAAATAACCTAATATAGAAATAAAACAGAGCAGACAAATTTTCAGCTCACAATTGACCATAGAAAAAACCATTAAGAAAGTAATAAATGAAAATTTAAAAGTTCATTAAAAATTATTTAATTTCTTTCAATAAAATTATTTACAGTAAAGCTAACTTTGAAACAAAAGTGGTACTTAAGAAAACATGCTTTTTTCTTTTCTCTCTTCTCCATATACACATCTATAAATTTTTATATTTACCCGCAGTTACTCCCGTTGCTTTACTCTTACCGTTAACGCTGATTGGTCTAACTGGAATAAAGTATGGACGTTAAGAAAGAAAAATGTAATGTTTTTCTTTGTTAACATGTATCTACAATATCTATGATTTCAACAATCTCTATAAACATATAGCAAAGCAAGTCCAGTTAAACGTAACAACAAAATCTCAACCAAGTTTTGTTCAATTTTCGAGTTGAGAAAGATATTTCTGTTGTTGCAGTTAACACAGGAAGAAAAGAGAGAGAACCAACATAAAATATGTAATTAATTGACCCCGTTCTCACCTCAGTATAAACGTTACAAAGTGCAAAAATGAACATGTGTACGTATGGACAAAATGGCATGTATACGTATACAAAGTTGAGATCGCGATAATGTGGCGTGTTTCGTCTGAACACTGATGCCTCCTTGACCCTTTCCTCGAAGCTAAGCATATAATTCCATTTTTATAAAAATTAGAATAGGCTCTTTTACATTTATTTTTTTTCGGGAGGAGCTGCTGCCCCTTCGCTCTTTTCCGTCCTTACCGTCCCTTACCGTCCTTGGTGCAATGTGTTTGCAATTTCGTCCGATTTGATTTAAATTTTGCTGAAAAATTAATTTTGGTAATCGCTTGGATTTATTTGTTCCCGAAAAAAGACCGTAGTTTGAAAAATCTAAAATGGTAATTTGTTCAGATTTTAAAGACTGAGAAATCAAATTTTAAAAAAGCGTAAAATAGAAAAGTTTTGATTCGTTTTAAAGGTTTTGAAATCACTTTTTGGTAAACGAAAATGACGTATTGAATTTTTATCGTATCGAGATATTTGTTTACGCGGTGTTATTCGATGTTGTTACTTTTTGAAAATTCTTATCGCCATTATTTTTTCATAGAAAAGAAACTACAAATATTCTTTAACTTATGCGGTGGTTTAAAGTTTGATCGAAAAATCTTAAATCAAAGATTTTAGGTTGTGTCGCAAAAAAAAGGTATTTCAAGAATAACTCAAAATGCTTCAACGTAAACTTATTTAGAAAAAATCGGGTAAAGTGAATTTCAGGCCATTCCACTTATAAGCGAATCGCCATCTTGCAAGTTACTTAAGCAAAGATAAAATGATTTATTTTTATACATTTAGTAATGCCTATTGTATGTACAATAGGCTACCGCTCGGAGTACAAAGTGGGAACTCTGTAGTTCAGTTTGTTCTTGGTATGATAGTGGAAAGTTCGCAGTTTCGAATCTAGTTACTATCGTTACCTCAAGTCTTCATTAGTCCTACTGGCATAGGCCTAAACTTAAAACACTCCCCAAAATGGCAACAAATTTAGTTAGAGTATTATAGTAACTAAATTATACGAGGTACGTCCAGAAAGTAAGTTCCGTTTCAATTTCTCTACGCTGAAGCGCTGCGATCGTAGTTCCGCACATGCGCGGTAGACGCTCTGTATCAAGGAGAAGAAACGTGCGCCATTTTGAGATCGCTGTCAGCCACGTACGCTTTGTTGTGCTTGTTTACAATGTCGGTGTTGATTGAAAATCCCGCCGCTTGTGAAATCAGATCTGTGATTCGTTTTCTGAATGCTAGGAAAGTGAAACCAATTGAAATTTATCGGCAAATTTGCAAAGTTTACGGACAAAATGCGATGAGTGATTCAATGGTGAGAAGATGGGACCGACAGTCAATGAAGGACGTAGTGAAGTGCACCATGAAGAACGAAGTGGGCGTCCATCTTTGGTTACAGAAGAACTGGTTCACGCGATTAATGACAAGATCCAGGAAAACCGCAAGTTTACAATTAGTGCTCTCGCTATGGAATTTCCCCAAATCTCACGATCACTAATTCATGAAATTGTTACCGAAAAACTGAAATTTCGTAAACTTTGCTCACGTTGGGTACCAAAGATTCTTACTGAGCAACACAAAACAAACCGGATGGGTAGTGCACTTCAGTTTTTGACCCGTTATGATGAAGGCGGCGAAGAATTTCTGACACAGATAGTCACAGGAGATGAAACTTGGGTTTCTTACGACACCCCTGAAAGTAAGCGGCAATCAATGGAATGGAAGCACACTTCATCTCCAGCAAAGGTTAAGGTATACAAAAACTTGTATACAAAGAACTTCTATGAAGAAGGTATACAAAAACTTGTGCCACGCTATGACAAATGCCTGCAAAATTTCGGCAGTTATGTGGAAAAGTAGTTTAAGAGTTGTAGAATTTTGTGCAATAAATAATTTTTCTGTATCTACACAATTTAATTTTATTACCAAACGGAACTTACTTTCTGGACGTACCTCGTAATATAACACTGTTAACACCTTCGAATAGTTCAACAAATTTTTCAAAATCGTATTTGTTCCGACATTAAGTAGAGTCCACTAGCTCAGTCGGTTAGGGCGCCGAATGTCGTAGGTTCTATTCGGGCAGCCTGTGGTTCATAGCCGCTGGTTGAGTACCATTTTCGGTTGCCTAATGATTCTTTCTGTCTAAGCAAATCTCCAGGAAACCAGAAAGAGTTACACCGTGAGAGGAAACTGAAGGACTATCATGGACAAGATCCGGGTTATAAAGGCTACAGTTATTACGACTAGGAATTCCTACGTGCTAACGACGTGCCACCCAAAACGCGACGAGATAGGATTTATTAAATTGATTCCTTTACAGTATATCACCGGCCTGTGCGTGATTGTTTACGATAAAACTCATTGGATTTGTACAAGCATACGCTCTACTGTTTTTCTGATTAATTAAATTTACGATTTCCGTAAAATTGTGGATTCCGTTGGCAAATAAATCGCTCGCCCTCATCAAGTCCAATGAATCATGTCTCCAAATGAATGAATTAGTTGTTTTATAATTTATTATCAAATTACACTGTTTAACTTTATAACCACACTGATTTAATTTAAGCTGTCCGAGAACAATAATATGTTACAATACGCATTTTACATCTAGGATTTTGCATTGGTTATTACTAGTAATTTCCTATTGGAATTAGAAAGTGAGCTATTGGAACTGTCATCAAGGTAAGATCCAGGCCTGGGACCTTGAAATTAGCGCCGATTCTGAAGAGTATAATACAGGCGTGTGTGTGTGTGTGTGTGTGTGTGTGTGTGTGTGTGTGTGTGTGTGTGTGTGTGTGTGTGTGTGTGTGTGTGTTTCGAAATCCGTTGGAATCAAGCAATTAAATTTGACGGCGGTCAGGGTTCACTTTAGTATTTTTTTAATGTCTCTTGAAGGTTTAATTATATGTAGATTTATATGCTGATTTTGACGGTGAAATCAGAATATCAGAAAATTCGTAAGATAAAAAAATATTTTTGAATCTACGTACGGTGATTTTTTTGTTTAGGCACAAAATAAAATCGTTTGATTTATGCGATGCGTTACCCTAAGTGAATAGACTTTTGTTTTCCCGTTATTTTCTGTTGTTAACGCAGTCTTTAAATAATTAAAAATAATGTGTGCAAACATTTTCCGACAATTGAAATTATTTGAGAACGGCTGAATGCCCTTTGCATCCTAACAAGTTTAGATTTACAATATCCGTTCTAAAGTTACCGGGTTAAGTTTAATTTATTTGCGACACTGTGTTTTTTCCTACTTTGGCACACTGGTTTGAGATATGAATCACCAATTTGAGGAAAATCTGAAGAACGGTTTTGAGAGATTAGGCAAATTTTATAAATTTTTCTAAAGAACGTAAGAACGAATGTTTATGAGAGCTTACCTTTATGCTAGGATACTCGAAGGAATGGAGAAAATATCGTTTCAGGAGATTTATAATCGCAAATCGAAATAGCAAGATCAGTTATTCCCACGTTGTTCACTGTACTTCCTTAGGCTATTTCGTACAGCGAGAAGGTAAACATAAATTCTATAACCTCTAAAATACCTACTACATTATTAATGTCCATGAATCAACATTCCGCCCTGCATGTTTGCAAAGATTTCAAGATATCTGGTTTGTTTGGTTTTAGCAAGAACTGACAGTGAGTACATGTAGGCTGATCGAGTCCATTGTTTTCGTAACGGTATTAGGCCTATTATTATTTAGTATCGATACTATTATTATTTCGTATAGAGGCTAATGTTTTCGTATAGGTATTATTATTATTTCATATCGCGATTCATGTTTTCGTATCGAGGCTAGTGTCTTCGTATTGGTATTATTATTATTTCGTATCGAGGCTAGTGTCTTCGTATTGGTATTATTATTATTTCGTATCGAGGCTAGTGTCTTCGTATTGGTATTATTATTATTTCGTATCGAGGCTAGTGTCTTCGTATTGGTATTATTATTATTTCGTATAGAGGCTAATGTTTTCGTATAGGTATTGTTATTATTTTGTATCGAGGCTAGTGTCTTCGTATTGGTATTATTATTATTTCGTATCGGGACTAGTGTTTTCGTATCGGTATTATTATTATTTTGTATCGAGGCTAGTGTCTTCGTATTGGTATTATTATTATTTCTTATCGGGACTAGTGTTTTCGTATCGGTATTGTTATTATTTCGTATTGGTATTATTATTATTTCGTATTGGTATTATTATTATTTCGTATTGGTATTACTATTATTTCGTATGTAGGCTAGTGTCTTCGTATAGGTATTATTATTATTTTGTATTTTTGTTGTTGCTATTTTAAGGCGAAAAGCACATTGAGGCTATTATCGCCTCCCTAAATGTAAGTGTGAATGTAACGTGTTAAAGTTGTAAGTGTAATTGTGTGTTAGACTAGGGTACCGCGAGGGACGTCTAAATCCTCTCAATAGGTGCAGCTAGTCTGCAACCCAATGCGGGGTCGTATTGGTGTTACTATTATTTCATATCGATGCTAGTGTTTTCGTATCGGTATTATTAAAAAGAAAAAAAACGAGCATGTATTATTTCTTAAAAAAAAGAAAATAACAGTACAAAATCATCATATTGAAACTGTAATTGCATTTGAAAGACTTCAACAGTATTCTTTGAACGTCTGATGAGATTTTGTTTTAATACAAATAAAATCGGAAGCGTAATTTTCAATACCTTAGGAACAACTTTTGCTTTAATTTTTGATTCCATTTAAAGATTCATTGCGCACCGCATTCTAAATGGGAAAAACGAATTCTCTTACTGATCTTTTGATCCATTAGTAAGAAAAATAAATAAATTCAGAATGCCAATGATGATTCGATTGAAAAAAATAATATGGTAATAGAAAATAGCAAGTGGAAAATTAAAATTTTATACTTTGGCAATAAACACTTGCTTAGGAAAATAAGAAAGTCAAACATCGCGCAAGAAAGTGTTTTCATTGTTGCCGTTATTTGACAAAGCGCAGGACAATGGCCTAGGGCCTATTGTATAGTTTGGCATTCGGCCACGTCGGGGCAGAGGGCAGTGCCAAAAATGGTTGTATTCTCACCTCAAGTCTAGAACTAAGGATTTACATATGTATTACATAACGTTATACTTATTTCAATAATTTCTATTTTTTACAATTTTGTGCTTTCAGACAAAATTTATTACGAGAACTTCTAATTAGCGAACTCCCATTAATTTTTGTGTGTGTGGTGTCTATATATATATATATATATATATATATATATATATATATATATATATATATATATATATATAATCAATAAATTCCTGTAAATTTGCAATTTTGGTCAATTTGATTCAATCTTTACATAAAAATTTCTTTTGTTAATAGGTTAGATAAGTTCGCTATCCTTTAATCTGTACAAAACTGGTAATTTTAAAATCATTTTATCTTATTTTTATCGTACGTACGACATACGTAAACATACGTAGTAAGACTTATGAAAATATTAAGCTATGTAGATTTTAACGCATATTGTAGTAGTATTCTCAAATAGAAAAAAGTTTTGTTTTGCCTAACAGTCTCATATTTTTCTGAGTCAAACGTTATGCAGACTGTGTCTACAGGCATAGATGAAGCTCGTTTCTATTTCGGAATTTCTGAAAAATTCATAAATAGCAAAATTCGTATAGTCACAAATCATGCTGTCAATCTGTTTCTAAATTTAGGCTCTGGTTGATTGTTTCTGGACGCTCTCAGGCCATCCAGCTTCAAACCGTTAAGAACTTAATTAACTGAGAAAAATGAAGTCAGATTGCCGATTAGGTGTCTAATGTTCTTTTCGATTCAAATGGGTTCTTTAAAAAAAATCAGAAATGTACGTTACAAAAACAAATTTGAAAAAAATATGAACTAAATCCAATCTGCAGTAGCTAATAAAATTAAATTTAACAAGGTTAAATAACAGATTTAACTAAAGGGTGTATCCATTTTCCCTAAGCTGCCCCTGATTTGGTTTCGTGATCTGCAATGAACACAACTTGTTTCTTTAAATAAATATAACCAATGTATTTTTGCAATGTTAAATCTGTGTTTTTACTCTTTCTGTATAAGTACAGCGGAAGTATAGTGGTCGTGAAAAATCAATCATATCTCCTAAATACCTGGAAAACTGTCCGCACACATACATGATATATAATGTTAATATATAAATGTTGATAGAATTTTGCTGGTTAACAGACTTGTCCAAAACACACTCTCTCTCTCTCTCACACACACACACACGCGCGCTCATCATTTACATGATTTTAAACGTATAACAACACTTCAAATCAATGATGTTTGTAGTGTAACAAAATGAAAATAGGAAAGAAAATTATTTAATATTTCAAAATAAATGTTCAACATTTTCAACAGAAAAAAGTAACAATTTCTTAAATTTGTGTTTTAATACTGATTTTTTTAATTTCAGTCTTAACATCTTGTGAAATAACATTAAAAAAATGCATACCCAAATATATTTACCTTTTTATAAAAACGTATTAATTTGCAAGATATTACCAGCTTTTCTGGTTTTATATTGAGTATCTAATATACAACTGGTATCTAATATTCTATTTTTAAAATTGTTACTCTATGATGAAAATATTATTGTTACTGTTTATTAGGAAATTGTATGTAGTACGTGACGTTTTAGAGTATGGATCAGCTCTCATTCTCAAGTACCTAACTTAAAACCTAAAATGTAATTAGAACATTAGCCTAAATAAATACGCCTACCTTAGAAATTAGGACTACTTAAAAATTATGAAGAAACACCCTTAAGCGGTTAAACAGGAAATTAAACTAAGACCACATGTGACTAGAAAAACACGTTACCAAATAAAACGAAAACACAATATATTACAAATACCTTATTGTACCCCTACACAAGATAACAGTAAATAACCGACTGATATTTGTACATGCTAACACTGGTTGGAGAGTGGCCTTACGTGTTCAAGGTTATTAACAACTGCTGTTCCTTCTGTCTCAGTGTCCTTGCCTGGGGTCTAGTAATAACCACTTCTTTAACCGTTAGACTCCAGCCTTTTTAAACATAAAATTATGTTTATTTTACAATTTAAATTAATAAGGGGTAACCACAGACGTTATTAAAGCGAAGCTTTTAGTGTTAGCTTTGGCGATAGGAGTGAATAGAAAAAGTCTGCCGAACGGAAGAATGTAACGGAAATATGAAACGAAAACGAGCAACCGAATTTCGTCTCCATAATTATGTCTTTTTTTCTTCATCCTCTTCGATATCAGTGCTCGCGTATTATATGAAAACGTTGTGTTGCTTTGCTTTCTGTATTTTTCTTTGAAGAACACGTGCACGTTGTAACTGTTTATAATACATTCGAAATTAATATGAACTTTATAATAATTGTTGTTAATATTTCTAGTTTTTAAAAACATGACCTAACAATTATTATATCCTATCAGCTGTTCAGTGAAATCTTTACGAATTAATATAAAACTGATCTTTTACTATAACTACAGTAAATAATATCTAAGCTAAGTTCGCGTATTTATTTATTTATTTAATCAAAACAATATATTTGTAAACACATCTTCAAACTAATTATATATTCAGCAAAGGTATCATTAAAAGTTTCACTTCTGACTGTAACTACCCGAGTTCCACACGTGTACTTTTTTACACCGATTTTGTTGATAGGGTTGACTGTTATGTTTATGTAAGACATCAGTTACTTTTCGTTTACATAAGTTTTTCTACTGAAGTACAGTTTTTGCCTCTCCAAATTAAATTTTCGATTTTCGGACCGTATATGTTTGGCTATTTTTGATATATCTACTTAGAGGTCTAATCGCATGTTCGTTTTATATAAATGTATTTTTATGTTTAGAGGTCTATTGTCTGACTTATGTATTGCCTATCGTATTCACTACCTGAGTACCATTCACTATACGGTTTTTTATGTCCCGAGTGGCATTTAACATTTTTTTATTTTGACGAGATATTGCCTAACAGCCTTTTTTTAAATAAAAACAGGTAGGGTTTTATATTCTCTAGCAACACGTTTAATATTTTCCGATAATCCCGGCAAGTAAGGGATCGTCATAAACGCTACATCGTGGGATCATCCACTTTCTTCGGCCTCTTTACTCCTACATTTAATACATTTTGAAGTTGTGGACTGAGGATATCAATTGGTAGGCTGTCTTTTTTTAATACGATTTATCTCTCGGTTTACTTAACCTTAATCAGAACAAATATTATTGGTTCTGTCGATTAAGGATGAACTATTCCTTCTTTGGCCGAATTAGGATGATCAGAAAAATAGTTTAAATACCGAGTTTAAAGTATCTAATTTGACTACATTTTTTTCAGGCCATTCTTTAAATGATCTAAATTTAAAATATATTAAACTTACTACATTTAAAAGATCTTTAAAAAATCATACCACCTTCTAACTTTAGAGCTGCAACCTTACACATCTAACTACTCACTAACTACTACTGCCCTAACTACGTAACTTCGCAAAAATAATTCGAAAAAGTTACCAGAGGTTGTACCAAACGATTGATTGTCTGAAGTCTTGATATCGGCTTCAATATTCTAACCAAAACACATTACGCGATGACATTCGGAAGGTTCAAAATAATTTAAATAAATTGCAGCAAGCAGATGTTTCTTAACTTACGCGTGTATTCAACAACATTGTCTCGGGGTGTCTATGCACGTACCCGATGAATAAAATAATTAAAAGATAATGATGAAATTTGGCAAGTATATAGGGTTCACTCATGTTTTGGGTAAAGTTTGTTGAAATTTTATTACGGTAAACGAACCCTTAAAATCGGACTTAAAAAACTGCTTTAACTATCGAAAAAATACAAAGATCAGCACAGTTTGGCAATATCGGTTCATCAGATTTTTATAAAATATTATTCATATAAGAAAAATATCCTGCTGGCGATGGAAATTTTAAATAAAAACTTAACGGTCCGGAAAAATAAAAAAATAAACGGACATATCCATAAAACTTAAAGAAGTCATTATATTTTTTATACTTAGATAAATGAGGTAAAAAATTGTTTTTGATGCACATCTAGTTGCTATTTTAATGCAATCTAATGCCTCGCTTTTTGAAAAAATAACATTTTTTGTTTTTCCAAATTATAACTATAATTATTTATTAATGTTTTGCTTACAACAGGGTAACTGGTTCGCGAACAGTCTGTTCAATTTCCTTCCGTCTTAATCTATCCTTTCCTCTTGAATCAGTCCCCATTCAACTAGGCAGCTTATCTTATTTGTCATATCTTTCACCAAATCTTATCACCTTTCCACCTTGTACTTCGTGTCTTTTTCTTTTCTTTCTGCTAAAGTTTTCTCGCAGTTCGTCGTTATTTTTATTTCATGGCTAAATAATAATGAATATTATTGAAAAGTATTTCCTCTTCATAGTTTTCTCAATTTTTTTAATCTTCCTCATTCTTTATCCCATTACTTTTAATTACTTTCTCAATTTAAGAAAATTAAACGCGTGACCTCAAGTCCGCTTATAAGCGTCCGAATCTCATAAGGAAGCCTAGCTGATGTCTTACCATCTTTACGTTAGCTTTTTAATCTTGGACCTTCTTCACGCATTTAATCTTTTACTTAAACTTCTGAAATTCCCCCGACAAGTGAAATAGAGTAACGTTATTACAACGTGGAAAAAAGGAATGGAACATTTACACAGAAAACGGTAAACCGAAATATTTAAAACAATTTATTCGTAAAACGTACGCCTAAACAGTTAAATTATAATTTTAACTGTTGCGCGCTAAAGCAGGCCTAAACAAGGGCGCAAATTAAAAACACCCGTTAAAACATGGGCGTGGCTTAATGCACTCTAAATAATTACGTAATAAAATGCAATACTAATACTTTTAATTACTTCTCATACCAGTGTGATCCTGTCAAGATGTTTTGAATATTTGTGTTAAATATTTAAAACTATCTAAACTATGAGTGAGTAACAAAATATAAAAAAATGTAAGTTTAAACATGCATGTATGATAAACAGTATACATTGTTTAGAAGAACATGAAAAAATATCCACCAATAATTTAAATAATGCAAAATGTATCATGCAAAATGTACCAAGATATTAAATAGTGCAAAACCAAAGCTTAAATAGTGCTAAATTTATCTACCAGGAACTGAAATAGGTGCAAAATATACCCTGCAAAAAGTTAAATAAGTGCAAAAAGTGTCCAGCAAGAACTGATATAGATTCAAAATGTATGTATTCACTGAGAAGGTTAATTAGGTACAAAATATCTCGCACCAAATTTAATTTCATTCCATAAACTAAAATATATCCGAGAAAGATATGTGCAAAATGTGCCCACCAGGAACTTTTGCAAGGGTGCAAAATATATCCAGGAATTACTTAAATAGATGAAAAATGTATTCACCAAGAAGTTAAATGGGTGCAAAGAGTATCCAGTAAGAAATTATATAAGATTCAAATGTAGGCCTATCCATTAAAAACTTAAACTGGTGCAAAATGAATCCAGCAAGAAGTTGTAAAGGTGTAAAATGTATCCAAAAAGAAGTTGTATAGTTGCAAAATGAATCCATCAAGAAGTTAAATAGCTGTAAAATCAATCCAGCAAGAAGTTAAAAGGTGAAATATGAATCCAGCTTAAAATAAAATAGGTGCAAAATGAGCCCAGCAAGAAGTTAAATTGGTGGGAAGTCAATCCAGCAAGAAGGTAAAAGGTGAAATATGAATCCAGCTTGAAATAAAATAGGTGCAAAATGAGCCCAGCAAGAAGTTAAATTGGTGGGAAGTCAATCCAGCAAGAAGGTAAAAGGTGAAATATGAATCCAGCTTGAAATAAAATAGGTGCAAAATGAGCCCAGCAAGAAGTTAAATTGGTGGGAAGTCAATCCAGCAAGAAGGTAAAAGGTGAAATATGAATCCAGCTTGAAATAAAATAGGTGCAAAATGAGCCCAGCAAGAAGTTAAATTGGTGGGAAGTCAATCCAGCAAGAAGGTAAAAGGTGAAATATGAATCCAGCTTGAAATAAAATAGGTGCAAAATGAGCCCAGCAAGAAGTTAAATTGGTGGGAAGTCAATCCAGCAAGAAGGTAAAAGGTGAAATATGAATCCAGCTTGAAATAAAATAGGTGCAAAATGAGCCCAGCAAGAAGTTAAATTGGTGGGAAGTCAATCCAGCAAGAAGGTAAAAGGTGAAATATGAATCCAGCTTGAAATAAAATAGGTGCAAAATGAGCCCAGCAAGAAGTTAAATTGGTGGGAAGTCAATCCAGCAAGAAGGTAAAAGGTGAAATATGAATCCAGCTTGAAATAAAATAGGTGCAAAATGAGCCCAGCAAGAAGTTAAATTGGTGGGAAGTCAATCCAGCAAGAAGGTAAAAGGTGAAATATGAATCCAGCTTGAAATAAAATAGGTGCAAAATGAGCCCAGCAAGAAGTTAAATTGGTGGGAAGTCAATCCAGCAAGAAGGTAAAAGGTGAAATATGAATCCAGCTTGAAATAAAATAGGTGCAAAATGAGTCCAGCAAGAAGTTAAATTGGTGGGAAGTCAATCCAGCAAGAAGGTAAAAGGTGAAATATGAATCCAGCTTGAAATAAAATAGGTGCAAAATGAGCCCAGCAAGAAGTTAAATTGGTGGGAAGTCAATCCAGCAAGAAGGTAAAAGGTGAAATATGAATCCAGCTTGAAATAAAATAGGTGCAAAATGAGCCCAGCAAGAAGTTAAATTGGTGGGAAGTCAATCCAGCAAGAAGGTAAAAGGTGAAATATGAATCCAGCTTGAAATAAAATAGGTGCAAAATGAGTCCAGCAAGAAGTTACATTGGTGGGAAGTCAATCCAGCAAGAAGGTAAAAGGTGAAATATGAATCCAGCTTGAAATAAAATAGGTGCAAAATGAGCCCAGCAAGAAGTTAAATTGGTGGGAAGTCAATCCAGCAAGAAGGTAAAAGGTGAAATATGAATCCAGCTTGAAATAAAATAGGTGCAAAATGAGTCCAGCAAGAAGTTACATTGGTGGGAAGTCAATCCAGCAAGAAGTTAAAAGGTGAAATATGAATCCAGCTTAAAATAAAATAGGTGCAAAATGAGCCCAGCAAGAAGTTAAATTGGTGGGAAGTCAATCCAGCAAGAAGGTAAAAGGTGAAATATGAATCCAGCTTGAAATAAAATAGGTGCAAAATGAGTCCAGCAAGAAGTTACATTGGTGGGAAGTCAATCCAGCAAGAAGGTAAAAGGTGAAATATGAATCCAGCTTGAAATAAAATAGGTGCAAAATGAGTCCAGCAAGAAGTTACATTGGTGGGAAGTCAATCCAGCAAGAAGGTAAAAGGTGAAATATGAATCCAGCTTGAAATAAAATAGGTGCAAAATGAGCCCAGCAAGAAGTTAAATTGGTGGGAAGTCAATCCAGCAAGAAGGTAAAAGGTGAAATATGAATCCAGCTTGAAATAAAATAGGTGCAAAATGAGTCCAGCAAGAAGTTACATTGGTGGGAAGTCAATCCAGCAAGAAGGTAAAAGGTGAAATATGAATCCAGCTTGAAATAAAATAGGTGCAAAATGAGCCCAGCAAGAAGTTAAATTGGTGGGAAGTCAATCCAGCAAGAAGGTAAAAGGTGAAATATGAATCCAGCTTGAAATAAAATAGGTGCAAAATGAGTCCAGCAAGAAGTTACATTGGTGGGAAGTCAATCCAGCAAGAAGGTAAAAGGTGAAATATGAATCCAGCTTGAAATAAAATAGGTGCAAAATGAGCCCAGCAAGAAGTTAAATTGGTGGGAAGTCAATCCAGCAAGAAGGTAAAAGGTGAAATATGAATCCAGCTTGAAATAAAATAGGTGCAAAATGAGTCCAGCAAGAAGTTACATTGGTGGGAAGTCAATCCAGCAAGAAGTTAAAAGGTGAAATATGAATCCAGCTTAAAATAAAATAGGTGCAAAATGAGCCCAGCAAGAAGTTAAATTGGTGGGAAGTCAATCCAGCAAGAAGGTAAAAGGTGAAATATGAATCCAGCTTGAAATAAAATAGGTGCAAAATGAGCCCAGCAAGAAGTTAAATTGGTGGGAAGTCAATCCAGCAAGAAGGTAAAAGGTGAAATATGAATCCAGCTTGAAATAAAATAGGTGCAAAATGAGCCCAGCAAGAAGTTAAATTGGTGGGAAGTCAATCCAGCAAGAAGGTAAAAGGTGAAATATGAATCCAGCTTGAAATAAAATAGGTGCAAAATGAGCCCAGCAAGAAGTTAAATTGGTGGGAAGTCAATCCAGCAAGAAGGTAAAAGGTGAAATATGAATCCAGCTTGAAATAAAATAGGTGCAAAATGAGCCCAGCAAGAAGTTAAATTGGTGGGAAGTCAATCCAGCAAGAAGGTAAAAGGTGAAATATGAATCCAGCTTGAAATAAAATAGGTGCAAAATGAGCCCAGCAAGAAGTTAAATTGGTGGGAAGTCAATCCAGCAAGAAGGTAAAAGGTGAAATATGAATCCAGCTTGAAATAAAATAGGTGCAAAATGAGCCCAGCAAGAAGTTAAATTGGTGGGAAGTCAATCCAGCAAGAAGGTAAAAGGTGAAATATGAATCCAGCTTGAAATAAAATAGGTGCAAAATGAGCCCAGCAAGAAGTTAAATTGGTGGGAAGTCAATCCAGCAAGAAGGTAAAAGGTGAAATATGAATCCAGCTTGAAATAAAATAGGTGCAAAATGAGCCCAGCAAGAAGTTAAATTGGTGGGAAGTCAATCCAGCAAGAAGGTAAAAGGTGAAATATGAATCCAGCTTGAAATAAAATAGGTGCAAAATGAGTCCAGCAAGAAGTTAAATTGGTGGGAAGTCAATCCAGCAAGAAGGTAAAAGGTGAAATATGAATCCAGCTTGAAATAAAATAGGTGCAAAATGAGCCCAGCAAGAAGTTAAATTGGTGGGAAGTCAATCCAGCAAGAAGGTAAAAGGTGAAATATGAATCCAGCTTGAAATAAAATAGGTGCAAAATGAGCCCAGCAAGAAGTTAAATTGGTGGGAAGTCAATCCAGCAAGAAGGTAAAAGGTGAAATATGAATCCAGCTTGAAATAAAATAGGTGCAAAATGAGTCCAGCAAGAAGTTACATTGGTGGGAAGTCAATCCAGCAAGAAGGTAAAAGGTGAAATATGAATCCAGCTTGAAATAAAATAGGTGCAAAATGAGCCCAGCAAGAAGTTAAATTGGTGGGAAGTCAATCCAGCAAGAAGGTAAAAGGTGAAATATGAATCCAGCTTGAAATAAAATAGGTGCAAAATGAGCCCAGCAAGAAGTTAAATTGGTGGGAAGTCAATCCAGCAAGAAGGTAAAAGGTGAAATATGAATCCAGCTTGAAATAAAATAGGTGCAAAATGAGTCCAGCAAGAAGTTACATTGGTGGGAAATCAATCCAGCAAGAAGTTAAAAGGTGAAATATGAATCCAGCTTGAAATAAAATAGGTGCAAAATGAGTCCAGGAAGAAGTTAAATTGGTGGGAAATCAATCCAGCAAGAAGTTAAAAGGTGAAATATGAATCCAGCTTGAAATAAAATAGGTGCAAAATGAGTCCAGCAAGAAGTTACATTGGTGGGAAATCAATCCAGCAAGAAGTTAAAAGGTGAAATATGAATCCAGCTTGAAATAAAATAGGTGCAAAATGAGTCCAGCAAGAAGTTACATTGGTGGGAAATCAATCCAGCAAGAAGTTAAAAGGTGAAATATGAATCCAGCTTGAAATAAAATAGGTGCAAAATGAGTCCAGCAAGAAGTTAAATTGGTGGGAAATTAATCCAGCAAGAAGGTAAAAGGTGAAATATGAATCCAGCTTGAAATAAAATAGGTGCAAAATGAGTCCAGGAAGAAGTTAAATTGGTGGGAAATCAATCCAGCAAGAAGGTAAAAGGTGAAATATGAATCCAGCTTGAAATAAAATAGGTGCAAAATGAGTCCAGCAAGAAGTTAAATTGGTGGGAAATCAATCCAGCAAGAAGTTAAAAGGTGAAATATGAATCCAGCTTGAAATAAAATAGGTGCAAAATGAGTCCAGCAAGAAGTTAAATTGGTGGGAAATCAATCCAGCAAGAAGTTAAAAGGTGAAATATGAATCCAGCTTGAAATAAAATAGGTGCAAAATGAGTCCAGCAAGAAGTTAAATTGGTTATAAACGTATCCAGCAAGAAGTTAAATAAGTGCAAAATGTATCTATTAAGAACTTAAATTGGTCCAAAATTTTATATAGGTGCAACATGTATACAGCAAAGAGTTAAATAGTTTATAAATGTATTAATCGAGAAATTAAATAGGTGCAAAATGTATCCACTAAGATCTTAAATAGGTGCAACATATATTTTATTAGAACTACTAAAGTGTGATATGCCGATTTTTGGAACATGAGGTAACGTTTTCTAGTTTTTTCTAGTAGCTCTCCTGAAGTGGATTTTTGCAAGGAATAACGACAAATTTTTGTCTGGCTACTTTAGGGCTAAATTTGAGTCAAATATTTTGAAAATCGTTAAAGTAGACTTAAAGAAAATTACCCTTCTTTAAGGATTTTGTACACTTTCGGATTACTACAATATGTGTTGGAAATTATCACGTCTGCGTAATAAATGTGCTCTGAAAAATGTTTTTAGAAATTACTGATTCGTTTTATTAGTTTTTAAATAATTATTAATATAATATTTTTAGCCTAAAATTTAATCGAAAGTTTTTGTAATTAAAATATGTAATAATTAATCGTTCATAACTGTTTAAATTTAAAATACTTTTCACTATTTTTAAAATTGCAATTATTTACTGTGTTATTCTTTTCGACCGTCAATGTATTTAAATAAAAAAACAATATATATATATATTAGAAAAAGATAAGCGACCTAAATATTAATCACCCGGCTAGACTGAATATGTTTTCATGTTGGTTTCATTAAAATTTGTCGAAAGAAGCCAGAGGCAGAACTTAAGACATATTGTGCAATGTCGCCTGCTTGCTTGCGCTATGCAATTTACATAACAGATCAGTAAGCCACTGAGTGTAAAACAACTTGAAGGCGTTCCGTCGTGTACGGTCCGATGTAGGCCTCGTCAAGATATCGATAGAACCGATGTTAAATAATGCATGCATTAAATTATGTATGTTTTTGTGGTTGAATGTATTCAGCTAAAACGAAAGGCAATTTTCAATTGCGTAATAATGTATTTTCAAAAATTTTAAAATCAAAAATAACTACTCGAATAACTATTAAATATTGTTCTTATAGGCCGGTTTTATAAATAGTTTTTTAAACCATTTTTATAGAAAACAATTTTTTTTATATTAACGTCAGAGGGAGGCATGTAATTTGCAAATTTCTGGCGCTCTGTTTCCGCAACATACACTGTACGATGTACGATGCCTGTACATACAGTGTACGATGTACGATGCATGTACATACACTGTACGATGTACGATGCCTGTACATACACTGTACGATGTACGATGCCTGTACATACACTGTACGATGTACGATGCCTGTACATACACTGTACGATGTACGATGCCTGTACATACAGTGTACGATGTACGATGCCTGTACATACACTGTACGATGTACGATGCCTGTACATACACTGTACGATGTACGATGCCTGTACATACACCAGCCACTTTTTAATTTTTTATTTTATAATCGCTCTCGCTATACGGATTATATAGGCTAGGCGGTTAAATGTTTGTGTACTGTAGGGAAATATATATTTTAAAAGTATAATGGATCTGTTCGCTCTCAGGTCCCCTGCGCTTTTCGAAAACAACCAATTAGTGCTTTCTTCTCCAACGTCTGTCAGTCTATCACTTTGCTAAAGGTTTTGATGATATTTAGCATACAGAATATCTTTCGCTCATATTTAAAAAAAAATCTTTTTTTTTGCATCGAAAACAGTTTTAAATTGGTTTTAATTTGATTAAACAGTTTAATCAAATTTAATTTGGTTTAAAAAGTTTTAAATTGATTACATTTTGCTCAAATATACACATAAAAATATGTGTCTCCAAAACTGAAAAATCACAAAAATTCAAATTTGCTTACATTAAATTCCTATAATTTAATTTAAGAAAGTTTAATTTAATTTAATTTAATAAAATTCTATCTCGCTGACGTGATAGAAACGATTTTCAAAAACATCAAAATCTGCATATATGATCATTTAAACTTTCAAATTATATTGAAAATACAACAAAAATGAACCCTGACCGCCGTCGAAAAGTTTCTCATTTCAACTTATTTCGAAAACTACAAAACGATAATTTACGCAGATTTCAACGCTGATTACGATGGTGAAATCGGATTTTCAAAAACGTGAAACATAAAAATTATGCATTTTTAAAGATTTGAAAAGTCCGCCATTTTAAAAACTGTTGAAGGAATTTTGCTGGTTAAAAAACTTTACAAGCTGTTACCATAATCGATTTTTGTTCCTAGTTTGAATCCAAACGGACCAAAATTGAGAACGTGATCCTTCCTTAACACGCACACGCACACACACACACGCGCGCACGCACGCACGCACGCACGCGCGCGCGCGCGCGCACACACACACAATTATCAATGATCAGCGCTCATGATTCAACAGCTAAATATATTTTACTAACTTTCGAAAGCAGTAGGCCTATATACGAGCAATAAGCCTATGTAGGCCTCGTAATGACATCATATTCCTCTCATAAGTGAGGCTCCATCAATACATAACGAATTTTGAACTAGAATTTTTGTTGCTATTTATGCGGTAACAGATTTAAATATTTGCTTCAGAATTCGTATATATCAAAATAACCGAATTTTGTACAAAGGTTACAATATCTTGCTATAAAATTCTACTTTTTAAAAGGATTTTTGGGTTTTCGTGAAAAAAAGCATTATCCACTAACAAGCATTTTAGAATAGTAGCTTTTTAAAATATAAAAGTGTTTGCAAAAAAGTATTTGTTTTTAATTATAATTATATTGTGGTGTTGTGGGAAATCGAATATACAAAACAATCGCCCAGTTAGACAAGCATATTTAAAATTTATTGAGCATATTCTCTCTCTCTCTCTCTTTTCTCTCTCTCTCTCTCTCTCTCTCTCTCTCTCTCTCTCTCTCTCTCTCTCTATATATATATATATATATATATATATATATATATATATATATAAATCATAACTTTTTTATTCTACGCTATTTGAAAAATGTCATTTCGCCATCGTAATCAGTGTTAAAATCTATTTTGAAAATACTGAAATGAATATGAAGAAGGGTCAAGGTCCATTTTCATATTTGCAGCGTAATTTAAAAATTATAAATGTTAATTTTTGCAATTTCGTCGCTAATTACGATAGTGAAATAAAATTTCCAAAATCTATAATTCGGTCTACAACGTTCTACGCCGTCTTCTGATCTCCAACCTCCACCGTTCGCGGTCCCACCACAGGTCTTCTGGTAGATCCCTTTTTTTTATTCCTTTTCGACTCTCGACCTTTAGCCTGACCTCTCCAGCTCAGTCTCGGCCTTCCTCGTTTTCTTCTTCCAGGTGTTCGCCATTGCATGATTTTTTTGGGGAATTCGCTCATCCGGCATTCTTTGTACATGCCCGTACCAAACCAGTTGTTTTGTTCTTATAAAATTTCCAAAATAATAAGTTGAAATGGTTGTAAACCTAATTTCGGAAATTCGCTTCGATAACGCTAGCAAGACAGCTGCATGCCGCAAGCGTTTTTTGGCATGTTTAGCCGAAAGTTATTGTAATCTGTTTGTATTAAGGTAAGGTCCCGCTCAAAATATTCGCGGTGTAGAAGTCTTCAATAACCCATTTGTAAACGTACCGATAAGCGATGCATCGTGTGTTTGCCTCTACCATTGCACCTGGGATAGCCTGAGCCTGAGAGCGGGCTGGGTATTGATTGAAAGTAAAACACACTATACGCATGCGCACAAGCCATTCTTCTCCCACGCGATCTTCTGTTTGCCCTCTGATAAAATTCTAGCGATAATGTTACGACTTTAGACTGTTCGACTTTCACTTTGTACTTGGAGGCCCCGCGGTTTATTTAGCGAACATAGTTTTATTGAACTTTTTAAATTAGAAGCTAGTTAGGAGACCTAATATTTTTTTTACTTGTTTTTCAAGTTTTGTGGTAAATTATACCTTCACACTGTAAAAAGTGCAGCGTAAATATAATACTACCGTATGTTTTGTTTGGGTTTAAACAGGTCGGATTTGTGTGTGTGTGTGTGTGTGTGTGTGTGTGTGTGTGCGCGCGCGCGCGCGCGCACGCTCACGTTCGCAATTTAATTGAAACTTTTGTCCTATTTAATTGAAACTTGGTACAAAATCGATTATGGTAATAGTTTATAAGACTTGTTTAACCAGCAAAATTTGATCAACAGTTTTAGAAATGACGGTCATTTCAAATCTTTAAAAATGCATAACTTTTATTTGTTTTACGTTTTTTGAAAATCCGATTTCACCGTCGTAATCGGCTTTGAAAACTGCTTAAATTAGCGTTTCGTATTTAGTTGAATCGAGAAAATTTTCGATGGCGAACAGAGTTCACTTTTGTATTTTCGGTGTAATTTGAAAGTTTAAAATGCTCATTTATGCAGATTTTAATGCTTTTGAAAATCGCTTCTATCTCGTCAGCGAGACAGATGCGTGCCGTGATTACATTACATTGCCACAGCCTTAGTGAAAGGCTCAGCTGATTCAATGATTGCGGCTTTGTGTACAGTTCTAGTGCTCAGTCGGAATATGACAACTATGACCTGTATATAGGGTCGGGTTTAGTTACTACCGTGACATATGTCGATTATCTGTTTTCATTCGGCTTGTTAAAGTAAAGACGTTAGACAGGATCGATTGTTTAACAAATCCTCTTTTGCTCGTGTAATTTTCGAGTATACTTATTTTGGTTTTTTTTAAACATAGAAACAACTATTGGTTTCATGTAAAAAAAAATTAACATAATAAAATCAGCTGACTAATAAAGAAAATAAGCTGAACGTACTTACATGTTCAATATGTAATTTTGTATCTTTTATTTGTGCGCAAACTAGGTAAACGTTTGCTAATATAAAACCTATACCCGTTATTAATTCCCAACCTGAAGTAAAAATGATACTAGAATTTCTCACGAAGGTAATTAATCTATTATGTCATTTAAAATTTAATCGCTTTCTGAAATCGTATTTTGCCAGCTCTGAAATATTAATATTAAAATAATTAACGACTGAAGTTAAACCGCGTCAGCTGCTTCAGAAACTCAGTGTAATTATCGATGACTATTGTCACGCTTGAGTAGTCAATCATAATTTGCCCAACTGTTAGTGTCTCCAGGGAAATTTAAACATTGGGGTGGAATGTTTCTTGCCGTTAAATAAGGGTAAATGGGGAGGGTATTGGGTGGAAATGAGATGGGGAAAAAGGAGATACACTGTAGACAGTTTAGTCTTAAAAAAGAATAACTTGTCACGTAGTTGATTTGCCAAAAGGATAAGGGACAGGATCTTTTGTTTAAAATTCGCATACGAGATTTATTATTCGCCTGTTCAAGTTTGAAGTTCTGAGTATAACATTTTGTATTCACTTCATGAAGTTTCAGGTTTTCTGTACAAGATTTGTAATCACTTGAAGTTTAAAGTTCTGCGTAAACAATTTTTTATTCACTTCATGAAGTTTGAAGTTTTCTGCACAAGATTTATTATTCACTTGGCTTAGTTTAAAGTTCTGTGTAAAAAAAATTGTTATTCACTTCACGAAGTTTAAAATTTTCTTTACATGATTTTTTATTCACTTGTTGAAGTTTAGAGTTTTGTGTACAAAACGTGTTATTCATTTGAAGAAGTTTAAAATTTTCTGTGCAAAATTTATTATTCAATTGTTGAAGTTTAAAGTTCTGGGTACAGAATTTATCATTCACTTGATGAAGTTCAAAGTTTTCTGTAAAAAAATTGTTATTTATTTGTTGAAGTTTAAAGTTCTGTGTACAAAATTTATTATCATCTTGATGAAATTTGAAGTTAATAAATGCGCACAAGATTTGTTATATACTTGTTGAGGTTTATAAAGTTTTATGCACAAAGATTTTCTATTCCTTTGTTGAAGTTCTGTGTTAAAGATCACTCCTTATATTGAAGTGACCAAGACCAACTTCACTTATTGAATTTCTGAAATTCTGTGTATAAGTATGTTATTTACTTGTTGAAGTTTAATGTTTTGTGCACTAAATTTGTTATTTAGTTTTCAAGATTTAAAGTTGTGTGCACAATTTTTTTTTTTAGATTTTGTATTTTTATGAGTTAATATTCAGTAATATTAAACCCAAACCTTTTATTCATAGTCTACTAGTTGTGACTACAATACAAATAGAAGTTTGAGGTATTTTAAAATATCCATAACTGTTGACCAGAAACTAACGTCAAAATATTAACGAAATTTCTTTTTAAAATACAAATATTTACTATTTTACCAAATAGAGAATATTTTGACTTTTATCATTATGCGACATATACAAAAGTATGGTGATACTGAAAAAAAAAGATCTGGAAATGTTCATGGTCCTATCAGTTTACGAGCTTACTGTAATAAAAAAGATTGTTTCACTTGAATTCCTTATTTATGTGTCTGTGTGCAGCCCTTTTAGTAAAAATGTGTTTCTAACCTCAAAAATGGCTTTAACGAAATTGTAATCGCTTGAGCCCATCGAATGATATATCAATTCTAACGATCTCCTAAAATACAGTTGGGAAATTATCGAAAATACCTGAAAATCGACATAATTTCTTAAAATACATTTTTGCTCAAGTCGGCTGTATATATGAGGTTCATAACCCAACTCGACGTACGAAATTTGAAAATAAGTAAATTTATGGTTGAGGAGTAAACAAAAAAAACTAAACTCTGACCGTTTCGGTTTCAACTATAGTTCCGAAAGAATTTGCTTTATGAAATAACTGAACGTTACTGTAAGTTCCATTACAATGTACATGAAATTGTTGCCTAATTGAACGTTTGTTCGATGTTTTCCTAGATGCGTAAGGGTGGTAAAGCTGGAGGGTACATTTCCGTTTTTGTAATAACGATCAACCTATGTGTTTTAAATATATTTTTTATTTATTTTAGAATTACAACTGGTCTAAGACCAACAAATAATTTTACTCTAATAAATACATCTACCAATAATTTATCAACTTAGTCCATCCATTGATATCTTAAGTTTTTCTGCTTTGAATTACCACTTTAAAAAATCTCTAACACTGCATTACACCAACTCAAAAGTTTTAAGTCTCTACAATCGTCGAACCAAGTTCCGATTGTTTAGCAGTTGCCTAGCTTCACTGTTATCATGTTGCTGCAGTCTCTTTTCACGCTTGCATGCATATTTTTTTATTTCTTCTTCCACTGTTAGAATGTTAAGGTCTCTATGGATATCCTGGTTACGAATGTACCATGGAGCATTCACCATGTTTCTTAAAATCTTATTTTGGAATGTCTATATCGTTCTGATGTTACCTTGTTTAGCACAACCCCACAGCTGTATCCCGTACAGTCAGGCAGGTTTAAAGATCTGATTATATATCAAAATCTTATTATCTATTGATAACTCGGAATTTCTTCTCCAAAGTCAGTAGTACTGTTTACACTTCAAACCCAGTTGGGTTCTTTTTGTCCTGATATGATATCTCCTCTCCAGAGCCGTCTCGGTGGCCTAGTGGATAGCGTACTAGGCTTTCACCCCGAGGATCCGGGTTCGATTCCCGGCGAGGGTTTGGCATTTTCATACGCTATAAATCATCCCATCGTCTGCATTAGCCCAAGTGTGCATAATGCAATAATAATGCCCCTGATACTGAGTGTAGGGGGATTGTTCAGTCTTTTATATTTAAAATTAACATGAACAGATTTCAGCTCATTAAGTTTAATTTTCCAATCCCTGGTCCAATTATATAAACTTGATCATTTGCATTTTGCATCTTTCTGGTTCAAATATTTACACTCTGTCCTACTGCAATTATAGCTGTATCGTCAGCGAAGGTACACTATATATATAAATAAAGTTATTATCATAGCAAATTAATAGCTAACTTTGTGATTAAGTGTTGATATTTACTGTTATATTATAAACTAACCTGTCTAATAAAATCAGTAGGCCTACAAATTCATCACTGCAGATATTTAATTAAATTATTTCATGGCAGTGTTATTAATCAGAACTGATTGTTAGGACATTTATTAATTTTGATAAATTTTTATTTTCAGTGTTAAACAAAGCTTACCGTGTTAATGTTCATGCCACTAACTGATTACTGTATTACTTTGAATAAATTAATTCATACAACGTTTTCACCAAAACATGTAGGCTGTGTCTCTTTATTTATTTGAATTTTTAATTTTCACCAAACAAAGTAGCATATAACGAAGTGCAGAGAACATTATTAGTTTTTTTCTAAATAATATATCGTTCAATTTCTTTTGGCACATTACTTGCCTTCTTTCCAGTGCATGCGTGCGTACGCGCGCGCTATATATATATATGCGTGTATATATATATATTATATATATAAAGGTATATATATATATATATATATATATATATATATATATATATACATTTGAAATCGCGGTAGAAAGCAATGAACAAAGCACTTTGATATCACAGTCGTATAATATTTTTACTATGTTGAGTATAATGATCTGCCGTCCCTAGCTTCGTCAATTCTACTTTGTTGACGCGTTTCGGAGAACCTCCATCTTCAAAAACTATATCTATACTGGTCACCAATATTATGGCCCGTCCTATTTATACTATCTCCACCTCGTACCCCTCCTCTATTCAACACGTGTACATTAAACCTGATGTGCTCGCTTCTGATTGGCTCTTCAAAATCATACGTTTTCGCTCGCTTCTGATTGGCTCCTTTCAAACTTTCTCTTCAACGGTCGTCCCTCCTGTTAATTTTTGAAAATTTTTAGATTTTTAAACGTAATATCTGCTTGCGACGATATCTGTTCATTTATTATGTTTTCTCCCTTTAATTTAGATTTAAAAATTTCCAAGTTCTCTAAAATGTTCATACGTCTTCCTTTTTCTGCCATATGTAGTACTTTCATGGAGTTTTCTATTTCTCGAGGTATGTGTCCCTCTTTTATTAAATGTGACACATAATTTGAATCATTTTTGCTGTATTTGAATGATCTTACATGTTCTTTAAACCTAGTTCTAAATTTTCGTCCCGTTTGTCCTATGTAGACTGCCTCGCATCCACACTGTATTCTGTATACCCCATTCTTACTATATTTGTCCTTTTCTTCTATATTCTTTGTCAGTTTGTTCCTTGTCATATTATTTGTAGCCATTGCTATATCTATATCATATTTTCTAATAAAATTCTTAAATTTATATGCCTCTTTCCCCGTATATGTTAATTTAGCCCATTTTCGTTTTTTATCCTCTCTTTTATCGCTGTTTTCTTCCTCTCTCTTTCTTTTAATTCTTCGTAACATATTTCTTATAATTTTTAAATCATAATCGTTGTTCACTGCTATTTGGAAAATTGTATTCAATTCTTCTTTATATTCTTTCCTTTTTAGTGGTACATTTAATAATCTATTGAACATGTGTCTAAACGCCGCTAGTTTATGTTCTAATGGGTGGTTTGAATTTGCGTTAATTATATTATCTGTGTATGTATCTTTTCTATATATTCCAAATTCAATTGTTTGTGCTTTCCTTTGAATTCTTAAATATAAAAATTTTAAACTACCTTTCTTCTCTTCTTCTATTGTAAATTTTAAATTTTTATGTATACGGTTAATTTCTTCCAATATGAGCTGCCCTTTATCGCATTTTGGATCATTAACTATTACTAGTGAATCATCCACATATCTTACATATTCTACACATTCAAACTTCTTTAATATTTTAGCTATTCTTTTTTCCTCTAAATCTTGGATAAAAAAATTCACTTAAGATACCTGACAGTGGATTCACCTTACCTAACCCATCTTTTGGCTTATATATTTTATTATTAAATATAAACTGGTTCTGATTTAAAATGACCTTTAATGCATTAATAATTTTGTTGTTAACCCTTTATTTTGACAATTCTCATCTAATTTTTCTTTTATAATTTTGATGGTTTCTTCAATCAGTATAGAAGGGTATAAATTCTCAATATCAAACGAAAATATCCTACAATCTTCGGTAATTATTCTTTTCTGCAGTCGGTTTGCTACTTCTATTGAATTCTTCACTGTGTATTCATTCTTCAACAACTCCATAACTTTTAATCGTTTTTCTATATATTTTGCCAGCTCATAGGCTGGTGCTGTCCTATAATTAATCAGTAGCCTAATCGGATGATTTACTTTGTGTATTTTCACTTGGGATCTCATTATAGGCACACTTAGATTCATATATATATATATATATATATATATACTGGTTAACAAAAAAGATAAAAAAGAAGAAAGGGCAGCACAAGTAAGAACCTTAGGGGATAATGATGTTATCGTTACAAAGGCGGATAAGAGGAACGCGATAGTGTTGATAAATAAAGAAGATTACATACGGAAAACCGAAGAATTTATAACGAAGACAGAGTGCAAAAACGGGGGGAAAAATTAGAAAGGTAGTCCAAAATTCAAAACACTTAATCCAAGAAAACCAGAAAATTAATAAAAAAATTTATGCTCAAATTCGTACAAAACGCTTTATGAAAATTATGAACTGACCTGTCTCTATGCATACACCCTGAACATGGGATCAGTCCATTCCACTGATATAAATGTTTAAATGAATTTGAAAGCTGAGCTTGGCCATTAATCGACTTTAGGGAATTTGGTAACGAGTTTTCACAAACGGCAAGCAGATATAAAAAAAATATTGTACATGAAGTTCGGCGGTTAAGCACTTTGACTCTTTTCTTGTAATATTAGTACTTTTATCTGAGGCAAAAACAAATCTATTTACAAGTAAGTCCCACCCCAATTTGAAGGAGAGCATGTAACGTACTTAAAATACGATACGATCGAAAATTATGTACTTTACAAGACTTTATTGCTTCTAACGTGATCGTCACGCTTTAAATTAAACGCAAGTGAAACGCAATAATTTTGTGCGCGTTGTAGGTTCAATAATTAACACGTTCAACAGTCATGTCGTGTATCGCAGTATATGAAGCAAGGCATAATGAAATGTTTTACAAGACTTTATTGCTTCTAACGTGATCGTCACGCTTTAAATTAAACGCAATAATTTTGTGCGCGTTGTAGGTTCAATAATTAACACGTTCAACAGTCATGTCGTGTACCGCAGTATATAAAGCATGGCATAATGAAATGTTTTACAAGACTTTATTGCTTCTAACGTGATCGTCACGCTTTAAATTAAACGCAAGTGAAACGCAATAATTTTGTGCGCGTTGTAGGTTCAATAATTAACACGTTCAACAGTCATGTCGTGTATCGCAGTATATGAAGCAAGGCATAATGAAATGTTTTACAAGACTTTATTGCTTCTAACGTGATCGTCACGCTTTAAATTAAACGCAATAATTTTGTGCGCGTTGTAGGTTCAATAATTAACACGTTCAACAGTCATGTCGTGTACCGCAGTATATAAAGCATGGCATAATGAAATGTTTTACAAGACTTTATTGCTTCTAACGTGATCGTCACGCTTTAAATTAAACGCAAGTGAAACGCAATAATTTTGTGCGCGTTGTAGGTTCAATAATTAACACGTTCAACAGTCATGTCGTGTACCGCAGTATATAAAGCATGGCATAATGAAATGTTTTACAAGACTTTATTGCTTCTAACGTGATCGTCACGCTTTAAATTAAACGCAAGTGAAACGCAATAATTTTGTGCGCGTTGTAGGTTCAATAATTAACACGTTCAACAGTCATGTCGTGTACCGCAGTATATAAAGCATGGCATAATGAAATGTTTTACAAGACTTTATTGCTTCTAACGTGATCGTCACGCTTTAAATTAAACGCAAGTGAAACGCAATAATTTTGTGCGCGTTGTAGGTTCAATAATTAACACGTTCAACAGTCATGTCGTGTATCGCAGTATATGAAGCAAGGCATAATGAAATGTTTTACAAGACTTTATTGCTTCTAACGTGATCGTCACGCTTTAAATTAAACGCAAGTGAAACGCAATAATTTTGTGCGCGTTGTAGGTTCAATAATTAACACGTTCAACAGTCATGTCGTGTACCGCAGTATATAAAGCATGGCATAATGAAATGTTTTACAAGACTTTATTGCTTCTAACGTGATCGTCACGCTTTAAATTAAACGCAAGTGAAACGCAATAATTTTGTGCGCGTTGTAGGTTCAATAATTAACACGTTCAACAGTCATGTCGTGTACCGCAGTATATGAAGCAAGGCATAATGAAATGTTTTACAAGACTTTATTGCTTCTAACGTGATCGTCACGCTTTAAATTAAACGCAAGTGAAACGCAATAATTTTGTGCGCGTTGTAGGTTCAATAATTAACACGTTCAACAGTCATGTCGTGTACCGCAGTATATAAAGCATGGCATAATGAAATGTTTTACAAGACTTTATTGCTTCTAACGTGATCGTCACGCTTTAAATTAAACGCAAGTGAAACGCAATAATTTTGTGCGCGTTGTAGGTTCAATAATTAACACGTTCAACAGTCATGTCGTGTACCGCAGTATATAAAGCATGGCATAATGAAATGTTTTACAAGACTTTATTGCTTCTAACGTGATCGTCACGCTTTAAATTAAACGCAAGTGAAACGCAATAATTTTGTGCGCGTTGTAGGTTCAATAATTAACACGTTCAACAGTCATGTCGTGTACCGCAGTATATGAAGCAAGGCATAATGAAATGTTTTACAAGACTTTATTGCTTCTAACGTGATTGTCACGCTTTAAATTAAACGCAAGTGAAACGCAATAATTTTGTGCGCGTTGTAGGTTCAATAATTAACACGTTCAACAGTCATGTCGTGTACCGCAGTATATAAAGCATGGCATAATGAAATGTTTTACAAGACTTTATTGCTTCTAACGTGATCGTCACGCTTTAAATTAAACGCAAGTGAAACGCAATAATTTTGTGCGCGTTGTAGGTTCAATAATTAACACGTTCAACAGTCATGTCGTGTATCGCAGTATATGAAGCAAGGCATAATGAAATGTTTTACAAGACTTTATTGCTTCTAACGTGATCGTCACGCTTTAAATTAAACGCAATAATTTTGTGCGCGTTGTAGGTTCAATAATTAACACGTTCAACAGTCATGTCGTGTATCGCAGTATATGAAGCAAGGCATAATGAAATGTTTTACAAGACTTTATTGCTTCTAACGTGATCGTCACGCTTTAAATTAAACGCAAGTGAAACGCAATAATTTTGTGCGCGTTGTAGGTTCAATAATTAACACGTTCAACAGTCATGTCGTGTACCGCAGTATATAAAGCATGGCATAATGAAATGTTTTACAAGACTTTATTGCTTCTAACGTGATCGTCACGCTTTAAATTAAACGCAAGTGAAACGCAATAATTTTGTGCGCGTTGTAGGTTCAATAATTAACACGTTCAACAGTCATGTCGTGTATCGCAGTATATAAAGCATGGCATAATGAAATGTTTTACAAGGTGCAATAGAATAAGAAATAGTAAAAACTCCGTGCAAAGTCATCGTTACACGGACATATTCAGTCCAATTGTCAGTCCCAGGTTTTTAACTGTATTAAAATATTCTAGTTAGTCGGAAGTAAGCTCTAACAATAGTGTATGTGTGTGTGTGTGTGTGTGTGTGTGTGTGTGTGTGTGTGTGTGTGTGTGTGTGTGTGTGTGTGTGTGTGTGTGTGTTTACTTTTTCTCTGCTGGATGAAAAATGCAGATCGTTGTGGAACTCCATGCTTAAAGTCACCCAGTCAGACATTTCCTCACCAACACATACACACCGTTTCCCTCCAGACAAAATACAGTAGGCCTACGACCTGATCCACGCTATGCATTGCTTTGATAGTCAAATACGCTCCAAGTTTAAAAAAAATACGGTATGATTAACACAACCTAATGCTGAGCGGAGCTGTGCTGAACAGAGCCGAGCGGAGTGGAATGAAGGTGAATGGTAACCGAACACGGATTCATTCACTGTAAAATAACGCGTTTGTATCTATTAAATTTAAATATTTAGGCCTACTGTAACGTATTCTAGGAACTACTATGTTTAAAAAACGTAACGTAGGTAACAGTAGCCTAGGTAACGCGAAATTAAGTCTGGAGGCGTGATCGACTTGGTGGAAGAAGTGGAGTCAGCTTCAAAACCGATCTAGATAGGGTCCTAGCTACTTTCAGTTGCCGCACTTATATTAAAAACAATATGCTCGATGAATGCGTAGTCCGCTGTGCTCAGCACAACTCCGCTGTGCATTTGGTGGCCACTCGGCCTAACGCTTTAGAAAAATCCAATGCGATTAACGTAGTTTCTCCGTAGCTTCTCTACGGACCATCTCCAATCTAACATTACCAATGTGCAGTTAGTTTCTCTGTTATGGTCGAAAAGCCGAATGAAAAGGACTTAGAATATTATTTTCCTACAAGTATTTTGACAATCTCTCACGAGAGACAGATCTGTGAACGTTTTCTTCAGGTCATGATCAGTACTGGTCATTGGTTCTGGGTCTTACCATAATGTCCTTTCCTACAGTTCATTTTCAAATGGAAATTCGCTATAATAGGTTCTTAACATAATTTTGAGAATCGACCGTTCAACAGGTTTGCTCGAATTCAGGACATATTTACAACTTTAATAAAACTGAAGCTGTTGTTCAAAATTGGAATAAAAATTTATATAAATTGAGAAAAAACGTTTTTAAGGCTTTTTTATTTACCATTTAACCTTTTTTTACTTTCTGTTAGGGTACAACGATCCGAGTCTTTAAAGTCTTGCAAATTAGGCCTACACTGGATTTTTAAATTTAAACCGCTTTTCCTGTACTTAGCCGATAATAATTCGGAATAATCGAGTTGAACGACAGGTAATTAAAAAGTATCAATATTTCCACAGGAATAACAGGCAGTTTCAAAAGTTATGATCCTATGGCCAACAACTACAACTGTCTACCTCATTCCTTCTCTGTTTAATGTCTATCTATCGTATTATTCTTTTCGTTTGTTCAGTTTATTTCCGACAAAAGCTGTCGTGGGGATTTTTTAGTGAATTTCGGTGAAAATTTAATCAAAAATGTGTTCTAATTTGTGTTAGCAGCGGAACAGAATTAATTGTGGTGCGGGCAGTGCCATTTATTTAGTAAAACAACGTACATTCAGTTACACGCAAAAATTTACGCTTATGTTCGGTTACCTAGGCTACTGCAGTACAGTGTTTACTTAGATTTGGATCTTACGAAAGTTTCACTTAAATCGAAATTTAGTTATTTAAGATTATTTTCACAGTTGGTTTATTTAGTTATGTCTATAGAAAGTATTAGAATCATGTAAAAGATTGATTTCCATATATAGGCTATCTGTGTTTAGGCCGCCTGTCGAAGGTCATATTTTCAGTTTTTCCCATTTAATTTCGAACTACAATTTTGTATTGTAAAAAAAACAGTTCACCGTTTATTTTACTTTAGTTTGTGTTAAAAAAATACCCTTCTCTCGAAATGTATATATAGCAAAGTTAAGGAAGATTTTATAGTCTAAACATTGAATATAAACATACTAGAATAACCTTATAAGAGGTATGTAAGCGCTCGCTGGTGGCCCACAAAGTATTCAGCTACAATTAAATAGATATATTACTGCCTATTTTATCAAACGTCTCCATCCCCTTTCGTTGCAACTTGCAGCATTCGTAGTGGCAGATAGTCCAATTTCTAGGACTTCAGCCTCTAATATCGATCACTCTTTTTTTACAATGGTGGCTGTACTTCCAGTAGGCCTAACTTACTGATTACCTCAATTGTGTCGTTTTCGTACAACGTGTAATGGAGTTATGCATGCGAGATTTAACCTTAGATAGGTTAGGTTACGGTTTTATTTTATTTTCTTACAATACAAGGTACTGTGATACAAATCGATGGACTTTTCAGGCCTTTGTAACGAAAACATTCGTACGCATGTTTGTGAACCGATTCACCGATTCCGATGTGATTTGGCGTGCAAAAGTAGGCCTAAGCTTAGTTTTTCTAGTTCACACTATAAACTAGGCCTTTTATAACGCAATTATAAATCGAAACAACTAAATATAAACTATGACAGACAACTTATGTACAAACATGTATAGAGATCAAACGTTTGCATACTTCGTACAGTTAGACCGTAAAAATGAAGAAATAGTCTAAAATTGATTCTAAAAATATCTTTAGTTTCTATCATTAAAATATTCCGTTTTTTTAAAATTAATTTTAATTTTAAGTACTTTGTCTGCTAAAAACTGTAAGTTTGAGGTTAGGTTTTATTTTCACACGTATTCAAATCTGTAATCGCGCTATAAGTTTATAATTTAACTTGCATAAATTCAAAAACTTGAAATTTTGTTGTTTTAATTACTAAACAGAAATGTCCGTATTATGGAGAACAAGAAAACTATTTCTGAATATCGATGACCTCGCGTTAAAAACAGACTAGAATAACAGTGTTTTGAGTTTCAACTCACCTGTGGGTAGCGCTTTCGATTATTGAGTCCTTTAATAATAATCCTTAATAATAATAATAAGGACGCATTTTCCTGCGTCCTTCTCTATGACTTGAAATAACTGAATATCGATGACCTCGCGTTAAAAACAGACCAGAATAACAGCGTTTTGAGTTTCGACTCACCAGTAGGTAACGGTTTTGGTTAATGCTTCCTTTAATAGAAGCACTTTCCTGCGTCCTTCTCGAGGACTTGGAATAACTGAATATCGATGACCTCGCATTAAAAACCGACTAGAATAACAGTGTTTTTGTTTTGAGTTTCTACTCACGGTAGAATTTTATTTCAGTTACATAAATATTATCAACTGTATTTCAACTGGCTTTCAATTAATGCTTACTTTAATAGAAGCACTTTCCTGCGTCCTTCTGTATGACTTGAAATAACTGAATATCGATGACCTTCACCGGTAGGTAGCGCTTTTGATTAATTCTTCCTTTAATAGAAGCACTTTCCTGCGTCCTTGATAGTTTTGACTCACCGGTAGGTAGCTATTTTGATTAATTCTTCCTTTAATAGAAGCACTTTCCTGCGTCCTTCTGTATGACTTGAAATAACTGAATATCGATGACCTCGCGTTAAAAACAGTCTAGAATAACAGTGTTTTGAGTTTGGATTTTGAGTGTCAAGGATAGGTAGGGGCTTTCGATTAATGCGTCCTTTAATAGAAGCACTTTTCCTAGGAGAAGAGTCCTAGGACTTGGACTTGTACGCAGGTTCGTATCTAGTTACTACCGTCATATTTTCCGTGTATTATGTAAATATACGCGTATTATCTGGTGTAAATACGTTATACCGCAAATAATTGAAAACTTCGTCAGAAGCAGAGAAGAAATATGTTTCCAAGCAGCCGGTGTAGTTAAAGGTTAGAAAACATTTAAAAAAATTTTTCACATTCGATTATTTCCTCCAAAAATCTGTTGGAAAGCTACATACAAGAAGAACGTAAATAAAGAATTAAAACTAGAGATAGTGATCAAATTTAAAATTAAAGATATTTACTATTTACCATTTACAAATAGTTTGATGTTTATGTTTATGTTTTTCAATCTACAACCAAACCGTAAAGTTAATTTATTTCAAATTCGGTACACCGATTTTAGTTAAAAATCTTTGTGATAAGACCAGACTTTTTTTAGTAAAATCCTATGAACCGAATTTAAGAATTAAGATAATATATTAGGTTCCTTTCGATATCCGATATTTTTGTTAATATTCAAATCCGTGCTTATCACTTAGCAAAATTTGAACAAAGTCTTTTATAGAAAATCATATTTTTTTAAAATTTAACCGAAATAACTTTAAAATAAATGTTTTGTTTTAAAATTGGTTCCGATATTATGGGAATGCCAAATTTTGTAAACAATAACCGGACACAGACAGACAAACGTCCAAATAAAACCATTTTTTTGACTTGGATATATTTTGTAAAACGAATTTATCATTAAAAATCTCAAGATCAATTTTTTTCACTATCTTCGTGTCACGTGCTCAATATCAATGCACGTTTTTTTGCTATTGGCAATATTTTTCTTACTAGGTCAGTGGAGTGGGTGGACAAAAGCCAAATAAAACAAGCACAATCAAAGTTCAAGTCGTAATAACGTTAAGTTTAAAAATATATAACAAAAAACTAACTTCATAAAATAATTTCAGATAGTTCACAATTCAATAAAAAACGTACACCGTAAGAAATATTGTTGGACGCCATGTTGCTTTATTGTAGGCCTACTATCAAACGGGTAAAGAACAGAGAAAAAGCCCTTAAACATTTATTCACCGATAGAACAGAAATCCAATGTTTTCTTATACACAAAGATTAAATTGCTAATACAACTAAAATAACCCAATCAACACTACCTAAATTCGTATCTTTTTTTCATACACAAAAGGTCATAAAAGTAATAACTATATTTTTTTAAAATAAACAATCGTTAGAACCAATACAAGTCATAAAAGAACACTATTAAATATTAGGAAATGATGCCTTCATTGTTATTAAATCTTTCTTTCATATTACAAACAAATATAATATGTTGATTTTATTTATTTAATACCAATAATTAAATGTTACTAATAATAAGAGGAGATCCTATATTTTATTATTGTTTTTGTTAATAAACAATTTAACAGAACTATTTATATTTATTAAGACAAAAAAAATTGTTTCTAAATAAAACTTTATAAGACAAACTGTTCAAAATTGTGTTTTTAGAGAAAAAAACAGTTTAAAAGTATTCTCTTTTAATAGCCTTATAGTTCGCGTAAGGAAAAATAAAAAAGTACACTTGTGCAACTCGGGCTGTTATTGACAGAAACAAAACTTTTGTTAATGATATCTTTGCAGTTTGAAGATAGTTTTACAAATATTTTGTTTTGTTTAAATAAATAGATACGAGCTTAGATATTATTTACTGTAGTTATAGTAAAAGATCAAATGTTTTATATTAATTCTTAACGATCAGCTGATTCATTGACAGCTGATGGCTATAATAAGTTTTAGGTTATGTTGTTAAAAACTAGCAATACTAACAACATTTATTATAAAAGTTTATATTAATTTCGAATGTATTATAAACGGTTACAACGTGCACGTGTTCTTCAACTAAGGAAAATACCGAAACTAAAGTAACACAAAGTTTTCATATAATACACATGTACTGATATCGAAAAGGAGGAAGAAAAAGAAAGACGGAAATAAAGACGAAATTCGTTTACTCGTTCGTTCCATATTTTCGTTACATTCTTCTGTTCGGTAGACATTTTTCTATTCACTCTTCTGGCCAAATGCTTCACTTCAACAATAAATTTCCACTTGTGTGTTCACGCTCATAGCAGCTGTACGCGCTTACCACCGGATTGTACTCGTCCTTAGCGTTGCACATATAATGTGAGAGCAAAATAAAATAATACACTTACAGTCATAAGATCGCATTTCACTGACATATCATAAATTCGCATAAAGTAGAATATCATACAAATAGAAACTTCCGATTTTCATAAATTTAATATTTTCGAAAATAATCTTATTTTACAGACTAAAACTTTAGACGTTTGCCATGCGGATTATAAAATGAAACTTTCCAACGGAATCTACAGCCATTGTTAGTCTCGCGCAAAACCTTATTTCAATTACGCAAATTACAATTACATTCTGCCACAGTAATAGAAATGAAAGTACAATACTTTATACTTGAACTAAAAAGAACTTGTAAAAAAAGTTTTATTAAAATCCGACAAAAGTACACTTCTACTCGAGTTGCAGACTGAAGTGACGTTCTATGTGCCCTATTTCATCAGTGAGCCTAGGTAAACAGACCAGCTGGGCAGTAAAGAAACGTGAAATATATAAGCAGTTTCATCCATACTCCGTTATGGCTTTTTATACTTTGCGTAGTATTTAAAAAAATACCCAGCGGTGGGGTATTTAACGGGGAGGGCGGAGGGTTCGGCTGAGAGAGTGTTGAGTAGGGCGACAAGGAGGCCGCCTGTGTGTAAGTGTGAGGCGGCACTTCCAATTTGTTGGCGAACTTTTCCTTTTCTTTAGGAAAGTACAGAAAGGAGTTGAATACCTATTCCAATTTCGAGTATAAATTTCAGGATTAAAATCTTTTATTTCGTCATAATTTATTAATGTTAAGTTATAAGCTTCTGTAGAAACTCGACAAATTCTATTTGAATATATTGAAATATATATATATATATATATATATATATATATATATATATATATAGAGAGAGAGAGAGAGAGAGAGAGAGAGAGCGGAAGAGGATCCATGGGGACAGGATGAGGGAGGTGTGGAGGATTAGAAGGAACAAGACATGAGTCGGAGTGCTTTGCGTGATCCAACAGGTTCTATGCGCAAATAATAATAATAATATATATATATATATATATATTGTGTTAAATACTCAATGTTAATATATCCTCTATGTACGTAGTATATTCATATATATTACCTTATGTTAATACATATTTCACGGATAGAAAAATGTGAATTACATAAAAATAGTCTGTGTTTTTGAAATAAAATAAAAGTTATGTATCATGCTTTCTCTACCTTTTTTATTTTAATTACGATAGTTTGTTCGAAAACACACAAATTAACATATATATGTCTTAACATAACCTTAAAATTTATTATAAAGCCTGTCAGCTTTTGAATGAAATCACCTGATCTTTACGAATTAATATAAAACAACTGATATTTTAATATAACTACCAAAATTAAATTAACGATTCATTTCGTATACTTAAATCGGTCAAAATGTCTTCGTAGTTTACATAGTGTAATGGTTATGAAGTGTGCCTCACACGCGCAAGGTCCCAGTTCGATCCTGGCGGAAACAGACATTTTTTAAAATTAATATGAGACTTTCGACGCACAAAATACACTGTTGTATATTAATATAAACATGTTCCTTGCATCACGCGTCCCACAAAATTCAACATCTAAACCAGCCCTAAAACATGATACATGTTAAAACGATATACGGCTTTACATCTGTTCGACACAGGTGTGTTCAAGGGGAAACACTGTTCCAAAGTTTTATTCAAAGTTGTATCTGGTATCTTTAAAGGTGAAGAAGCGAGATTATATATATATATATATATATATATATATATATATGTATGTGTGTGTGTGTGTGTGTGTAAATATACGAAAGAAATGTCTGTTTCTAAACCTGACTGCTCACACTGCGCTTGCGTGTACGTGGGTGTGGGTGGGGCTCTATCAAACTGTTCTTCCACGCTACCTTATTTATCAATCATTATTAAATTCTTTTCACCTGTTTTATAATACTTAGGCTACGGATACTGTATTCTAATCAGGATAAATGGTGTAAAAACATTATGCAAACATTATCACATTCATAAACTTAAAAATGCTGTGTAAAAGTAAGGGGAAAACGAAAAATCTGTAGTTAAAACAACTTTTTAACGAATCTCAAAATCGATTACTGAAAGCTTACTAACATTTTGGTCATATACAAAAGAAATAAGAAAATTAACAAACGTGACGACGGTTTTGGTTTATTTTCGTTTTTATTCGATTTATCGTTAATTTTTTTTTAGTTACGAATCTTGTATATCATAGAACTTCTAAATAAACTGATTTTCGTTTTTTTCGATAGTCCTTGAACTTGATTTTCTGAGATAGAGACATAGCGAATAGATAGATTTAGTGAACAGAATAAATAGATTTTTTTTAGCAAAGTTCCATTAGAAAAATGAGTTATTGGAGCTGCCATCCTGACCTCTAGATCATTTTTTTCAGGAGTTGCATAAAGTTTGTTGCATATATATATATATATATATATATATATATATATATATATATATATATATATATATAATTACACACACACACACACACACACACACACACACACACACACACATATATATATATATATATATATATATATATATATATATATATATATGACCTACATATAACTTTTTAAATTTATTAATACAATTTTTTTTGAACATACGATTTTACCTTCGTAATCAGCGTTAAAAACTGAGTAAATTAGCATTTTGACAGCAGTCAGGTTTCATTTTCGTGTTTACAATATAATTTGAAAGTTTAAAATGTTAATTAGCGCCGACTTTAATGCGCTGATTATGATGGTGAAAACAAAATTTCGAAAAGAGTAAGAAAAATACTTTTTGGAATTCCCTTCTATAACGTCAGCAAAACAGGTGCGTGCAGTGATTATTTATTTTAGTGTTTGAGCAAAATTGATTACATGTAAGCAAAATTTAGGGGACCTAAAACCATGAGCTATGAAAATCCCAAGATACCATTTTTATTATTATGTTCCCCTTAGCGTTTAAACAAAATTTGTATTGTTAAGGGTTAACCTGTATCTCACAGTTTTAGTTATTCAGATTTCTAATGTATTAGTGAGCAATTTGGAATGAAGGCTTGTTATGCTCGTAATCGGGAAATGCTTTATCGAAGCCTTTTCTCACAAAAACTTACTAATGGCCTTGAATCTATAATAAATAGAGCTCAGTGTTAAAATCAGGATACTAGACTGGAAGGAAAAATGCACGTAGTACCGAAGCCCGACATCAGAGCGCTCTGAACTCGTTTTTCTTCTGCCTGCCCATCCTCGAATTTGGCTTGAATTTATCGGACACTCGATCTAATTAATATCATTAGTTATTTATACATTAACAAATAAACTATCTGCAGTCTCAAAAGGTAACGTAAAAGTACATGGTTCATTTCCCTTCTGATATATTTCCCATCCCCATTTTCAGTCACACAATTTCCTATACAGTGAGAGATGTTTGTGTGTTATATATACTAATAGGTTTTACTCGTCTTTAACGATTTTGATCAAATTTTGCTATATGTGTGTCTATAAGTAGGCCTACCGCTAAAATTGTCCTCTTTATTCTCGAATAGAAATACGATGAGAGAGAAAAAAATTGTAAATTACTAAATTTATTATCTAAATTCGTTAATCAGGTTTTTCCCAATTTTGGTAAAATGAAATCAATAGTAGTAGTAGAATTTAAAACGTACTAAATAGTTTACGATTTGCGATTATATCGATAAAAACAAATCAAATTTCATAGAGTTATAGGGATCATTTTCATTTTTTATTGACGCCTTAGCAATATTTTTCCAAGTTTTCCCAAAATATTTGTTCAAAATTTTTGAAAAATCAATTTTTATTCTAATTTTGAGTAGACCGATTGTTTCGTTTTTTTCGTATAAATTTTGAGGGTGACGTTGTCCTTTTTCGTATTGTCAATGCAATTTGAAAATTTTTAATACTACTTTATATGGTAATATTAACCTTGGTGAAATCAGACTAATCGCTTTCATTAAATCAGCGAGACAGCTGCGTGCCGCGATATTAACGTAAAGAACATAAAAACCTATGTCGTCAAAATCTTGAAATTGATTTTTTTGCAATCGCGATATTTCAGTCTTATATAAATAAAACACTAATTTCAAACATTTACATTCCTGGTTAAATTGCCCCGAGTCTTACCTTACTGCGCTTTGCTTTTAATCTGCTTTTAGATTAGGTCATTAATTACTCGGAATCATTTCCGAGACGTTGCTATCCAGCTTCCGTTTCCGGACAGCAATATGATGAAGCCTTTCCGACTACTGTGTACCTCCTGCTAACTTATGAGTCGCTAATATCACGAAAATTTAATGAATTTGGAAAATGGAAAACGAACTTGTCATCTTTATAAAAAATACTTTATATTATTTTTGCTTTTATATTATTATTATTGTTTCTACACGGCTGTGTCGAAAAATATGTTTTTTAACTAAATATTTTTTTAGACAGGTTAATTTTCGAATGGCCTACAGACAAAAAGGTATTTATGGATACTCAGACTTTTGACGATCTTTGCTTTTGCAGTAGCACCTCTGCTCTGCTAGTCGCGTCCAATCATATCAGTGTCGGCGGAGGCAGCTGAAATGAGCAGCTGATGGGTCCCACCTTACCTCTAGCTCATACTACTCTCATTCATCTACTCAAGACACACGCGCGCGCGCGCGCTGATGGAGTGTATGACACCGTGTAAATACACCGGCGTCAGTGGTATATGAAACGAATCACTGGAATGCCTGGCAATCTCCCAGTGTACCTTAGAAGGTTACTCATGCATGAAGGTGTCTGTGTGGGCGGACATAAGTTCGCTACCTACTTATGTTCCCATGAGTAAGGATGTAAACAGAACGAGCGGGAACTCACCGCACAACAAAAAGCTGGACAAACGTGGCACGGTCTCCGTGATAAGGGTCAAGAGTAAGGAAGAAAAATTGAAAGGCAATTAGCAGAGCAAGCATCGCACGTATCTCAATAAAGAATTGGGAAGTGACCAATTAGAAGTGTGACAGTTACCCACCAATTCTCACCAAATCCAATCCATTATGAAGACACTCTTTTTGTGTGATCTTTCTGTTGAATGAATATGACTAATATAAAATCAAACCTGTGGCTACTGAAACGCAACAAAGTTTGTGAGAGCCTGTTTTATATCAGTACAACATAATAAAAATATCTGTGTATTTACTTTATTGCAAAACAAAGCATTCGTCTTTAGCTCAGAAAGAATGAAAACACCACGACGCACCTAATTTTTATAAATTTGCCCCGCTCTATTGTGGGGTATTCCGTATATTTAAATGGTACGTCAATTTACTATGAAATGTATTAGTACTCAGTGATTGGAAGGTTGGAACACATTTCTCTAAAAGTAAATAATCAGGGAAAATTCATCTTTACCTCTGTCGGAATTCGTTTTCGTTTTGCTTGCTATTATATAGGCCTATTATTTTTCATATAATATGGTGATTATGAAACATCGATTTCGTATCTGTGCACAATACTGGACACTGCAGAGCAACGTTAGACACTGTACTTATTGGCCGATTTTCATGAAAATATAATCGTACGTATTGTTTGCATTTATCACAGAATCGTTTAATTTATTCTTGCAAACAAATTTTGTAAAGCTCTTTTGTATTCTAACGGGTTTTATCAAATTCTGCTTAAATATATTTCTGGAGAACCGAAACGAGTCGCAATTTTCCCCAAACAAATCGGTTTGTGAGCTACCTAAACACGCTGAAATCGGTTTTTACAAGATTTTGTTCAAATTTTATTCACGTGTATGTGACTAAAGCTTAGTGTAAGAAATGTCAAACTAAAAAATACGGTTCAGTAAATTGGAAAAACAAACAAACAACCTTTCTGGTTTGTTTTTATTTCGTATACTTTCAAACTGTAGGCCTACACAGACTCGTTATTATTTATAAAATCTTATCGATAGCTTCTAGAAGACTTCTCAAATAATGGTAGGCGTACACATATAGGGCTACATAATTAATTGTTTGTTCTTAGCCTAATAGTGTTACAGCGACCGATAGTATATTTTAGCATGGGAATCAGTTATAAAGTAGGAATCGGCACAAATAATCCAGTCTATGGGATAAAGAAATTATAAGCTAAAAAATACAATAAAAATACAGTATGCAGTACTTAAAAATGGCGTCCATGCACAATTTCAGCTTATTAAAACATGTCTGCTTTGCGCCTGCGAATGTAAACAACACGCGTGATTTACGGTCTTCATATACTTAATAATAGACAAGAATAGCGTTGACCGACATATCACAAGAGCGAAACAGCTGAGATAGAAGACAAAGAAAACAAAGTGATATAACACGAGTATAGTGACAGAATGAAGTTGTATGTTGGATAAAGGTTTGATTTTTGCCGTATTTTTAAAGTGGTCTGGAATTATCATAGATAATCGCTCCTCAATCGATAATTTAATTTTAAAAAAATGTTTTTTTCTATCTTTTTGTAAACGCCGTCTTAGAATTATCTTTTCTTTTTCAAATATTTTTTTCATATTAGGTTTTTATTTATTTAAACAATCAAAACTGGCCTACAACCAGTTCAATACAAATACAAATACAAACAGTTCAAATACAAATGTGAATTTAGGTTAATTCACATCTGATCAGCTTAACCTAAAAAATTTACAATAATTTAAGTTCATCCATTGATGTTTCCAGTTTTGTTTCTTGTCCGAAGATCTCTATTTGCAAACTCACTACACTACGTGTAGACGTCAGAGTAAGCTGAACCAACCTTAAACCAATTCAAAAGGCCTTATAACTAAATTGTTGTTGGCAAGCAATGTCATGGCTTCTACATTCATAAGCTGGTGTAGCCTAATTTCATGCTTATCAGCAAATTTCCTCAGCTGTCGTGACTGGATCCTGATCTCGCACATAACACGTTTACTATTTTCGCAAAATGTTTTTTTGAATTTTCTTGCATCAGTTGGCTTAGCACATACCCACAGGTGGATACCGTAAGCCCATATTGGTTTAATTGCATATCAGAATCTTATTTAGTATTGATAGTGTGGAATTTCTTCATAATAACCAATAATGTTGTCTGTACTTAAGTCCCAGGTCTGCTCTTTTCTTATGTTCTTTCCTTCCTTCAAAATCTGGATTCAAGAAGGATACCAAGATATTTGACCTTATTTTCACAGAACACTACCTTGCCGTTATTAGTAAGTGTTGGAGGATGTACCAGTCTTGTAGCAGTAAAGTTGACATGCACACATTTAAGCTTGCTTAGTTTAATTTTTAAAATTTTTGTCCACTTGTATGTTTCATCAAGTTTTCAAATATAAAAGTAGTATTATAGCATATATTCCGGATCAATTGTAATTTGTGCCTAGTGATCATATATTTTTTTTTTGAATGTTGGATATAGCCGTTTACAGGTCTCCGAGACCGAAGCGGTTTACTGAGATTTATCTGTCCGTCTGTACACGTCACTGGAGACTAACCAACTGACCGATTTTTATGAAATTTGACATGTTCGTTTGGTTATCTCGTATCTCAACACATTAAAAAAAATATTAAATATGTTTTGATCATAAAATACTGTTAAAATCAGAATTTTTCAAATTCAGTTCAACGATTTTTGACAATTTTCGCTCAAAAGTTATCCCTAACTACCCAAACAAAAATTATTTGTCATTGTTGCCCTAACAAATCCGGTTCAAGAACTAACGAACAAAACTGGAAAATCTGTTTATTTTCTCAAAATATGTTTTCAGATTTTCTCAAAAAATTTTTACGTATGAAGATTCATAACTAAAAATCAGTGTAGTAAATTTAAGCTTCGAGGGTAACTGCCGCAAGTTTAAAATGATAAAATAAATTTATTTTTATTTTAAATTTAGAATTGTGACTTACGATTCTTCTATTTGTATGCGATCAAAATTTAAAAAAAAGATGAACTGATTGCAATAAATGAGCTGGTTTCTCGGTTTATAACCTTCTAAAAGGATTTTGTAGGGAAATTTTCGAATATGAGAAAGTTTTTTGTAATATTTAGACAGTTTAAGTTGACCATTATTAAACCATTAGTGTTAGATATTACTTCAGTTTTGCGACATTGACTAGACCTACATTGTCACTGGAGCGTACATAAAGCTATCAACGAAAAACATAAACAAAAGAAAATAGCCATACCAATTGCGTACTTTTTTAAAGTACTAATTTTCCCGAATCATTTGGTAAAACAATATTTGGACGAGCTCAAAAACTGAAGCATATGTTGAGATTTTTTTGAAAATTATATTTTCTATGTTACGTGATAGAGATATAAAATTTTGTTCTGTACGATGCAGTACGGTATTTTTTTTTTAAATTAAAAAGTTGATTTTAGTAACCATATTGCACTCTTTATAGACGCACTTTTTTACGATACAATTACCGATTATAGACAAAAACTGACATTCCTCCCTTGTTATTCAGAAAAACAATTAGTGTTAGGGAAAAACTAACCAGATATGATATCGTGGTCACCATGTTCTTTACATTTTGTAATACCACACATTGTAAAACAGTGTTGTTTTTGTCTTGTTACCAATTTTATAAGGTTTAATTTAATTTTCTTTTAATTAAATTAACCAGTATATTAAATTCGAACTTTCACTCCTGATTTTGGTATTTTTGGAATCGATTTATTACTTCAATTCAGAATGTGCACGAGTCCTGTGTGGCACAGCTAGATTGCCTTGTTTATGTTAAACTCGCTCGTTATTAGAGTGCAGCACATACTTCATGAGCCTATATGAAGTGACAAAAGGCAATCCGTGATAATAATATTTAAATAAATAATATTTTAAACAAAACTCATTTATATTTTTCCTTAACTATAAAGCCGAGAGGCCATCAAATGCGAAGCGGACTTCGTACTCAAAATCTAACTTATTGTTTTTAATGTAAGTGCGGCCACTGAAATCGTAGCTCCTAACGGCGTCGGCATCAAGCGGCGTCGCTTGGCTCCAATCCGCATAGCTTCGACTCAGACTAGGTTCGGTTTAAAGCTATCTTCGCTTACCCCACACCATGCTGTCCACACCTACAAACTTATTATTTCTCGTTACCTATGTTACGGTTTTTAAACATAGTTCTCTAGAATTCGTTACAGTAGGCCTAAATATTAGGAAGTAACAGATACAAACGCGTTATTTAAACTCACTGAACTCCACATCCGGTTGCCGTTCGTTTTCATTCCGCTCAGCTCGGTTTTGCATTTGGTGGCCACCCGGTCTTAGAATTAATGTAATTAGAACCGATGTTTAGAAAACAGGCCAACTTTCAGTTATTTCGATAACTTTTGAATCAGATTTTTGAGGTTACAGCCGCCCACACGTTTTGATTTATTACAGTACTTTTCATCTAAATTTGATCAACATTGTTAAAACCTGTTTTGAGAAAACCCGATTTCTAATAGTTTTTGATAAAACAAATACAACAAAAATATCCCAGTGTGATGAAATTAGATCAGTTCTTACTCGTTCATCAAGACTGTCACCAAACTTGTTTTGTACTAGGGTAGTGAGAAAATAATATTACAGTAACTTAGGAATTCGGCCAATCAAACTTATTATATTATTAGCTTATTAAAGTCCATACGTTATGCTAGTTATGCAAGTCTCAAGTCTTTACCCAGCAAACAGTTACAAAATGGCGTTCATTTAAAAAATTTTGAAACTATGATTTCACCATGGTAATTAGAATTAAAAACCGCATAAATACAGATTTAAAATTTTAAAAATCCGTTGAAATAATAAATTTAAAGATGTAAACGTTTCATTTTATTTTTTCAACTTAATTAAAAATTTTAAATTTCAAATGTATGCAGATTTTAATGCTAAGTTTTGTGGTGAAATTCGAATTTCAAAAAGAGGGTAAGGAGAAAACATTACTTTTTTTGACTTAACGTTCATACTTTATACCAGTTAGATTAATGAGGACAAGGGCTCAGTGTTAACAACAAACGTTAATCAACGGCAGTAACTGCGTCTCGAACTCACAACCTTGAGATGCGCAGTTCAATCCTGAAGTAGTTTAATTGTTTGTATTCTCAGTAGTCAAACAAATATCAATATTTCAATAATAACAATATAATAGTGATTAACAATGGAAATACACAAATCTCATTTGAAATAACATTATCGAATCGACAGCTGTGGTGCGAAATCAGCTGTTTAAATGAACATTAGCTCGTCTCTTTTTTTTAGTTCCTTATCAGAGATTATTTTTAGCGGTTGCAGAATAAACTCTTGGAGCGGCCATCATTGTAAAAACCCAAACACAGGAACTCGAAGAAATGAGCGTGATCCTCACTTCCAAATTACCTTTTATAAATGCTCGCGCACGTGTATGTTTAAACATTCTAACTTTTACAATTTTGATCTGATTTGATTCAAACATCAAAAACATCGGATTTGGTTATAGCGTGGAAAAGTTAATTACTCCGGAAAAATCCATTCAACCATTTCAAAATAACGACCATTAGGAAAGTTAAATAAAAAATCAACATTAAAATCTGCGTAAATTATCATTTTAAATTTTCAAATCCCATTATTACACGATAATGAATCTGACGGCTCAGGGTTCATTTTCGGATTTTCATTGTGATTCGAAAATTTTAATTGCAATTTATGCAGATTTTACGCTGATCATAATAGTAAAATTATATTTTCAATGAAGTGTATGAAAAAAAATTGTTATTGGAAATTTGCTTCCGTCACGTCAGCAAGGTTGCTGGGTTCCGCAATCAGTTAAAACATGCGTGGGTTATATCTATGCGTAGGGTGTCGGACTCATTTAATAGCGCAAAGTTGCACGAGTGTAACGGGCTGGAAATAATATTTTGTAATGCCGCAATTTTTCAGATTCTTCCCCATTGTGCCTAACACAATGGCAGAGCCTTTTTCTCATACATCCGTAGTCTATAATTAACGCTTCGTGGATTCGCGCCAAAGGCAGTTAAGAGCTCGTTGTTAGAGCTTTCATTAGTAGCTCCTAGCTTCGTCTTCACAGAACTGTCTTTCAATGAAATCCATGTACCCCTAACGCGTATATTTTAATTAACTCCAACTAGGAATACACCATAAATACACCATAATTTTATACTATTTATTGTTGTTTTTAAAATTATTTTTACACGAAATGTTTACATTAATTATCAATTATTTTTTATTTTGTTTTTAACATTAAAAGGAATGATCGAGCGGAAGGAAATCCTGACTAACTAATGGCATTTTCACGACCATTAACATGATGCATATAGCATCATTAAAATCACGACCATTTACATTACTTTTAAAATGTTTCGTCTTGAATATTTTTGGACAAAAACTCTCGAAAAACAAAATTAGGGTTTGTTTCAAAATCGACTTTGATCGAATTTTACTAAAATTTTTCAAGATTTCAGTAATGTAGACAGATAACTGATAAATCGATGGAATTGGTCGGTTTATCATTTTTTTTTTGCTCAAATTTAGTCTTATTTGAGTTTTAACTTAAATAATAACAAACATTTATACACATACTACTAATGCACCAGTATGATTAATGTAATAATAACTAATAAAATAATAACAATATTACTCTTGAATCTAGTACATAGAGCTCCCATTCATTGTTAAAATCAAAATCCCAGAATGAAAGATTAAATGACCAAAACCCGACAACAGAGCGCTCTGAATTAGTTTTTCTACTAACTGTCCATCTTGAGTGTAAATTGCTGCAGTGACGTGAATTTATCTTACAATTCATTAATATCATTAGTGATTCATGTATCAACAAATAGCCTAAAAGATCTGCGGTCTCAAAAGATAACCTAAAAGTATATGGTTCATTTCTTTTTTGATAGATAGCGTTCTTCATTTTCAGTCGTATAATTTCCTATGCGAGTCTGTCTCTATATAAACTCAAGGATGCTACCAATAACATAATAATGTAACTTCTGTTATACGAAGATTATATTACTCATACTCGTCATACTTTATACTCGTCAGAATAGCGAATATAAAAAATACGGTTTTTGAAAGTAATAAAAAAAATTAAACTTACGTCACCTAATGTTCTACTAACTTTCACACTGAAAAATACCCGAAGAAGAACTACGGTTTACAAAGATTTTTTATAAATTATGCTCCTTTTTTTGGAGCTTAATTTTATTCGTTTAAGCTACGCGTATTTTATACTCGTCAAAATAGCGAATATAAAAAATAAGGTTTTTGAAAGGAATAAAAAAAAATAATTGAACTTAAGTCATCGAGTGTTTTACTAACTTTCAAACTGAAAAAAACCGAAAAGGAACTACGGTTTACAAATATGTTTACATTGTTTTATAAATTAAGCCCCTTTTTTTGGAATGATTGCGATTTTCGAGTTTTTTAAAAAACATTTGTCAAATAGGCGTTTTCCTTCCTGCCCATAAACACGTCCTTTTGTTAAGGTTATATTTAAACAAAATAATGAAAACTGTTTAGATCTGTTGTAGATATATGATTTTTTTCCTTTTCAAGTTTTGTTACCTGGATGCGAAAACGTTGTGTAATACACCGTTTTATAACCCGTACTATAAATATTTTTTTGGTTTTCAATTCGCATTTATAATTTATTTAAAATTCTTGTTTACAACGTGTTAAAATGTTGACGGGCCCCATTATACTGTGCGACAGTTTAATTAACACATTGCAAATAATAATTCATATGTATGAATGAAAACGCGGTGAAGAGGTCCTATTGATGTGGACGCGGGTTGTAGAAGATGTGGGAGTAAATGGGCTGAGGGGGGAGGGTTTGGGTCGATAGCTCAGGCTGTGCAGGAGTCTTCCTCTTCCTTGATCTCATTCAAATAACAGAAGTAATATCGAACTCTAAAACACTAATTACTGCTCTAAAATAAATAATTTGTACTATTATTACGCTTTAGTACGATTGGAATATTTAGTTAGCAAGTGTTTTCATTGTCAAATTTGAAGTTAAGTTAAATTATCAGCATAATTCATTTTATTCTGTAGGTACTCTTACGTTATTATCGGTTGTTTGATGTATCGAAGACTGAACAGCTAAAAAATATTGCAGAATCAGCTGTCAAAAACGTACAGAATGCTGTAGAATCGTAGCTAGTTTAAATAGAAAATTTACTTCTACAAAGCGGCCGTTTGATGATTAGCAATTTTTTAATACAGATTTTGATAATAGCTCTAAATTGTCAAATAGAGTAACGTTGCAGCAGTAAAGGCTGTCACTAACTTCCCCACCGTCTCGTCAAATTATAAATTCTTTTCTGTTTTCCTTATTTTATGTTGGATGCACTGCACGGATCATCCAGCCTTTTTACACGGTGCATATAAGATTTTACTTTCATCTACTTTCCTGAATGTAACTTTGTGTTGTTACAGATGTCGGCCGCCGTGTCCAGTGAGTGTATAGACAACTCCAGCTGCCGTCTTCGTGTCGGCAGTACAGCCTCTCTGCACGGCACTCCGCCGCATCATAAGATGAAGCCCGGACCGGGACCCGGGTTACAACGCCCGAGCAAGCCTTGTTGTTTGTGTTGGTGTTGCTGCTGCAGCTGTGCTTGGTAAGTTTCTCAGAGACTGTACAACTAGTATCTAACCTGAGATGTTAAAATTACTGGATAACTGAAAGATATTGAAAAAACTAATATTAATGATTAAAAAATACGGTCGCAGCTGCCTCGCTGATGTTATGGACATAGACGCATTGCTTAAATTCATGTAACAATGTATCATTTAATTCCAAAACAGATAAATTAATGGAAGCGAATTCCCAAAACAAAAAATCACATTAACGACTATAGGAACTTCTTTTATTTTACGATAAAACACAAATACTAATCCTAATCACTGAGCATTCATTTTCTTCATATAACGTCACGTCAACAGGATTTATTATTATTTTTAATATTTAAAGACATAATTTCATTTAATCATAGTCTGTGATATGTTCTTCAATATAACGATTTATTTTTGACCTTTACTAACTCAAGCTTTTTAAAAATAAAATAATTATTACGGGTTGTTTTTCAGCAAATACAACAATTCTTAACATTTTTAAAGCATTTTTTAAATTAAACTATTCTTCCACAAAAGTTTTAGACATATAAAAACTAATCTCACAAATCAATTACAAACGGTTTCAAGCACCCTTTACGAAGAGTTATATATCATTACATCAGTTTTTAAGTACTTAAAACTATTGTTACAAAGTGGTTTTCAAAAACTTTAAACATTCTTAACATATGGTTTTTTAATCAGATAAACTTCCAAAACACATTCTCATCCAAAAAGCCTTCTCACAAAAACCAATACGAAATTTTTTAAGCATATAAAAAAATCTTATAACATGTTGTAATCAAAACGTTCTAATAATTTTTTTAAGTAGAAAAACATTTAAAAATGTTTATTTAAAAAATACAATTGTTTTGTATGCACAAAAATTGTATGTTTCCTACGACGTGTTTTAAGCAAATCGTTCTTGCAAATGTTTTTAAGCGCATAAAACATTTTTATAAATAGTTTTCAACCACAAATAAAACATTATTATAAACGTTTTTTTTAGCACATTAAACATTCTTATAAAGTTTGATAATATACAGTTTGATAAAACATTCTTATAAAGCAAAAACAATTATAAGTATTTTAAGCGGTACATTATTACAAAATGTTTTCAAGCACATAAAACAATCTTGCATAGATTTTTGAGCACATAAACACATTCTTACAAAGTGTTTTAAGCGAAACATGCTTACAAAAATGTTTTTAAGGAGATAAAACAATTTTTATGAATGAAATCTAACACCAAATAAGACTAATTTTTTAAGCACATAAGACATTCTTAAAAAGAGTTTTAAGGATAAAAATAATTTTTACAATTTTTTTAAGAAAAACATTCTTATAAAACTTTTTTAAGCACATAAAATATTAATTTTTTTTAACCTTTTGAAATTTCTGCGGAGGCAGTTGAAGGGAGCAGTAATCCAATGGTACTCCTTATACTATACTCACTCATCTACTCACACACACACACACACACACACACACACACACACACACACAAAACTCTACTTATCTTTGCTATTGGCTAACTCTAAACTGTAAAGCGACCCGTGCTGATGGAGTGAATGACAACCTGCCTAATGGTGTATCAAACAGAACCCTGGGATAACTGCCAACCTCCCAGTGTACCTTAGTCTTACTCATGCATGCAAGTTTTTGTACGGGCAGACCAAATTTCCGTTGCTACTTTTGGGTGTGTCCATGATTAAGAATATAAAATAAAATGAGTGGTATCGCACTGTATAACAAAAAGCTGGCCAATGTAGCAATAAGGGGCAAGGTAAAGAAAACTCGAAAGGGAATTAGCACAGCAGCATCTGCAAACACCTTGATAATGAACTGGGAAGTCACCAATTAGACTTGATGGAGTTACCCACCTTGAATCCCCTCACAATTCTAGACTTTACGAAGGATTTTAACCCTTTCAAATCTAAAATCCGATTTATGGAATAACTGTTTTATATAAAAGTAATTTCATCATTTTTAGACTCTGACAAATTTTTTGCAAATATAAATCTAAAGAAGTTTACGGGACCCAAAAAGGTTCTTTCAAAGGTCTTTTTTAAGACCATACAAAATTCTTATAATTTTTGGTTCCTATGAAGGATTCTAAACACAAATAAAACATGCTTACAAAGTATTTTTAAGTATATAAAACATTCTTACAAGCGTTTTTTAATCAGATAAAAATATTTTTACAAAATTGTACAGATAAAGCTTTTTTTATATTTGTTTGTATAAATTTTATCCAAAGAACCGTATCGTGAACTTTTGGATCAACGTTCAATAAAGGAATAACTATCAGTTTTGAACAAATACATTTATTTTGAAAGTAATTTTAAGTTACATTTTCAATAAAGTTATTTTAAATCATGAGCTTCATGCTATACTTTATACATACAGAAACATACATTACACATTTCTTAGCAGGTAAATAGGAATAGGTTGTAGAAGCTTGCTTTCAGCGTGTCACAGTTTGGCAAGCTCTGCAGACAGAATATCAACTTCCGCCAAGAAAAATGTTTACGACAAATCTTTACTTCCACTTACTGTCTCGAAACAGACTTTTGACGGTGCGTCAGATTTTCAACACGTATTAAAAAAGTATTTTGATGGCAAAAAATAGATTTTGCGATTTTAATAATCCCGTGTTTGTGTGAGTAGATATTGTTGCGGATCCTAAACTAAGCTATATATTTTAATGTTACATTAATATAATATTCATTGTAGCCTAAGTGTTCTGGGATTGAAATAAAGATGAAATAAGGACATTACAAATATATATATATATATATATATATATATATATATATATATATATATTAGACGTACATTATTAATTAAAATTATTAATTAATTTTCATTAATTAATAACTTGTAAAATTGTAACAGACTGTAAAATTTAAAAAAAATTGAAAACAGTTTAAATTCATTTTAATCTGCTGGGTTTTAGGACGTTTAAGGAAGGTACCATGATAATGAGATATCAATTATTTTATCATAAAAGTAGGCCAAGTTAACGCTTCGTTTGGCCTGTTTAAATCGATAAGCTATACGTCTCATTGTCGACAGGTAGCGCTATCTCTCGGCAAAGCTCGGAATTACAAGCTTCTTTCATGTTCTGCACTTTTCGCAGTATTCATTATAACGAGTTAGTCACTTTTGTTGTACCATTTACTAACTCAGTTGAATAAATAAATATTTTAAATCTGAAAGTTAATTGGCCGTCGACTTAATTATTTCCTGCTACTACAGATTCAAACAATGTGAAATAACGGCCAGGGTTCATTTTCGTTTCCCGTGTTTTTGTGTAGTACAGTATTAAATGGTTTTTATTAAAAATTTTAAATACTGACTGAAAATTTGATTCTTGGTGTAACCTATGATAACAGTTCGAACAAAACAGATTAGCATAGTTTTGCGATCAAGTTTCTTAATCGCTCCGAACATCGCTACAAAAACATTGCACAAACTTTTCGCTTTTTATAAAAGTAACCCAAACAAAGCCACCGATGTAGGTCTGAGCTAATTTTAGTTTTCTTCGTATTCCTGTATTTAAACTTTAAATATTTCGAATAAAGGACTTTTTCGAATTTAATATACTAATTTGAATTGTGAATATTTTAAAAAAGCATATATATATATATATATATATATATATATATATACATGTAAACATATTAATATATATTATAAACTAACATTTCAAAATTTACTTTTATAACACACACATTTTTTTCATTTTCACACACACACACACACACACACAAACTTAAACATGTGTGTGTGTGTGTGTGTGTGTGTGTGTGTGTGTGTGTGTGTGTGTGTGTGTGTGTGTGTGTGTGTGTGTGTGTGTGTGTGTGTGTGTGTGTGTGTGTGTGTGTGTGTGTGTGTGTGTGTTTGTGTGTGAAACTTTTAAATTACATTTAAAATACGGAAATTAACTCTTACCGCCGTCAATTTAATTATTTTGAACTAAACGGATTTTGACAATTAAAAACGCTAAATTATGCAGTTTTTAATGCTGATTACGACAGTGAAATCGGATTTCCAAAAAAATCGAAATAGTTATCAATTTTTAAAACTGTTGAACGACTTTCACTGGCTAATGAACTTGTTCAAATATTATATAAGTTTATAAAAGTAGATTTTTGTACCGTTTGCGAGCGGATCAAAATTTCAAACGTGAGAGTGCAAAACACACACACACACACACACACACACACAAACACACAATTTTAAGGTCTCGAGTCTGAATCTCACCTTGATGGCCGCTCCATTGAATTTGTACAATGGATATTGGCTAAAAATTCGTTATAACTTATTTAGACTGTGGAGGTAAGAAAACTGCATAAAAGGTATACGTTATCAGCAGTCTTTGTGTATGTATACCACACCCCGATTATTTTAAATAAAATACCAAAAAATACCGTCACAAATGAGATAATAGTTGTATCAAAGCCGGTGTATGTGTGAATGTGGAGAAAGTGTTGCCATTTATCAAATGTAATGGTATTCAACATACGATATAATTCAAAACGAAGCAAAAGCAACGGATATTGATATGTAAGGGACGTTGATAAATGAGGCTCGGCAAAAAGGTTCCAGGATAAATTGAGGACGGTCGATGCCTGTAAAGGTGATTAATAGATGTTATATCATCAAAGTCTTGGCCGATTTAAACTCTTCTGGTTTTAGATTATTACTGTAAAATCAGCGCAAAACATTACAGGAGCTACATTGCATTTCAAACTTCGCAGTTCCACCATCGTAGTTCCAACATCACAGTTCTAACAAGTCATTTCAAACATCCCAGTTCCAACATCGTAAATCCAACATCACAGCTCCAACATCGTAGTTCCAACATCGCAGTTCCAACATCACAGTTCCTACATCGTAGTTCCAACATCGCAGTTCCAACATCGCTGTTCCAACATCGTAGTTCCAACATCACAGTTGCAACATCGCTGTTCGAACGTCGCTGTTCCAACATCGCAGTTCAAACATCGTAGTTCCAACGTCACAGTTCCAAAAACGCAGGTCCAACATCGCTGTTCCAACATCGTAGTTCCAACATTACAATCCCAACACTGTAGTTCCAACATCGCAGTTCCAACATCGCAGTTCAAACATCGTAGTTCCAACATTACAGTCCCAACACTGTAGTTCCAACATCGCAGTTCCAACATCGCTGATCCAACATCGTAGTTACAACATCACAGTTGCAACATCGCTGTTGGAACGTCGCTGTTCCAACATCGCAGTTCAAACATCGTAGTTCCAACGTCACAGTTCCAAAAACGCAGTTCCAACATCGCTGTTCGAACGTCGCTGTTCCAACATCGCAGTTCCAACATCACAGTTCCTACATCGTAGTTCCAACATCGCAGTTCCAACATCGCTGTTCCAACATCGTAGTTCCAACATCACAGTTGCAACATCGCTGTTCGAACGTCGCTGTTCCAACATCGCAGTTCAAACATCGTAGTTCCAACGTCACAGTTCCAAAAACGCAGGTCCAACATCGCTGTTCCAACATCGTAGTTCAAACATCGTAGTTCCAACATTACAGTCCCAACACTGTAGTTCCAACATCGCAGTTCCAACATCGCTGTTCCAACATCGTAGTTACAACATCACAGTTGCAACATCGCTGTTCGAACGTCGCTGTTCCAACATCGCAGTTCAAACATCGTAGATCCAACATCACAGTTGTGACATCGCTGTTCGAACGTCGCTGTTCCAACATCGCAGTTCAAACATCGTAGTTCCAACATCACAGTTGTGACATCGCTGTTCGAACGTCGCTGTTCCAACATCGCAGTTCAAACATCGTACTTCCAACGTCAGAGTTCTAAAAACGCAGTTCCAACATCGCTGTTCCTACATCGTTATTCCAACATCACAGTTGCAACATCGCTGTTGGAACGTCGCTGTTCCAACATCGCAGTTCAAACATCGTAGTTCCAACATCATAGTTCCAAAAACGCAGTTCCAATATCGCTGTTCCAACATCGCAGTTTGTGGTTTAAACTTCGGTTAATTTATTCTGCAGCGTTGCCGTCACAGAGTCAATGAAAAGCAAATCGTTCCATGAAATTTATACATCCAGACTGATCCTTATCATGTTTAGGAGCAGTCCATCTTGAAATGATAGGCAATCCTGATAGGTATTTTTTTTATATAATATATTTACACTATACTATAGGCAAATATACACACTATATTATAGGCAAACACACACACACACACACACACACACACACACACACATTTGTTCAACACAACTATTTTGTCAAAATCGTATTGGTATCTCACTCAAAATCGGAATTCTGAATACGACTTCAAACTTGATGCGTGAACCACTTCGAAGAAATCGTGATTAAAAATGTTTTAAATTACCTTTGAATTCCGCCAAAAACTAATTATCTGCTTACGAAGTTTTCTAAACTATATCAGTATTTGAAATTGTGGGCTGTTTTGTTTTCTCCGTCCAAATAGCTGCCGTATCTAACTTCAAGCATGGAAACATTTGGTAATAGGTATGTATTATCGAAATATGCTTAGATCAAACAATCTGTTAGTTTAATGTTTTTTTTTTTTAATTTATGATTTGTAATGATTTTTAAAGGTAAACCCGTTAAAAGATTAATATTTATAAACGTTATCGGATCTTACTTGTTTCTTTCATTTAAAATATAAAGTATTAAAAGATATGGGTTAAATATAGGCCATAGATAAACCAGTGAAACTGCGATTAATGTAAAGAGAAATGAAACATAGAAGGCAGATACATAGTTACAATTAAAAAAAGCCAAGCAGCCTATTGTTAACAAAAATAATTTATTTGATTTTGAAAAAAGCTACAAAACGAGTGACAAAAGACGTAATAAAATCTAAACGAATTTTTACTGTATAAAAAATATAACATTTGAACAAATAAAATTAGTCTAACAATAAATAAATATGTTTGGAATGCTCAAGTAGGCTCAGCCGCAATATAGAGTTCAATATGTGCTCTACATTCTTAATTGTAAGTTTGAATGAGGCAACTTACCTGAATTACAAATTAATTGTAAAAACTATATATTTTTTATTTATATATTGGTTTTATATATTATTTATTATAATATTTATATATTGGTTCAGTATTTATGTGTGATTATAACTGTAAATGTAGATGTGCCTGGGCTTCGAACCAATAACCCCAGATTTAAGAGTGATCACAGTGAGTAAAGACTAAATTAAAAATAAACTAACGTCTATTATTAAAGGATCCGTGAGTTAATGTAAATATTGCAGAAAGACTGTTTTGAATAAAAATTTAAGAGAAATTATTTATTATTTTATTTCTGAATTATTATTATAAGATATAGAATTTATTTTGTGTGGATTACTAAGGAACAGATGGGTCTTCACAATGTAAGTGGATTTTTTAAATAATATGATTTTGGTTTCGGAGTGAATTATGTAGTTTGAATTCAAATAAGTGATTGGTTCAATAAATAATATTTTGATGATTATACACCTACACTAATACATTTGCCAATACGCTGAACACAATACGCTACACAACAACATGTAAACATTGCCATTATTGTGAGTAATGACGGATAGCCGCGAAGTGCGAAGATGGATATTGTTTAGTAAACTGCTTAAGCAGCTGACTGGTTTTGGGCGGAATTCAAAGATGATTTAACAAACTGTTTTTAACTGCAGACTTGGCGGGGAACGTTTTACATTTGGTGGTATTTTTCAGTTTGGGATTTTTTTTGTTGGAGCTTCACTTTTACCCAATATTGTGGAAGATTATTATGATAAATTATGTAATAATTGCTAAAGAAACGAAAATGTATATACAAAGAAATTATTTCATTGTTTAGATTGGATTATAATAGCTCAAGACTGTGAGAACTGTTTTTTTAGAAACTTATACCGAATTAGAATGATATTTTAAAAAAATTTCATAACGTACAATAATACGTTATCTTTTATAAATCAGCTGTTCAAACTAAAATATAAAATAAATGTTTCGACATTTTACAATTTTGTAATTGTAAACGTACTTATTTTTATATTTGTTATACAAAAGGCAAATACTACAACCATGATGAATAAAATGTGTGATCATTGATTAATAACTTGACTCAGTAGTTTAGGCTGTAGAAGTATAATTGTTTCCAATTTTAATAATTTTTTAAAAATTTTCTGACGAATTTTAAAAATTTAATTATTTTTTTACATATTTTTTTTTACATTTATGCAAAAAAGCACAAGATATAACCTTGACGAATATAATGAGTCTAGTTGATCAAAATTGGTTCAGTATTTTTAGGCTGTGGACGCTTCAGTGTTGAAAAGATTTTTTTTTTTTTTGTGTTTAACGTCCGACTATTGTGCACACTTGGGCTTATGCAGACGGTGTGTTGAAAAGAAGGAATAGAAAACGGAAAATTGTTAAAAGTGGCATTTTCAAATCTTTTTTCCGCTTTGACTCTAATTTTCAATAATGTTTTTTTATTCTTACCACTTTGTGCTGATCCTTAAGCTAATAGTACTACCAACTCCATATAAATTTTCGTTTTAAGTTATGAATACCTGAAAACTGACAGGAATAGTTGTCTCCTTCTGTGTCGTGTGTGTGTGTGTGTGTGTGTGTGTGTGTGTGTGTGTGTGTGTGTGTGTGTGTGTGTGTGTGTGTGTGTGTGTGTGTGTGTGTGTGTGTGTGTGTGTGTGTGTGTGTGTGTGTGTGTGTGTGTGTGTGTGTGTGTGTGTGTGTGTGTGTGTGTGTGTGTGTGTGTGTGTGTGTGTGTGTGTGTGTGTGTGTGTGTGTGTGTGTGTATATATATATATATATATATATATATATATATATATATATATATATATATATATGTATAAATTTTAATAGCCTTAGAAAATAGTCTAGAAGTGTGGAAAGCGCTGAATTTCATGGTCTCGAGTATGGGTATTTTAGTTCTACCATAATACATGTTAAATTCATCATTTTTTCAAAAAAGTTCAGAATAGGCTCTACGGCTGATATGATTTGCTTTATTACCTGACGTAACCTGTAAGATTGTGGAAAACTTCCAGCGATAATATTAATTAATTATACTATTTTTAGGCTTATGTTATATGTTAAATATGTAACATGTAAATACATTATATAACATTTAAATCATGATAACATTTAACATTATGAAAATATTTAACATATATAATATTATATATGTTAAATATTTTTGTGAACATTTGTTTTCGATTAGACCTATCCCTATATTTAATGAATCTGCCACTGCTACTAGTCTACTAAGTATTTGTGTGAATATTTGTTTTTCTACCTGTAATTAATGAATCTATCACTACCACTTGTCTACTAAATAGTTTTTTAATATTAGTTTTTGATTATACCTATATTTAATGAATCTGCCACTGCCACTAGTCTACTAAGTATTTGTGTGAATATTTGTTTTTCTACCTGTAATTAATGAATCTATCACTGCCACTTGTCTACTAAATAGTTTTTTTAATATTCGTTTTTGATTATACCTATATTTAATGAATCTGACACTGCTACTAGTCTACTAAGTATTTGTGTGAATATTTGTTTTTCTACCTGTAATTAATGAATCTATCACTGCCACTTGTCTACTAAATAGTTTTTTAATATTCGTTTTTGATTATACCTATATTTAATGAATCTGACACTGCTACTAGTCTACTAAGTATTTGTGTGAATATTTGTTTTTCTACCTGTAATTAATGAATCTATCACTGCCACTTGTCTACTAAATAGTTTTTTAATATTCGTTTTTGATTATACCTATATTTAATGAATCTGACACTGCTACTAGTCTACTAAGTATTTGTGTGAATATTTGTTTTTCTACCTGTAATTAATGAATCTATCACTGCCACTTGTCTACTAAATAGTTTTTTAATATTCGTTTTTGATTATACCTATATTTAATGAATCTGCCACTGCCACTAGTCTACTAAGTATTTTATTTCAAAGTCAATGACGTATGTTTAATATCATGTTTCCTTTGATTCGTGCTCACAATACAAACAGGAATAAATGGTAAGTAGGCTAGAATAGACATGTATTAATGTTTGATGTAGTGTTGAGCCAGAGCCAATTTAGATAAGCCATTGATCAAAGGCGTCTACTAGGTATGTAGATAGGAGTTTCTTTGATTTTGAAAAAATGGCAGTCACTTTTCGTGCTTAAGGAAGTGAAGTAAAAAATGAGGCACGCGTATCCAAACAAGGATGATATTTGTCTGATCATATTAATAATTAGTAAAGCAATCGCCGACTTAATGGAAGCAAATTCCCAACAATACTTTTTCATTAAATTTTTTTTTTTTTAATCTTATTTCATCATCATAATTAGCATTAAAGTCTAAAAATTTAACATAAAAGTACAATGAAAATTCAAAAAGCCCAGAAAAACCGTTAAAAGACTTCCGGGAATTTAACGGCTTATTTCATATTTCCAAAGGAATTTTAAAAAAATAAAATGCCGTTGATTAATGCAGATATTAACGATGATTAAGATGGTTATACTAAATTTTAAAAAAAAGAAGATAAAGAAGTTATGTTTTATTAAGATTTTAAATATCCGTCAATGTGAAATTCTTAAACAATTTTGCTGGGTAATAACTTGCAGATTAATTTCTAAATCTATTTTATGTCAAGTATTAATCAAATATATATATATATAAATGTATATATATATATATATATATATATATATATACAAACATTTTTACGACCTCTCAAAAGGTCAAAAGGTTATTTTAAGTTCCCTGGCCCAAGTCGTACCATGATGGCAGCTGTAATTGTTCAATTTTAATTGAAACTCCCTAATTGTCATTGTTGTACAAGCTGTTAATCAAATATCTTTCTTAGTTAAACAATTAAGCTACAGGTATTTATTCTCCAAAACAGCTGATATTTTGGACAATATTTTCGCTAACGATTTATAACCCTTTGAGGTTATATTTATATTTAATATTTAAAGTTAGCCAATATTTGACACCACAGGCCAAAAGCGAGTACGTAGAGCAGTGTTCGCTCACGTAATTAGAAGGGTTTGCCTTCAATCTTCAACCTCAACATCATTGTATTTTATTTGCAATTGCCTTTGCAAAAAGTAAAAAAATACCAGTAATATTTGCAAAGCATTTCAAAATACGTTAAGGATTAACATAAGCCTTCCTGTAATCGCCTAATCCACGGCCGCCCGAGAATGTTTGTTTAACTCTCCCGATCTTGTTTTAATAACAGAAGTTAGCTCCAGGCAGGAAGTTGTAAAGAAAACTTCTTGCATATTACACTTGAATGACCCACGTGAAATAAAACGAGCCTCGTTTGTATAATTGATATAACGAGAAAAATTGGTATAAATCTATGATTTGTTTCAAACATAGATATCAAACATTAATATTATGTGTAAGAGTGAGAGTTAGATAAGAAAGAGTAAGTGTACGAGTAAAAGAAGGAATAAGTATAAGAGAGAGAATAAGAGTAAATGAGTTAGAGAGAGAAAGATAAAGAGTAGATACAAAGTAATTGTAAGAGAAAGTGAATATCATGAGAAAGAGTAGGTATAAGAGAGGTGCAAGAAAGAGTAAGAGTAAGAGAAAATAAGATAACAGTAAGTGAGAGAAAGAGTAAATGTAACAATGTGAGTAAGAGTTTAGAGAGAGAAAGATTAGGTAAGACTAAGAGTTAGCGAGAGAAATAGAAAGCTCTAGAACGCTAAAAATATATTGAATAAATTGTAAACTCACTTAAAATGTTGAAACTGCAGTTAAATAATAATTAAAATAAAATAAATTAGCACAACGAAAAGCCACAAATGGAATTTTGGCAACGTTGTAAATTTTGCAACGTAAGAAAGAGTAAGTGTAAATGAGAAAGAGGAAGTGTAAAAATAAAATAGAGAGTGAGAGAGAAAAAGAGAGTAATTGTAAGAGTAAAAGAAACGGGATGAGTATCAATAAGAGTGAGGATAATGGTAGAAAAATATCACACAAACTTTCTCATGAGGTTCAACACACCTGAATGAGGAAACTTAGGTATGGTACGCTAAACTCAATTCAGAAACTATCGAGCGAAAAAACTGGCCTAATTTATAAAAACATTTTACCATATTTCGTTGAAAAAATGGAGTTTCGTAACTCAAACAAAAATTTTAAATAAAAGTACGTGTCTAGATTAAATAACTTTCATTTCATATTTGGTACGCTGACCTTAGTTTTGAATTACCTCTAGCCAATATCTTCTGAAGAATTTTTTCGCGGAATTAGAAATTAATTTTAGTTTAATTAATTAGGTGTTAATTTTTGAGGGTAAAAAAAACAACGCGGGCTCCATTAAAAAAGAAAACATGAAATTGTTGATTAAAAAATTAGAACATACATATAACCGTTTAGAATGCAAGTACAGTACAAGTTTAGTGTTATTGTTGTTGTGTGACTAGCTTGTTGTTCAGAGTTAACAACTAAACCTTGTTATTAAGCAAGGTAAATAATATGCCTAAGAATCCTCGATACTCGTGCATTTTTTTATTATAATTTTTTTTATTTTTATAATAATTTTCATCATAATTAAAATTTTGTTTATTGAATTAACGTGATTTGACAAAACTAATCTGCAAATCGAATGCTTGCTGACTTGACGGCGCAGGCGCACGGAGTACGGGCATATAGCGTCGTGCCATTGTGCCAGTTCAGTGTTGAGCCGCGTGCAGCAGTGACGTTGAGTTGTGTTGTGAACAAGTTTTATCTCAGTGATAACACTGCAATCAGTCAGATAATTTAATTAAACGTTGTGTTTCTCGAAGTGTGTTTACTTGGCGAAATTATTTGGTGGATGAGTGGCTTGGTAATTTTAAACGAAATATTTAGACACAAGACCGACCAGCGTTTGAATAAAAAGTCCTATTTTTAGAATAGCTTTGAAACCGGAGTTAAACAGTATTTAACGTATAAACTGTGTAAATAGGTTAAAAAACATTTTTGTATTCACTAATCTTCCCAAAACGTGATGCGACTAAAACATAAATGGATCGAATCGATTATCAAAAATCGGTTGGTCATAATTTGCTCAGATTTTGGTCACGTACGAATATTTATAACTTAAATCAGTGTACCGAATTTTAAATAAAAGAAATTTTCAGTTTCAGAATAAATTGAAAAACAAAACAAACATGACGGCGGTCAGGATTTGTGTTGTTTTTCCTATTTACTTCTAAACCATAACTTTGACTACAATGAAGTCATTTGATTTTTTCTATACCTTAGATTGGTAATTTTTAAACCCGTAAATTTTGTTCGGATACTTAAGTCTCGATTTGCAATATTTCATCAAGAACGGGTTATTTTGAAAAAAGTCTGCATTTTCAATTTAAAAAATTCTAAAAAAATATTCCCGTACGGGAAAAGTTTAATGATGAAACTTGAACATCAAATTTCGTTAAAATAGCTTAATTTAGTTTCCAGCGCTGTGTATAGCCACGCGGACGAACACAGATCGGAGTAAAAGATATGGAAACGACAAAGACCTAGATCCATTAAAATGTCATGACGGATTTTTCCACGTATACCGTAGTCTTTAAATTCCGTAGGGCCTACAGGAAGAAAGCAATAACTTAAACAGAAGGATACATTAAGTTATTTCAAATGCCTTATAAACTTTGTTTCTTCACATCAAATCTATGACACGTTTCTCGATATTCACTCTGTAAATTAGGTATAATCGTGCATGTTAATTGCCAGGCCGTGTAGCTTACAGGTATAATAATTACCGGTTATCGATTGTCAAACTAGAAGAACTTTAAAGTAACACTATCGACATTTCTGTTAGAATCTGTTAAATTATAATTTTGACCTATGTAATTTGTCAATTTGATATAATTTTGCATGTTGTTTCATGTTGTTGTACTCTATTTCTAGGACTATGCTATCAAGTCTGATCGAAATGCACACACATTTTTGCTAGACATTGTTCTAATAGTTTATTTCTTTTTAGTTTATAGGCCTTAGTTTCCTTTGCAATGTCCTGAAAATGTGATTGTGTTAAAATTTGCTTTTTCGCTATATGAAGTTTATTTTATTGTTATTATTTTTCTATTTAATTTTGTCCCTTTTAAAATGCTTATGGACTCTGTTCTATTTCGCTTTGTATAAATAATTCGCCCTTTTATAAGACGTTTAATGGAAGTTTGGTGATTTTTGATGGCTTTATTTGTTTCAGGCATCTGGATTATAAACATTTTTTTTCGAATATCTATTTGTCCCCGCAAATAGACTAAACAAGTGTGTCTAGTTTGCAAACATATCAAGAAAAATTAAAAATTAAAAAAGTTATGATTCGGTAAAAATTGAGTCTCAATATAAATTTTAAGTGAAAATAATTTTATAGACTCTGCTTAAACATTTTACTTTTAAATATTCAACAAAAGGCACAGGTTGATGTATTCTTAAATTCGAAAAACATTTACTTGACGCAAATCAGTGGAGCAAAATCTACGTGAATCAGCGTACATTCTTCGATTTAGTCTCTGTTTTCTTTGAATTCAGTTACAAATCTTCATATTCGCTCGAAATTTTAAAAATGAATTTTGAAAATTTTGTTGTTATTTCGATATTTTTTAAGGAAATGTGAGCAAGTTAAGGAATATGAGAATGTTTGTGTGTCATACATGTTTAAACGATCGTAACATTATCGTTTTGTTTTGAAGGAAATAATATGGCCTTCTTTATTATTTTGTATTGTTTGGCGGTGTTAATATTAAAAATAACGCGGTATACCATAATACGAGCTTAAACGCGATATTTAATTCGTAATAGAAAGGTATCCCCATCCTTATAAATATGAAGTCGTTTTAATTGTCTAAGTTTGGTTTCTAAACCATTTAAACGTTAAGTGCATTTCAGAATGATGCGGTCTTCAGCTATAAATGATTGTGTTTAAATAGCGTAAATTATTAACGTTATTCTGTTACAAATTGCATTTTTTAAACAAAATTAGTAAAACAGTATTTTAGCAATTTAGGGTTTGCAGTTGTATGATTTGATTCAAACTTGGCACAAAAAAACTGATTGTTACAATAACTTGAACTGGTTCGTTACCTAGCAAAATCCGATTAACAGTTCGAAAATGGCGGATTTTATAAATATCTTGGGGAAAAAACATAAATTAGCATTTTAAATTAGTTTATGCGATTCGAAATTACAAAACTGACTGTGTACGGTTTTCATTTTATTATTTTTCAACGGAATCATTTCAGATGTAAGGTAAAGTAAAAGAATACGAATTTTACGACGGGGTTTCATTTTTGCGTTGAACACGAAAACATAAAGTATAGAAAAATCGAATATTAAAAAGTAATGTTTATAGATTTTGTTACTTTTTGGAAAGTCACAAGCACGAGTTAGCCGCGTGTCGATGAACACGTGTCCTTGGCCAGAGTGGGATGCTGTAATTTTAGCTCAACACTCACTGCTCGGCCTCAAGTATTTTGTTATTCTACTCGCAGTCGTAAAATTGTTAATTTGCACGAACGTTGTTTGTATTGAATGTAGGCTAGATCATAAGAAATACATTTCGATTTTGTCTACATATTCATTTTTTCGGAACACAAATAGTTTTTCTTAAAGCAATTTTCTATATAAGCCTGTAAAATCTAATAAGCATAGGAAATATTGTTGCTACACAATGGTGATGCGAATTGTGGAAGTAATTTTTACTAAAACAGCTGATTTCGCATACAGCTGTTCCTTATTTAATACTATTTCAATTGACATTGTATTTACTGATATTATTTACTACGAATATAAATAATGACAAATTATTATTTTTCGTATTATAATTGTTAATATTGAAGGTTCAACAAACAAATAAAGCAATTATTTGAATTAACTGTGTTTAAATTAACGAAATAAAATGCGTGTTAAATCGATTGTGTAAACTTAGCTCCGTAACAATAAAATATAAATAAACTGTAGTGATACATTATACAAAATATCTCACAATTATTAGTCAAAAAATCCAGTTCGCAAGCTATCGACTAAAAACCAAAAATTCGGCCTAATTTCTTGAAAATCAGTTTTTGTTATTGTTGTTTGTTATTGTTGTTGTTGTTGTTGTTTTTTATTGTTGTTGTTTTTGTTAACAATGTTCGTTTAAGCGCGTTTCATACTTGCGTCCATTCAAATCTTAAAAACTCAATTTTTTATCAATCCTTTTTTTTGAAAATCTACCTGCATTGTCTTAATTAATCAGCATTAAAACTTACGTAAATTAGAATTCTAAATTTTCAATTTTTTTTTTTAAATACGGAAATGAATCTAACGGCTCAAAGTGATTATTTTTGTATTTTCAATATAATTAATAGATTAAAAATACCTATTTACGCACGTTTTGACACTGTTTATGATGGGGAAATCACATTTTCAAAATAATTCTGTTACTGAAAAAAAAAAAAAACCACATATCAAGTTCTCCTTCTCCTTTGTATTTGAATTAGGACAATTTGTTCGAAAACATGACTCATGATTTTTATTATTAGATCAAAAAAAGAGTTTTTTTCTTTTTTTCTTAAAAATTATAATTACATGTATTGTATTTTATTAAACAATATTTTATTTATTGTATTAATTGTTATTTAATTTCGATTGTTTTTTCGAAAACACGATAAATTAACATAGATAGTTATTAACGACTTAACCTGAAACTTATTATAGCTGTTCTATGAAATCAGCTGATAGTTACGAATTAATAAAAACTGCAAATTAACATACCTAGTTTTTAACAACAAAACCTTAAACTTATTATAACCTATCAGCTGTTCAGTAAAATCAGCTGATCGTTACGGATTAATATAAAACAACTGATCTTTTAATATAACTACCAAAATTTAATTAACGATTAATTTCATACATTTACATCGGTCAAACTTCTTTGTAGTTTCCGTAGTGTAGTGGTTATGACGTGCGCCTTACACGCGCAAGATCCACGGTTCGATCCCGGGCTGAAACACAAAAAATTTTAATTATAATTAATTTAATGCGAGACTTGCGATGTACAAAATATACTATTATGTATTAATATACATGTTCCTCACATCACGCGACGCGCAAAATCCATCCAGCCTTAAAATACGATACATGTTTAAAAAATCGAATGCGTGTTGCTGTTTTTCTTCCTGTGTTTATTAAACAATCTTGATTTTAACTTCTCTGACAAAGGTATTTAGTGATGAAGAGATTAAAATTTGAGCAAGTTCAGTCTGTCTCGTGTATTTTGGTTAAAGTTAAAAACAGTTGGTCACAGGAGAAGGGATTATAACTGACCAACCATAGCCAGAATGTCAACATTCAAATTATGAAAACCAATATAACAGCTAAATTTAAAATTTCTTAGAGCCATTATTAAACTTTGTTCTTAAACACATAGTTTCCAAGATCAACAGTTGCGGGCAAGTTTAAAGAATCAATCTGTAAGGCTAGTATGCAAAAGCGAGCAGTTCTAAGCTTGTCACAAATAAGGCACCACCGTAAACTCGTGTAATGAAAGAAAAAAGTTGAAATACATTTTAATATACGAGAATATAAAGTATATACGCTTCACTTCTATTGTATATTTAGTTACGTATTGGATTTAACTTTGTACAAACAAAACTAGAGGGGCTTTCAGCTGCAAGCGTAGATTTAAAAAAAGGTAAAGTGAACACAATATATTTTCTGCACGTTACTTTTGCAACCATCAGACGATACTTTTATGTAAATTGATTCTGTTTTTTATTTGCCACTGATCATATTTTTGTTTTGTTTCAGTTGAAAATATGTAAACGTAAATTTTACTTCCCTCTAGCGTACGGCTAACAAAAATTTCGTCTATGTGTGCTGTAGTTTGGACTTTTACAGCGGCAAGATTATAGTTTTAAATTGAATCGAAGTTCAGTGATTCAAACTGAATATATTTTTTTCACTTTTAATGTCATGACGTCAGTTCGGTTCGTCTTTATCGATTAAATAACCGCGATGCGCATGTTTCGTTGACGTACTGGAAGCGAATTTCCACAACGTAACAATGAAATTAGAAAATGTAGAATGTTGGTTTATTCAGGTTTTATAGCTGGTTAAAGGTTATGAATATTATTTTTCACAGCGAGTGGACAGTTAAAAAATGTTTGTTTGTTTGTTGATTTCCATTGAAAATTGGACTACTACAATTTGCCATTGTTGTAAAGATCCATAAATCCTCAATCATATACTCAAGTTACATATACACACATTCATTACTCTAAATAATCTAGCTAACTCGAAAATGTAAAACCACCCGGTCCGATGAAGTGTATGATACTGGCTTAATGGTGTATCAAACGGAGCCCTGGGATAGCTGGCAACCTCCCAGTGTACCTTAGGCATACTGGACTCTTTATGGGCAGACTTCCCTCGGACTCTTTCCCTTGTTTCTCGTGTTCCCATGAGTAAGAATGTAAATAGAATTGTTGACCGCACAACAAAAACCTGACCAAATAGGAAACAACCTCCATGTCAAGAGTAAGTAGAAAAACTCAAAGACAATCATCTGCAATATGAATATGAGAAGTTACCAGTTAGAAGTGGGGAGTTACCCATCTTGAAGCCTCTGTAAATCTATAAAGTCGCAGTGCAATAGTAACCATAGAAAGTCATTCATTCATTCAAAATCCGTAAATGGAAACTTGAAATAAGCATCGACCCGAACTTCTTGAGGAATCGTTAAAAATAGTTATACTTTTGGAAATATTTAAAAGTTAAAAGAAAATGGTTTTTGGTAGATCGCAAAATTTTACCCGTGTCAGAAATTGTAAAGTGGGAATGAATCGAACATTTTATAATCCTTATGGAGTGTTAAGTTCTTGATAAAAGAAATATAGAGCCAATATGACGTAGCAGGTAGTTGAAGTTTAAATGTAACTAACGTCAAATTTTTAATTACTTTTTTAAATCATATTTTTTTTGTATAAAAATGTGATTCCGTCATCAGTGTTAATATCCGCATACATTTTCAAAATTTAATTTAATTTAAAATATGAAACGAACCTAAAGTCAGAGATAAATTGTTATTTTCAATTTAATGCAAAAGGTTTTAAGTGCTAATTTATGCAGATTTTTAATATAAGATAATAAAACGTTATTAATTATATGTCGGTCAGGGTTCATTTTTTAAATTTTTATTGTAAAGTAAACAAAAATATTCGTTTATTAAAATTTCCTTTTAAGTAATGTTTTTACATTTTGTTATTTTTGTGGGAATTCGCTTCTATCACGTCAACGTGTCTGCTGTTTTCTGTTTTATTCAAGTACTAAGGAATACGTAAACAACTTACGTAATTACAAGTTGTCAATATCTGACAGAATGTCTAGCATTGTCGGTAGCAACTGTTCTGCCTGTAACAAGTTTCATAACAAGCACGAATTGATGTTATGAAACTGTGTTTTTACATTGTTATATTATACTGAAATATTTTTATTTCGAATAATGAATATTTGAATATTGAATATTTTTATTTCTTTATTGAAATATTTTTCAATCAGCATATTCGTTACTTAGTAGAATTTGCTAAAAAAAATCTTTAAAACCCATTTCGAAGTAAAGTCAATTTTTGTTAATTTTTAAGGTTTTAAACAATATTAAAAAAATATCTTAATTAGAACTACACACACACACACACACACACACACACACACACACACACACACACACACACACACACACACACACACACACACACACACACACACACACACACACACACACACACACACACACACACACACACACACACACACACACACACACACACGACAAAATCATGGGATTAGATCAATTTAGTCTTAGCGATGTGCACACAGATGCATAGGCCTGTAGAAGAAAAACAGACATCCTTAATAAAATGTCCTGTTTTGAATTAGGAGACTTGAGAACTATTTACCATAATCTCTTATTAGATTTTATCACGATCCCCTTTGTAGCGAGAAAAAAACTTTTTTTATTAAGGGTGGTATGTTTTGTATCTCCTGCGCACACCAGCTACATTAGACTTTTGCGCCCCTTATTTTTGAAAATTAGCTCCTCTAGCCCTTTGACTAACCTGAGATAGGTTTCAGGTTGTCACGCTATTAGCTCTCATCTGAATACTGGAAGCCTAGTTCTTTGCTTTTAACCGAAACAAGTCTTGTGAAAAGATTAGGTTCGCTTCTGTGTATCAAGGAGCGAATCTGTCCTAAACTGGTTCCTCCGTGAATCTGTCCTGTGTGAACAGATGTCTCTGTAGATGCCGAAGTGTTGCTGTACGTTCTGGTGTAAGCAAGGTAAACAGAATTCTCGTATTTACCGTGGGTGTAAGTATGCTACACACTCATTGGCCGTCCACCGGACAACATTAGCATCACCGGGACCATTTGCGCAATCCGATATAAATGTCCCTTCAGAAGCAAAAGTATGAATGCTTTCATTGGAACGTCCTTTTTTGCTCTAACGGAAGTGGAAGACTCTGTAAAACTCTTTCTCTTTTTTTTCAAAAAAGGAATTATAGTTCTTCTCAAATTTATCTTGAAGTATTTAATATAGGCTACACGGCTATCTTAACGTTTTGCTTTCTAGATTCGAGTTCCCGTGAGTATTCATATACATCGGCTCTTCTAACTTGTCTAACTCTATTGTACCTAGAGTCGACGAGGTACAGCTTCAAACTTACTGTAGGACCTCTAACTTCAGGTGCCGTATAAGCTACTTCGAGAGATCATGTAATTCGATTGTAGTGATTAATCGCAAATTGTGAGATTTTTATCGTCCATAACTTTGCTATAATAATATTTAATACCGTAGTTATAACATATATATTTATGTTATCGAAACGATTGCAAATAAAATATCTTGTTTTGATGTAACTACCTGTGCGTCGATTTAAATAAACAGTACTAAAACACTACAGGAACTTTGTCGCATTTAACTTAAACCTTAAATAATCCATTTCGGATGGTATCAGCAAAACTTTTTCGGAACATAACTTCTTTAAATCGGTTCATCGGATTATATTCAATGGTCATGTATGGAAATTCAAAATACGTTCCAGGAATATAATAAAATAAACAGGAGGTTATGTTTGGGGAGTCGAAATAGGGAGCAAAATTTGAACAGTTGAAACTTGTTAGGGATCACTTATCAATGGATAATACATCCAGTACTTATCAGTACATATATTGTGCGTGCGTAAATACTTGGGAAACGTTTCTAGCTACATAGTTGTAGCAGTATTTTACGGGTCCGAAGTTTTTGTACAACTTGTAGGCAGCTGCGTTTCTAAAATTAGCATAGACAAATAGCCTACTCCGTTCGGCGTATGGTACAGTCCGGTGAAGCATAATTACATCTTTAGTGTGAGCGAGTCATTTTTAGTGATTAATGAATGTAATCACGAACTGTATCGTCCGTTTGGCCTAAAAACATTATATAGCTAAGATCTGTAAGAAGTTCTTGTAATGAAATGGAACCTGTGAAAGTGTTTAAATAAACTGTGAAAAATCAATGCACAAACTTTTTCTTTTAAGATCAATAGTTAATTTTTTATAAAATTTGGTCATTTTTTAAACAGCTGTCTGCGTTTATTTGTTCGATTTAGTAATCAGTTTAATTGAATATTAAATACGGATTTACAGAAAAATTAAATCGGAAAATGTTATTTTAAATTTTGTCAACTTAATCGAAGTTTTTGTTAACAGATAAGCGATATTGTTTCGAATTCAATCGAACACGTTAAAAAAGTGATATTGAAAAATATCTATAATGTATTCGTGATTTTTTTCTACCCTAAATATAGGGGTTAAATAGGTAATTTGAAAAACGTTTCAGGAAACAATTTAAAATTTCAGTAAACGGAAATTTTACTGAAATTTCCATGAACTTCCAAGGAAAAATAAATATTTTGGCATCATAAAATGCGTATATTAAAATTAGTAGGTTATATCGATAATTTTTCTGTATAGATCAATAAATATTACATAAACTGTTCGTTTGGGACATTGTATAAGCACAAATTACGTAACTGAATTTGAAATTCTGCTCTCCAAACCTTGACGCTAGGAACTTTCCGTGTAGGATCGATCCATGGGGAACACGTTAATTGGAAGGTCGATTAGTTACAACGTGTAAGCGGTTCAACGGCTTGTGGCCTATCAACTATCAACCTTCGACGTATCGTTGAACTGTATGGAAGTGTCAAGAAACGCGAACGTTTATTCCCTGCAACAAACGAATGTTAGGTCTGTATTGTGAAAAAAACTAATTTTTCATATTTTGTTAAAATAAATGATATCACCGATCTGCTAAATAAGTTCTAGCAAATATTTTCACGACCGTTTGTATGAGGTTTCAAACTTTCATTGCATAATTCGAAGAACTTTTTCAGTGCAGAAAATTTATTTTTTTCGTAATTAATCTTTAAGTAGTGTCGTAATTATAAGTGGCGCAAATGTTTTGTTAAAAATGTTAACTCTACATTTCAGCCAGTTTGGCGTAAACGTTTACTAATAAGTACTATGTACTAAAATTAGTGATAAGTACTATGAATTAAAATTTACATAGTACTTTATTCGTATTCAGTACAATTACTGAAATTGGTTCCAGTAATCGGTTTACAGTCAATTTACGATTTCACCCTTAAATAAAACCACGCATCACGCAGTCTCTGTGCGCACCCAATCCCGTGCAATTAAGTAAAGAGTAGTTTACTGAGCAATCGATTTTGGCCTCTATTTTTGTTTCTGCTTCTTTAACTGTAAAATAAAATTGAAGAAAATGCAAATCTTTAAAAGTTATCTCTAAACATGCCCAAAACCATATTTATGTTTCCTTAAATAATAAAAATACGTTTCCCAAATTGGGAAATTTTTTATGGGACAGCGAGAACAGATATAATTTTATTGCAAGTTTTTAGCAGCTAATCAGTTATAAATTAATTTTGTTTTTGTGTTTTGTGGTCGCTATTTTTCTCAAGTAGTTTCCCAAATTAACATTTGATGGAAGGTAGTTCATCAACATTAAGCAGTCTGACATTTGTGCCGAAATGTATTAGAAAAAACCATAAGGCGCCTTATTTAACTTTTTTTATTTGTATAATCAGCAATTTATATTTTATGTTTTCTTTGTAATTCATAAAACTAATACTTTAATCGTTACCTTAATTATAATTTTGATTAAATTTTATTCAACTGCAATTTATAATTGAAAATTAATCTGACAAACCGGTAAATGTTTTAGTAACCGTATTTCTGGTGAAAAAAACATCCCACCACTACCTTCGTGTTTAATGAAGCTATACCCCGCAAGGGGTGCATACTAGCTGCACCTATTTAGACGTCCCTGGCGGTACCTGATTCTAACACACACTTACACTTGCAACACTACACTTACGACTTTAACACTTTACTCTCACACTTATATTTAGGGAGGCGGCAATAGCCTCAATGTGCTTTGTGCCTTAAAATTAAAAAAATAAAGAAGCTATGTGTGCTAATGCTACTTAGATTGTGATAAATCAGTCAGTAGTGCTGCTACTTCTGTAGTAAACCAGTTACAACCTTAGTGACACTGCCATTATAATAAACAGAACACTGTTATTATAGTAGTAAGTCAAACTAGTTCCGCAGTTTGATGTAAATTAAACTACATCACTATTTCCACAACCTCTTTGATAAATCAAACTACAGTACTACTTTCACAGCCTCTGAAATAAATTAAACTATAGCCACTAGTTGAACAGGTTTTATGATAAGCTAAACTATAGCACTAGTTCCACAGCATTTGTGATATGAAACTACAGCACTAGTTATATAACCTCTGTGATAAATTACTAAAGTAAGATCCACAGTATCTGTGACAAGCCAAACTACAGTACTAGTGCCACATATTCTGTGATAAATCACTACAGTACTAATTCCTAGCCTATGTAATAACTGCAATACTACAGTACTAGTTCTACAGACTTAGTCATAAATCAAATTACAGAACTAGTTCCACAGTTTATGTGCTAAGCCAAACTTTACCACTAGTTATACTGGATCTGTAATAAATCGGTCTACGACATCTGTCCCACAGCCTCTATGATAAATCAAACTACAACAACAGTTCTACAGCATCTGTGATAAGTTAAACTACAGTACTGGTTCCACAGCCTCTGTGATAAGTCAAGCTATGATATTAGTTTCACAGCTTCGATGATAAAACAAAGTTCCACAGCTTGAGAAAACTATAACATCAGTTTCACAGCCTTTGTGATAAATGGAACTATAACACTATATCCATAGTTACTATAATAAGTAAATTTATGGCACTAGTTCCACAGCTTCGGTGATAAAAAAAAGTATGTTACTAGTTTCACAGCTCTGTAATAAATCAAACTACAACAGTAGTTCACAGCCACTGTGGTAATTCATTGTTGGCATTAGTTTCACAGCTTCGGTGATAAAACAAACTATGACATTAGTTCCATGGCCTCAATGATAAATCAATTTGTGACACTATGCATACTTGCTTGTGTTTTGACCTGCCGTGTTTCATCGGCTTACTATTAATTTATTGTTTGTTATGATTCAATTGTTACGCTTTGATCCTGAAGTTCTGCTTGTTATTCATTGCTGTATTGTTTACACTGTTTACTTCTGGCTTTACAAATTATTCTATACTATCCGGTTTATTTCACCTTTTCAAATTCAAATATTTACCTTGCAATATTTCTGCATAGTTAAATATTTAAGTTAATTATTATTCGAAATTGAGCTAATTCTACCTAATTTAAATTTTTAAAAAGAAAATAATAAAGTTAAAAAAATGAAAATCTTTCTTGATTAAAAATTTATGATACTTATAGCCAAAGCCTCGTGAGCCCTAGAGCTTAAGCGACACTCATATCCTCACGCGTACACGCCCAAACCGGAGGACCTGGCAATAATGTTCTGTTATGACTCACCTACTAGGAAATGGACTGCGTAATTTGAAATTTTAATCATTTCTTTTTACCCAATTAATTTTGTAATTTTCAGACTCCACAGAGGCTAATTAAAAAAATGAATCTGTCGTAATGTGTCAGTCGTAAGCACTATAAATGTAACTGGTTAAAAAAACTTTAATATTTGAAAGCATTTATTTAGTGTTTTCGATGCGTAAGTTTTAATATCGTTTACATTTTTCAAAATAATTACACGTGTGACAAAATAATATCTAAAAAAATTCAGTCAAGTGAAATAATATATAATTAATCTGTGGAAGTCCATTTACAGTTATTTATACAAAGTGTTTAAAAAATATCTGTTCACGTATAATATAATCAAAACAACTATACCTGTATTATTTTAGTGTTGATAAAATTAAATATAATCCTAAGCAACAATTCATAACAGAATTAATTCAATCTTTCTTATATATAATATTGAAACAAAATGCTAATACTGTGTAGCCCATAAAGCAAAATGAGGTAAATATAAATACTTACGTTTCAGAGTATTTTTAAAATTCATTCAGTAAAAAAAATGGAAGGACATTTTTAGCAAATTAAATATAAGTATTACTCAAATATGCCATGATACTAAACCCATTTATTTTGGTCTTTAAATTTCTGAATGCACATACGTCGCTGTATTATATTAGTAATTTCCTGTTTTTACTGTTTAATATACCGGTATTTGTCTTTGAAATCTGCGTACATTTTTTGTCACTCACAAAGTTATTGTAAATACTTAAGATGATAAAACCTGATGCAAAAGTTTATGCAAAGACCCCGCATTCAAATAATCAAGATAGAATTTAATCCTTAGGTCATTAACTTGCTTAAGATTAACACAATGACACTGTGTTGGGACTCGTTTTCAAAGAAATAATATGCAAATTTTAAAAACTATTACTGTATATAAATTTGATATAGGTCATTATAACAGAAATGCTAATATTGCAGTCTAGTGCTTGTTAGGTGAATTGGAGTAGTCAGGACCATTGAATATAAAACGGACTAGAAGTAAATCTTCCGTTATAAAAAGCGAGTTCGATATCAGAGCCTAAAGTTCAAGTAATTGAAATATTGTCCGCTACAAATGCTGTAGGGTGCAAGAAGAGGGAGAAGACGTTTGAGAAAATAGACAGTACTGTAGTTGAACACTCTGCCGCAAGATGCCTCCAACAGCGAGCGCTCACGGAATGTTTTGGTTTTGTTAATTAAAATACAGTTTTAACCAACAGGTAATATTACGCAAATTTGTGCATATAATTTTTCCCTTTCATCATTATAGTAAGGTGTAGTTTTCGTGGAAAAATCGATCTTGAGATGTTCATGGATATATTCGTTAATAGATCCATTAAATCACAAGAAGTGGTTTTTTATGACTTGAATGTTTGTCGGTTTGTGTTTTTCACATCGTTAAAAACGAATCGAAATTACCTTTTCGATGAAATTTTGCGTGGTTTGTCATATCTCAGAATCATTTTTTGTTTTCAGTAATAGTCATTTTTGTGAAAAAATGAGTTATAGTATTAAAAAAAACTGATTTGTTCAAACGTATCCTCCATTTCGAGGGGCAAGTTATGTTTTGTCTCTATTTCCTTTAAAAAAATCCGTTGGAAATTATCGTTAAAAAATTCACCGGTGTTCAAATTACGTGCCATGTATGAAGATAATCAGGCCTAACTCAATTTGAGTGAAATTTGATGAACAGTTATTTAAGAAATTATGCCGACTTTTTGTCTTTTTTCGTTGGCTTTTTAAGAACTAATTGCATGTAAGAACGTTTGTGTAATATTTTGTACGGTAAAAGTACCCTTAATTTGAAAAATAAATTGTTGTGCCTACGTTAACAGCTTATTGAACTAGGCTATTGTATCAGTGATACACAATGATATAGTAGCCGATTCGTCGTAATCAATAATGCAAAGATCTCGTGACGGGAAATTAAACGAATTGAAATCGTTTTGGCTGGGTAATTTTTAGACGGATTATATTTAACTTCAAGATAACATCTATAAAATATAAAATAAAATAACAATAAATAAATAGAAATATAAAATATACGACAAATCGCCTTATATTAGGAACTATTTATATATATAAAGTACGATAATTTTATATATATAATTATGTATATACGATATATATATATATATATATTATTTATTACATATATATTATTATTATTATATTATATATATAATATAATATAATATATAATATATATATATATATAATATATAATATTATAATATATATAATAATTATATTATATATATAAGGATATTTATATAAGATATAATAACTTATAAGATATTATAAGAAACATTATTTGTTTATTTCAACGGAAAGGAAAACTGAAACGGATGGGAAGTCTCATTCAAATTCATAATTATTACTGAAAAATGAAATCGAGGACTGAAACTTTTTTCTAATTCACAGTGATAATACTATTTAGCTCAATTACTTAGTAACAGATGTGAAGTAAGGTTATGTAAGAGTGTGCGCGAGTGCGGTGCGTGTTAGTGCGCGCACGCTACTCCATGTCATCTACTTCCGGCGGCCATGCTGAAACCAGCAAACTCAGCATAACTAACCGCTGGCGGGCAGCTGTCAAAGGCCTAAGGAAAAGGTAAGATCTTAATTTTGAAAATGGTTTCCATAACTTAGAATCTCTTATTTTATGTCCAACGCAAAATAAATTTATCCGTGTTTTTGTTAAGCGAATTTAAAACATTTAAGAACAACACAAACTATTAAACAGGATGTCATATATATTGATTTTCCATCTGTAAGTGTCGATTTCATCTACAACAAATTTTAAATTCTAACTAAAATTTACATCAAGTTTCTCTACGTTGACAGCGAATTTCTATTGAAAAATTAATTATCCATCACGGTAACACTCAGAAGCTATGAAATCTGAAAAAGTTAGTGCAATATTTTTGCTTTATTTATTGGCTCTAACAGAGTACTTCACTGTAACGTTTTCTGCAATTAAATAATCGCGGCACGCAATGGAAGCAAATTTCCAAAAGTGCTCAGTTGTGCGTTGGAAATACGAAAACGAACCCTGACCGCCGTCAAATTAAATTTCTTAATTTCAACGGATTTTTAAAAATTAAAGTGCTAGTTTGTGCAGTTTTTAAAACCGATTACGATGGTGAAACAGATTTTGTAAAATATTTAAAGTATCATTTAAAGATTTGAAAAGACCGTCATTTTGAAACAGTTGGTCTTTGGTAGTTAACGAACTTGTCCAAGCTGTTGGTGAAACCGATTTTTGTGCCAAGTTTTAATTACATAGAAAACCAGTTTACGTCTTCTAGAAGAAACATTGTTCCGACGTTCTGCCTTGGAGCGAGAAAAACATCCATCGAGGATGCCAGATACGATTTTGGCGAAACGTCGGAACATTGTTTCTTCTAGAAGCAATTTTATCAAACTTTTATCGTACACCGCTTCAATATATATATATATATATATATATATATATATATATATATATATATATATATATATATATATATATATATATATTTAAGGGAAAACTCATTTGAAGTAAAATCTGTTATATTGTAAAACGAAGCCAAAATGAGACATAATTAACAAAATATTATAGTAAAAATCAGCTGTTAATATTTTTTAACGTGTAACAAATATTGTGATATTGATAATGTTTTGGTATTGTTTTCTTTCAGTTTCCAATACTTAGCGAAAAATGATTATTTTTTATACGACAAACCTTTGATATGTGAATCCATTAAATTTTACTTGAAACTCCGTCTGTGTTTTTGACTTGTTGGCTGAAGTCTTACATTTTGAAAATCGTATTTCACTATCGTAATCAGCGTTGAAATCAGCTGATCATTACAAGTCAGCGATAATTCTCAACATTACGTTTGAAAATGTATTACGAACCCTGATCAGCCGTCATATTTTCGAAAAAAATGTATGGAAAACGTTATGACTTTCCAAGATTTGAAATTGTTGAAATAATTTCGCTGTGTAACGTATCTTTTTAAGTTATTACCAAAAATCAATTTCTGTGCCAAAATTGCATGAAACGGGCAAAAGTTGCAAACCCTTGAGTTCTAAAACACACACACACACACACACACACACACACACACACACACACACACACACACACACACACACACACGCACGCACGCGCGCGCGCGCGCACACACACACACACACACACACACACACACACACACACACACACACACACACACAATGCCATTCAAAAATGAGTAAACGGGACAAGGTGCTCCGGACACAACTGCCAAGCCTTTACAATAGATACGACTTTAAAAATCTCGTAAAGAAAATCCTTGCCATTGAAACTGAAGACAAAGATCAGGTCGAAGAAGAAAATCCAAATCACTAAAGATCCCTTTGTAATGTAGCCAGTAGAATTTAGACGATTTTATATATTACGATCGTTATTTTAGTCGTTTTATGGTCGTTTATATGGTAATAAACTGATCTAAAAATCTATAAAAAACAATTTTCTTACTTTCCTTTTAAAACGTCCAAGTCCTCATGTACTTGTTATAGAGGAAGGAGCTGGAGCCAAGTATATGTTTAGCCCGGCTACCTCAACATGCACACTAAGAAAAAAGTTAATGAAAGATTAAAACTATAAAATTTAAAACTACGTTTCTGTGAAACGCCGATGGTAAATTGAAACTTTATATACACCATGGAGATTTGATTGTTTTATTAATGAGTATATTTTCTTGTCACTACAAAGCAAATAAGTTTTTACATTTTCAAGTTTCAGCAATCAAAACATTTTTCTTCTTAAGTTACAGAGGTTCAACCCCCCTCCCGACCCTTCCAGGGAACATCATTCTCCTCTTACGTGACATTTTATCGTCTCTATTTGTAATACTTTATTCGAGTTGCTGGAAAATATGATTTATATTTGATGCCGCGGTGAATTTAAATTGAATGTCTCGTATTTACCGCATCGTCGCTTCCATCTTACCGCCGTGGAATCGAAAGAATAAAAAGGTGTTTTTTTTATTATTACATTAATTTATTGTTTTTTAAAAATAATAATTTTAGAATTCGCATAAAAATATTCAGAACTTCAAAACACTTTTATACCCAGAATTATAACAATACACCGCCAGATAGTGTGATCAAAACGGTTTTCCAAAAAAAGTAACAAAATTTAAGAACATAATAAGAGATCAACCTTGACCGCAGGAAAATTCATTAATTCTACACTTTTTTGAAACACAATTTCGCAGTCGATATTTGCATTAATTATTATAGTCAATGCTAATAGATGCATTGCGATGGTGAAATCAGACTTTCAAAAATGTTTTGAAAAAGCAAAGATGAATTTTTAAGACCTTTAACAGCGTTTTAAGACGGTTTAACAGAATTTACACGGTAAATAGTTTGTCTAAGCTGTTGCCAAAATAAATGTGCATAAAAGTTTTAATCATATCTGACCAATTTCGCAAAAAATTGTTTTTCAGGTCTTAGTTTGGGTTTTCCTATAATGTTCGCTCCATTTTTCATTTTCAATTCCATTTCTCAAAAAAATTATATAATTATTGAAAATTAATAAGTAATTTTCGAAGTTTTTATTTATTTTTCATAATATTTTTAAAGAATATTTGAATTACTTTCCCGGTACTGTATCTAGAGAAAGTACCTAGTACTTTCTCTGTACAAATACTTTGTCGTCTCAAAAATTCAATGTCAATTTTACCAGACGTTGCTCAATGACAAATGTGCTTATTTATCTCCTAAAGGTGCCTAATCCTTTTCCTCAGGTTCTGTTTCCATAAAGGAGGACAGTCACAATAAACTTTGCTCCATGGTAACTATGCCTATTTATCACTTGGAGGCGCCTAACACTTTTCCGCAGGTTCCGTTACCATAACGGAGGACAGTCACAATTGCTTTGCTCAATGACAAATGTGCCTATTTATCACCTAAAGATGCCGAACACTTATCTGCAGGTTATGTTACCATAACGGAGGACAGTCACAATTGCTTTGCTCAATGACAAATGTGCCAATTTATCACCTAAAGATGCCGAACACTTATCTGCAGGTTATGTTACCATAACGGAGGACAGTCACAATAAACTTTGCTCAATGACAAATGTGCCAATTTATCACCTAAAGATGCCGAACACTTATCTGCAGGTTATGTTACCATAACGGTGGACAGTCACAATAAACTTTGCTCAATGACAAATGTGCCTATTTATCACCTAAAGATGCCGAACACTTATCTGCAGGTTATGTTACCATAACGGAGGACAGTCACAATAAACTTTGCTCAATGACAAATGTGCCTATTTATCACCTAAAGATGCCGAACACTTATCTGCAGGTTATGTTACCATAACGGAGGACAGTCACAATAAACTTTGCTCAATGACAAATGTGCCTATTTATCACCTAAAGATGCCGAACACTTATCTGCAGGTTATGTTACCATAACGGAGGACAGTCACAATAAACTTTGCTCAATGACAAATGTGCCAATTTATCACCTAAAGATGCCGAACACTTATCTGCAGGTTATGTTACCATAACGGTGGACAGTCACAATAGACGTTGCTCCGTGACAATTGTGCCTATTTATCACTTGGAGGCGCAAATTTTTTCCGCATGTTCAATTTCCTCAGCGACAGTCACAACAGAAATGTTTGATCACATCACTTCTTGAGAGGTCGTTAAAATGTATACGTATGACACAACGTGTGTACGTTCAATATATTTATATTTATTTATTTGTACATAAATAACGCAGTATATTTATTTGTGTATGTATGAGGCAAGCGTAAACATATTTTATAAAATATTGTTCAAACTCCAATTTGATTAAGAACTGAAGTAGCTCTTATTGACTTAATATGTTTGTATTGGTCTCCCAACTTCTCGAATATTCCGAGTCGATAGCTATCGGCAATGACGAAAATCCGATTTCTGATACAACCGATTTGATTTTGTAAATACTATTAACTTGTTACAGTACAATATGAAAACGGGCCTATTGCATCGTGCAACTACAGAAAAACATTTTGCGCTATTAGGAATCAAAATGGTACTTCAGTTACTGTTAGATTTAATCCTTAATAACATTATTCGTTTTAAAAATACCACAAGTCCTCAAAAATACATGAATTTTACGTAGACAGTTGAAAATTATAGCCAAAACATCTACTACGCCTTTTTTGGTCTAACTCTTCAGTTATACCAAAAATAATATTAAACGTAAGCAGTTCATATAAAAGTTTTGACTTTTCGGTCCAGTGGTTTACTGTTGATACGTTTACAGGTTCGATCCTAACGAGGAGTTGACGCTTTTTCGTATTATTGTGTAGAATTAACTATGATCTGTATTATTTGTTTCAAATACATCAGGCTAATAGGAGCATACTCAAACGAATCGCATTGTAGACCTAGGTGAATGTTTTTTGATATCGAGTGGCGTGTTTTTAATGTGCATTTTGTTTTGTTCACGATTCAATTTTAAAAATAAGTTTACTTATTTTCAAAACAATAATACAGGAACAATTTAATTTGTTTGTATTTTTAAAGTAAAACTTATTATTCTACCTAAGGTGCCTATCAATATAAAAGAGAAGTGTTTTAAATAATAATATTAATATACAGTTTATATTCCTCAATTAATAATGTTAAAAACATACACTTTAATTTTTTTTAATATACATTAATTAGACTGAACCGTGGAAGCTTTAAATTGTGTTAATTCGTGTATTTAAATTGAAATTCGTTCTATTGTTTTCAAGAGCCGATTTCTTATGATTGACTAAAGACTAACCGAAGGAAAATGCAAGTTGTTCAAATATCTTATCAATCACAATGCTATTACTATTACCGTATGTTTAAAAAAAAATTCAAAACAAATTATGTAAATAAATCGTTGAATACTGTTTTTCCTGTAACCAGAAATCGATAGCACTCGTTCATTTTGAAATGGATCATTTTTTACATTTAAACCGATCACCCTATTTTTCTTATATACTACTCCCCTATAAGCTTGGGGCCATTTACAAATGGGTGACAATCTTCGTTTTCGCTCCCCCAACTTTCGAAGCTCAGGAAAACAAATAGTCCCTCCATTTGGTAATCATTCTATTTAAAAACCCCTACAGTTTGTCGGGGCTATTAATAGTCACAATTTTGAAACGACATTAATAGGCAAAGTATTATTATAAGCCTACTTCGAAATTTTGTTTTTTTTACGCTGCCGTAAATAGAAATCACCAGCAGCGGCCCGATTTGTAAAGAGAAAAATAATTATGTCTAGCATTACTTGAAGTACTTTTCAAATACACAAAGGTTCTTTCAATGCTGTTCGGTAGACAATATCCATATAATTTTTTTTTTTTTTAGTAAATCTATGTGCTTTCAGTTAAAAAAACTGTGGTTTTACAACAACTGAAACGACCGTACCATTGTAACGGTCATAGCCTATTTTTGTCAAAAAAACACGAAAATAAATTTTAAATTTATGAAATGGCGGATATCCGAAGAGGTTATACATTAAATAAGAATTATCCTCAAACATTCTCATATTCAATTATTTCCACATACATTTCGTTGGAAATTACCTAAAAAATCCCGGAAAATAGGTTTAGTTTCTTAAAATTAGTTCATCATATAAGAAGAATCATAACATAAGTGACTGTAGCAAATTCGAAATTCTCGGCTCGCGGTAGTTAGTCAGATTGTTTATAGTTGTTTCACGTTGAAAATCACATTGATGGTGAAAAACGTTCTCAATTCAGTGGAATTGCAAAAAAATTACTATAGAAAACAAAACTGAGCACTTTGCGTTCGAGAACGTAATTGCAACTGAATAAAAAATGAGTTAATCTGCTTGGGTCGTGGAAGAGTTTTAGACGTTTAAGAAGCTGCTACTCCTTTGGTGCAAAAACATAACAACTTCCTGACTACCGGCAAAAAAAGTCACGGAAAATCGATTGTATTTCAGTATATAACTCGAGTCGGCGTAGTGAATTTTAAATCAAAGAAATAAACTGTTAGGGATTAAACAAAAAGAAAAGGAAAACTGTTCAATGTTTACTTTCGTACGTTTCTTTTGTTTCGAAAGAGACAAACACTTACTCGATTTATGTATCTTCGTGTATGACTAAAATTTTAGTAAAACCTGATTAACCGTTTTTGAGAAATTATGATTGTTTGGGCATCTATACATTTTATTTGGATACATAAAGATTTTATTCGAATTCGATCGTAATCGTTGCGATTTTAAAATTTTAATTATAACAGTTTTTGAACAAATATGACCTTAAAAGCTATTTTATTGTTATTAAAAGAAATTATCCTGAGATATGGGCAAACCAGGCATATATGCTAAATTTCATGAAAATAAGCCCAAAAACCAGTCATCTACATAAAACCTTTTTTAACTCAGGAAACTTACGAACGATTAGGCTTATGTATATAATCGATTTCTTACATTTTATTGATTTATTGTAGGCTATAATTTAGGCTACCACCGTACTGTTTCTGGTAAACCGCACGCTACTGATCCAGAGCGAAAACCTTGTCTTTGAATAAATTACAGCTGGCAACATCCGGGTTATGCAAAGCACTGAATACACTTTAATATAAAACTGGAATTATTTTATTCACTTATTATCCATTAATGTTAAGTAATTTATATATTATTTTAAAATATTTATCTGTTATATTGTATTTGAGAAAACTAAACGTCTATGTTGTAGTCTAAATAGGTTTCACAACCGTTTTAAATTTTGTAAATATTACATCAATAATGTTTGTTTTTTGTTACGATTTTGTGGTTTTTATATAAATTAGATTTAATTACATATTTAATTTTTATTTATATTTTTGACCTCCTAAATTTGTATATTAACGCCCTTCGATTTTTTAAATATTTTTGAATTACAAAAAGAATAATATTTCTATTGTTAACTAATATAAGGTGCAAAACCGTTAAGCTACACAAACTTTCTTTATTGATTTATTTCTGCCAAAATAGAGTCCAAAAGCTACATATTAAAAAAAATGGAAATTTTGTTTTTAACGTTTCGTTGGTTTATTACATTTCGCTGAAATTTTGGTAAATTTTTTTGGAATACCCGTCTGACTTTAATAGCTTTGTTAATTTTTTTATTTGTTGACGCGTTTCGAATTATCTCCATTATCAAAACTTATGCATGTCCCCAGCACTCAATACAGCAATATACTTTGTTATGGAAGTAACCCTAAACGCGTTAATAAATCAAAGATTGACTAAGTTTGGAAAAATGTATGAGTCTACGCAATATAATAATAACATTCCAAGCAGGAACAATAAAAAATTACGTTATTAATTTATTTCAGAATATGTAAATATACAACTAGAATCAGTATTGCAAATTTAAAGTAAAACAAATTCGCGATTTACAATTAAATTCAAAATATTTATACGTTGTACTTAAGACCAAACAAAGGAAGTGAAAAGTTCTTCGGTTCGAAAACATTTATTCTTCTTATTATTATTTGTAAACTCTCGCTCTTCTTCAGAAAATACCCGAATGAGGGTTTCACTATAGTGCGTGATGGCTAAAACTTACCAACCAGAAAAAACTGCACGGTGCGCCTAAGAAAGTTTTTTTTCAGTTTACTTTTACCTGTGATTTTTTTCAAGCTTGTTACGTTGATTTCAGTTATAAACATTGCGCAAGATCGAATGAACCAATTAATTAATTACACAGAATTTCTCTGATTTTGTTTTATCTATAAGTGTCTTCCGAACTAGATCTTGAAGGAAAATAGTTTGCGTAGTGTTAATAGTGATGATATTTTTAGAATCTACAAATCGAAAGAACTTTTGTTTCCGCACGGGCGTTTGTCTGAAATCATTCAAGGCCGTGGCCTAAAAATACAGCTTCCGGTTGCGATGATCTGGAATTTAACATTTCCGTTTCGCGAAATTCGGGATAAACCTTTTGTTGTAACAGATGTTTTTAAAACAAATATTTATCAAACAAGCAACGAGTTCTACTGTTCTTTACCTTTCTGATAATCGTATGTTTGTCTCAACTGCGCACTTCTGAGGTCAGTAAAATAGATACAGAGTTTTCTGGAGCAAATTACACAATAAAGTTCTGCACATTTTATTTGGCAATTTAAGAGGAAAATGTGTTTACTTTTGTAATTTATTTCTACTGAAACTTTTGTTCACTAAAATAATAATATCAGCTGACTAAAGATCGGAATTGGCCGTTGAAGGTAGAATAAAATAAAAGGTGTTAAACGATTACACAGAATTTCTGATATTACATTACTTCCTCCAAAAAACAGAACCGGATTGGTAGCTATCGACAAGAAAAACTAAAAATTGGTTTAATTTTTCAAAATCAGTTCAGATTTTCCTCGAATTCTGGATATAAGATACAAAATAAAATTAATTTCTTGTTTGAGAGCAAATGAAAAACAAAACAACCACGGCTGCTACCACGGACGGTCTAAGTCCATTTTTTTGTGTGTTTTTAAATTTATTTTATTTAAAATGGTCTTGCATTGGCCATAGAAGACCAAAATTTGAACAAAATCTAGTGGAATAATTTGAGAAATTAAACTGATTTTCGATAAGTTCCAAACCGAATTGTAAGGGGGTAGAGCGAAAACGAAACATAAGTTTTGTTTGGCTACTAATGAACAGCTGAAGGGTACATTTGAAGAAAACTATGAAAACCGTTTTTAATAAAATCGGATTTTTAACAGTATTTTGACCAATTGTCGCAGGTTTGCCATGTTGAAACCGGACAGTGCTAGGCGGTCGGTAGGAAGAAGTTTGCAGCCTTCGGTGTTAGGATATCCGTCACAAGGCTATGCAGAAAGAAACCTGCAGGGGTAAACTCAGAAAACCTCTTTTTTTGTAAATTAATAAGTGGTCCACAATAAGTGTTGTATATAAGTCCTACTTCTCTGGTTTCATTCTTTACCAAATTTCATAAAAATCTGTAAATAATACACACGCACGCACGCGCGCGCGCACACACACACACACACACACACACACACACACACACACACACACACACACACACACACACACACACACACACACACACACACACACACACACACATTGAAAAAAGTGCGACTAAAACCCACTTTTATAGACTCTGGAGATCTGAAAACTCAAACTGTTTTTTTTTTTTTTACTGTAACCTATATATACAAAATCCTAAAATTATCAGGTTACCTTTTTTCTGGATATCTTACGAGGGTTGATCAAATATAAACGAGACTGACTTTCTAACTTTATGACTTTATGACTTTATAACTAACTTTATGACTTTCTGAGTTTTCCGTTGGACATTGAACTCTAAAGGGTGGGGTTTCAGGTAGCCTGTGAGGTTTGGGACGGGCGTAGACGGGCAACATTTCCGTTCGGACCCTTCAGTATAAAACTATACAATGAGTGAGAGTGAAGTGCACGTTTCCGTAGAGCAGAGAATTATTACTAAGTTTTTGGCCAAGGAGGGGGTCAATCCGACTGAAATCTTTCGTAGATTGACGGCTTAATACGGGGACAGGACCCTGTCAAGAGCTCGCGTTTTTGCTTGGCACAAGGAATTCGCCGAAGGACGGGAAGCAGTAGAAAACCTCAGCCATGATCGTCGCCCGACCACTTCCGTCACGGACGAAAACATTGATGCTGTTCGGAAGCTCCTGGACGAAGACAGACGTATATCGCTGCGATTTATTGCAGATGAACTCCAGTTGAGCTATGGTAGCGTTCAAAAAATCGTTACATCAAACCTGGAACTCAGCAAAGTATCTGCAAGGTGGGTTTCACGAATTTTGACCGACGTTCACAAACGGAATCGTTTGGAGATTTGCCAGCGACTATTTACCCAATTTGAACGAGATGGTGAGGCATTATTAAACCGGATTGTCACCTTTGACGAAACATGGGTTCACCATTACACTCCCGAGTCGAAACAGGCAAGTATGGAGTGGCGGAAGAGGGGAGAGAAGGCGCCTCTGAAGGCCAAATCACGATCGTCGGCCGGGAAGGTAATGGCCACTGTATTTTTCGACAATCAAGGCGCCTTTCACGTCGATTTCCTCCATCAACGACGCACAATATTATTGCGATGTTTTAGAGGCCGCAAAACAGTCTTTTCGTAGGAAAAGGAAATCTAAACCGGCGAGAAACGTCACTCTTCTTCACGATAATGCCCGACCACATTCGGCGAACGCTACGAGGCTTAAACTCGATCAAATTGGCTGGGAACCAATGGAACATCCCCCATACAGTTCAGTCTTATCACCCTGCGACTATCACCTGTTTGGGCCACTCAAAGAGGCGCTTGGAGGCCAGCGTTTCGAAGACGATTCTGCAGTGGAGACCTTCGTGCTCCAAAGGCTCAATGAACGCCCAAGAACGTTTTACGAAGATGGAATTAAAAAACTTCCAATCCGGTGAGAAAAATGTGTTACTCGTGCGGGAGACTATGTAGAAAAATAAGTTGTATCAAGAATAATTTGTAAGTAAGCAATAAATGTTTTAAAAAATCAGTCTCGTTTATATTTGATCAACCCTCGTACGTACAGAATTTAACAAATATATTTACCTGGTTAATAGTTTTTCCAAATTTTTTGATGCTCTTATTAATCGAAAACGTTTAATTTCCTATTTACGCCAAAGTAATTTATAACCCTAAAATGGTTTGACCGAATAAACTGAAACGTAGTGCAAACGATTAGGCCTATTATATAAATACCTAATTTGAAATAAAAATAACCAACTGATCAAATCATCAGTTTTAAAACGAAGGGCGTTTAAAATTTTTGTAATTAGAATGCCTCAAAAACTGTACTTTTTTAATAAAAATCATCGATACATTTCTTATCGAACTGTATAACTGTCGAAAATACCGGACAAAGGATACTGGTACAACAGCATCCGTCGGTTTGTCTGTCACAATAAAACATATGTTTTGTCCGCCCCATCTCTCCATCTCTGTGAATCTTTAACTTAATTACTACAGATTAGAATCCAACTAACCAAGTGAAGTTGTTTACTATCCTTCATTGCATTATTTTATAGATCAGTTATAATTTTTGATATGGAATTAGAAAAGCTACACAAAATGTCTCAATTTTTTTAATAAACATACAGCATTTTTACTTTTTTGACTTAAAAGTTTCAAAATAGTATTTAAGTAATCAACTTTTTGCAAAATGATTTTCAAATAAATCGCACAAACCGGTATAGAGATAAAATTTTTAAAAAATTGTAAACAAATCTTATTTAAGAAAAACTACACGTTTCCGTATATTAAATAAACATTTTATTGTTCGGTTTGACGTGTTTAAACCGAAACTAAATAGCCGTGCATTTTTAATAAACCCGTATATACAAGTATCCTAGTAGGAAGATCACAGAACAAGAACAATAATTCTGTTGTAGCCTATTATTAAATAATTTGCAGATCCGTCGAGAAAACAAATCAGCTTTCGTTCAGTAGAGTTCCTTAACGTTGGCTGCGTAACAGACGGTTAACTTCCTTTAAACTCAACCGGAAGTGAAGGCTACGTAGGAAGTTTGGTCACGTGGCATTAATGCAAATGTCACCTGAGTAGCTTCAATAATTAATTAATGCATCAAACGATTTATCACAGACACAAAGTTTGCCACAGATGTGACCTGACGCATCGTATTCTACACGTCATGCAGAATACAAGCAATTATTAGTTAGAGTATTTGCAAATTTTAATTAAGAATCCTTCAAAATATACAATTTAAAAAAAATGTCTTCTAAATAACTTGAGTGAATGTAAAGTATATTTTCAGTCAGTGCCGGTCTTAGCCTTTTGGACAGTTCGGGCAAAATTTACTGGTGCGCCTACGTAATGGATGCGTTCTTAAGATATCTAATAAAAATGGGTATACATATACATTATTACATTTATTTAAAAAATTATTTAAATAATTTTAATAAATATTTAAATAATTAATACTAAATTTAATTATTTATATATTATTTAAAAAATTATTTTTATTGATAACTTTAAAAACCTAGACAGCGGCGCCCTAACTGAGCTAGCGCTCTCCTCCCCTCCAAAAGACCGACTCTGTCTTCAGTTTTTCTTCTTTTCTGTAACTTTTACGCCTTTAGTTTTCACCATCAGACTAATGAAGACCGCAGACCAGGAACTAACCTCAAACCAGTTTAATAATCCAAGTCATCCAAATACATTCCTTTGGCACAATTTTTTATCTCTAAACGTTAAATTTCTTTTCTTTTAAAACTGGCACCCTGACTTTGCATCTAGATGTTTGAGTTATATATCTTATAACCTGACCGAAATTTTAGAATAAACCAGACAAATCCGTGTAGAGAAATGAGACAGAGTTTCCAGCTCAACAAGATTTGTTTTAAAATAAAGTGACACAATGGTACAAAGATATAGATAAATTTCATAAAAATCGATTAATTAATTTTAGTCTTCAAAGATGTGTACTACAGTCGTACGGGAAGACGGATATCCAAGTAAAAACTAGTTTTAACTCGGATATTGAAAACGGATAGATTAAGACTTTAAAATTATTTCCATACTTTGTTCATATTTTTTTGTAGTGAGAAAGTACATATTACTTCTACATCTTAATTTTAAAATTTCGATGAAAACAATAAGACAAAATGTATTGCTTCCTGAACTAAATTCATATTTTTTTATTGAACCTGATGGGTTCTATTTTCGTATTTTCAGTCTAGTTTCAAAATTTAACAGGCTAATATGTACAGATACAAAACTGGTTATAATTGTTAAAAATCATATTCTCAAACTTTTTGTTATTATTGTTATTTATTACAACTAAGTTAAACCTAACTTTCAAGTAATCTTTGTCTTTTTCAGACCTTTGCAGGTCTTTACTGGCGTTAAGAAGTTTTACTTCTACATTCTCGATAGCTTTCTTTTCTGTGTCTGAAGGAAGATATAGTAGAGTCTCGATTAACCGTCATTCACGGGACCGTTTTGGTAACGGATGACGGAATAAACCATTTGGGACGGATAACATATAGACCACCATATTTTCGGTGATCGATAAAAATAACAAACTATACTCTGTTTGTAGCTCTGAATGTTTTATTATTATTATTGTTTTGGGAAAAAAGTTAATCTCTTAAACTTTGAATTTAATTCAGGACTTATACGCTGAATGGTATTATCGTAAATAATGTGAGATTGTTTATCTTTCACTAGAAACATTTATGCACTCTTTCTGAACTTGTTTACACTATTTGAAGTGCCATCTTATTCCACTAGATGTTTACTTTTCGAATATCAATGTCCCTATAGTATAGCAATTAGTGTCACCTGCTGTCGCCTATGCTATAAATAAGTCGTGTTCAGTTACAGTGTTTTGTTTTGTCTAGAACGTTACTTTTATTATTTATTACAAATTATTTATCATGGAAGATTTTTTTAAAATGTAAATAGAAACTGACGGTTAATCGAGAGTAATGTACTTTAATTTCTTCAGCTACGGTATTGATTTTTAAGTAACTGTGGATGTCGTTTCTCACATACCAAGGATTGTTGCAGATCTGATGCAGAACTTTATTTTGAAAATGTTTATATCTGCTTATTGTCTTCTTGATACAATCGCCCAACTGAATGCCATAGCTCCATACTGGCTCCATTTGCTTATACAGCGGCAAATTGTTATGCAACAAAAGTTGCGAATGTCGATCCAACAACCATTGTTTCTTATAGAATTTAAGGTTAAATTCCTTTCTGTTTGTTTTTGACATGTTCCCTCCACATTAATTTGACATGCCAAGGTTTTTTTCTGAATTAGCAAACGGAATTATCTGCGAGTTGATAACCATTGGAACAGATATTATTTTAGAATTTTTAAAATTCACAAGAACCGATGTCTTTTAGTTTATTCTTATTCTCCATTTCTTTGTCCACTTGTTGATGGCATCAAGAGAGCTTTGTAGCTTGTTGAAGACAACTTCCACACTTACAGCAATTGACATTACAGCTGCGTCGTTTGCAAAGATGGCTGTTGTGTATGTCTCGTGTGTACAGTAAGTACAGCACTGAGCCTAGAACCTTTCTCTGTGTCAAAAAAATGTGAAAGAAAAATAATTGTCAAAAAATCGCTTCTATTACGTCAGCAAGTGTTGCAATTATTTGTCGCAAAAGACGCAATTTCTTCTTAATTATCTATAATATATAAATCCGGGCGCCCACCAAATGAAGATGAACGGCAACCGGAAGCGGAGTTCAGTCAGTTTGTATCTTTTAAACGTAAATATTTAGTCCTACTGTAACGGATTTTGGAAAACTACTATGTTTCAAAACCGTAAGGTAGGCAACGGTAGCCTAGGTATCAAGAATAATAAGTTTTGAGGAGTGGTCAGCGTGGTGGGTAAAGCGGAGTCAGCTTCAAAACCGAACTAGATCAGCGACTCCGGTTCACTCCGCTGAGCTCCGTTACGCTTTCAATGGCCGCATTTACATTAAAAATAATAGATTTTAAATGCGTAGTTTGCTCCGCTCTGCGCAATTCCACTTCGCAATCGGCTGTCACTCGGCCTAAACGTTAGTTTTTTGTCAATAATTCTAAAATCCTTTAAGAAAAAATGTAACTTGTCAATAAAAGATTTAAAAAAGTATATATCTATTATTTCTATAGTACCTCGTAATAGTTTCGCAAAACAACATGATATTTGACATTAAAAAGGTCTAACTGCCAAAAATGTTCTTGTTTTCGGTATACTAATAAGAAATAACATTAAAATGTGTGTTTCTAAAGCTAAAAAGTTTTCGTAAAAGAAGTAAAATGTTGCATAGACGTGCACAAAATTAACATGTCCTAATAGATTATTTTGAATAAACATAAAATGGCACATGTGTTATATTTTGCCCTACCCAATCGGTTTGTTAAGTTTGATCGACCTGTACACATACTTCATATAGTAAGGGATGAAATAATGTTCGAATTATCAAAAATAAGGCGAATATGAACTTATTATTTCATAAATAAAATTATGTTACTGAAAATGTCTTTTCTGCTGTTGATTGTTGTGAACATGCTACCATATTAGGTAAATCGCATTTATCAGCATATTAGCTGCTTGTGGGTATTTACTAGTGAAGTTACATAGTAAAGTGGTTTACAGTCATAAGGGAAATCAATATCCGGGAAGGAGTAATCGTCTCACAGTTGATCAGTGCACCGTGGAGACAGGTTTCAACGTATAATTAGTTTCTGCGTTGAATTGTATCTATGTCAGTAACCGATTAATAGGAATTACAGATTCTGCTTTCCTACTCTTTCACTAAGCTTTTTAATTAAAATGGTCTAGAAACCTACATACCAAATGCCATCAAAATATGTTAAAATAGTTTCGTCTTCTTATAACACAGGGACAAGCTATCCAAAACCACTAGGCAGGCGTACATTGCAAAGCATAACGGTGCAAAAACATTACATAAGATTTCTCACTTCCATTTATTTACAAAATAAATCCGATGCATAAAGACCATAAAATTGGCCAAATATCTTGCATTCGGTTTGTTAGATTTTGTTCAACATTTGGCCGGATATAGCCTAAAAGTGTGCAAAATTTGAAATAAAAAGAAATTTCTGGTTCGAAGATCAGTAAAAAAGGTTATAGCATATTCTGACTATGGTTTATTTTATAATATTTTAGTTTTTTGGTAAAACTAAGTTTTAGGGATTTTTGTCAATTTTTGTAATTTTTGTATTGAAACGCTTCATTATATGCCCAATATTACCAATCCAAAACGTATAAGTGCGGAAACATCGCAACGGAAAGTTACAAAAAATGAAAATAAAGTGGTAAACATAACCTCAAAATAACTACTGCGCGAAAGTGACAAACGTGTTTTTAATGACGAAAACGATAAATTTAATGTGTATCCTATTATTAATAAATAAATGCGTGTTATTAATAATGAAAAGAATATAAATAAAGAACTCCAGAACCTAACTCAACTCGGCTGTTTCTTGTTCTGTTCATTATTTAAAATGCGTGTTATAAATAATGAAAGGAATACATATCTCAAAATGACTACCGCAAAAAAGTGACAAACGTGTTTTTTATAGCGAAAACAATAAATTTAATGTAGGCCTATGTTAATAATGAAAAGAATATATATATTTGTTTAAAAGAACTCCATAACCTAACTCTACTCAGTTGTTGCTTGTTTATTAATAATTATATATATATATTATTATTATCTGCGTATAGACCCTGTTGGATCACGCAAAGCACTCCGACTCATGTCTTGCTCCTTCTAATCCTCCACACCTCCCTCATCCTGTCCCCATGATATATGATATATATTATATATATTTAAAAAAACTTCATAACCTAACACGACTTTGCTGTTGGGTGTTTGACAACACGAATACGATTCTTTAAAGATGCCGTGATTTATAAGAAGTCCAAACTATGTTGGTAATTCCAACCTAAACTGACAAAAAGAGGCAGATCACAAAGTTCACAAAGAACGGCAGATATTTTTCCAACAACGTTTTCACTACAAAAACTATCACGATAATAAACGATTTATTATAAAATGCGTGTTAATCTAGTGAAGTAAATTTAACGACAAAATAAACATACAAGTAAATCCATTTAAAGTAAACATGCAAGTAAATTCATGCAAAGTAACACATCAACGACGTCAGAATATAGGTTAGGTTAGGTTAGAACATATTTTTTTATTTTCAAATTTAGTGAACTGACTTGAGTTATGGATCTTAAAAAATGAAAACAGTTCTTATAAATTTGATAGATTTACAGGTTTTTCGTAAGCCTAACCTCTCGTACCACATAAACTCTTCGTCTACAAAGTTGTATATTGGGGAGTAAATGAAGACGCTAAATGGCTTAATGCAGAGCGGTTTTTTATGTCCTATTCTCTTATGGCTACGTTTGGTACCGGAGGAAATGCCTAGTAATCGTTGGATCAAAGAAATCGGTTATTTTAAATAGCCATGATGCTTCAGTTACCAAATACTTATATAAATATATTAATGTTATAAGTTGACACCAGGGGGTACGTGCGGAATTTCTTACTATGAAAGTGTTGAGAAAACAAAAGTAGTAGTTGGGGTGAGGGCGGTAGTTGGTAGGAAGGGAAAACATGTTTAAAAAATAAATCGAAAAGCGATCGGTTTGAAATAATAATCACAAATTTTCGAGTCATTGCAGAATATATATTGCAATACACACTCATTTCTTTTAATAGACATTTTTCCAGGAAAAACCTCGTTGTAAACGATATTTGATGTAAGAATGTACTATTTTTGTATTCCATTTTCTTTAATGGATAAAAACATGTTAATTGATTTAGTTATCCTCTAAAAGGCTACACACAGTTATCCGTGAGTAAAGACGATATTTGGTAAATACAATCCTGATGTTTGAAGTGTTTGTCCTTGCGACTTGATTATAATGACAGCAAACGCAATTTTAATAGGTAACTGTCTTCTAGCCAATTAAAAAGGCATGCTTTGATCAGATGGTGTTAAGTGTATCCGTGAAATTACCACAGTATTCCCGGTGTCAATCAACTGAGCATTAATTGTGAATTCATTGAGTTTAGTTATAACCATGCTTGCTCCTTTGACTAAGCCCTTATTAGCGTTAAGGTTTCTAATCAACATGACTATTGACAGTTTGTTGATAATGTCAACAACAACAAAACGCATTATATTTTATATTTTATCTGTATTGGTAAAAGATATTTTCTTGTGAGACATTTGGACAAAATGTTATAAGTTAACGTTTTTACAATAAATCACATCAACAAAAACAAAGCTTGTACTTACACAAGATGTTTTTATAAACAGAAAAGACAAAATGGCATAAGAAAGAGGCGAGCGAGGGTGCATGAGAAGAGTAAAGTGGGCGGGGTTAACGATCTGTGTTTCGCATTCGTGGAACACAATGCGAATACACTGCCTACGCACAATAAATATTTCTTTGTTACAATTCAAGCCAGGTGTTGATATTGTGAGCAAGAGAAAATATTTTAAGAGTACTCTTTTATTCCAGCGTGAATATTAATAGTTCTATCTCACAGTATTGTCTGTCCGCCGCTCCACGACAGCGCTCTGACGCGCTCGCAATTCTGGACCAACTTTATTATGTTCTTTCTTCACGAAGCTGTCGAAATTGTGACTTGATGAACCATACAGCCAGTAAATGCAAGAAATAGCCCGCAACTACACCTTTCATCATTAAATTAAAGGTCGCCATTTTAAACCGGAAGTGAAAAAGAAACAATCTATCACATACGTCGTTTGAGCTTTATGCAGTGTACCTCTGTATCTAAATTCAAAACAATCGGCCAACGTGTTTGGCTAGAATCGCGCTCGCACACGCACACACACACACACACACACACACACACACACACACACACACACACCGAATGCCGAACGGTCTAGTTTAAAAAGACCCCGGCCTTTTAAATCAAAAACACTGACGGTGTTTCAAGTAAAATTTAATGGATCCGCATATCAAATGTTTGACGGATAACAAATAATCATGGCTTATTGGAAGCTGAAAGAAAAAGTAACACTACAATACCACAATACCACAATATCACAATATTTATGTTACACGTTAAACAAATATTAACAGCTGATTTTTATAATAAACTTTTCAAATTATGTCTCATTTTGGTTTCGTTGTAACGATATAATAGATTTTACTTCAAATTTATTTTTCCCTTTGTGTGTATATATATATATATATATATATATATATATATATATATATATATATATATATATGTATGTATATGTACAACGAAGATATATATATATATATAACTGTTGAAGATATGAGTATGTGATATAAGACGTGTGTGTAATTATTTAATAATAATTACATAATTACAGAAAGAATATTTGATAGACCAATGCTTTCTTTTATATCCACGGTGCATTTTAAGTTTACGAATCTCTAACCTTAATAACATAAAGTCATAAGATAATTGTAAAATCATTTTTTTCAATTTTAAATTTCTGAAGAATTTATTTAGTATCCTATAGTAAATATTGCTATCTTACTAAATATGAAATCAAACCAAATTTCCACAAATATCACCTCTCTCTTTCTATCTTTGCCTCTGTCTCTGTACCAGTCTGCCTCAGCCCTTTTCCTAGTCTCTGCCTATGTCCATCTCCTGGTTGCCCTCTGTCCTATATTCCAGGCTCTGCCTCTGTACCTACCTCAGTCTCGGCCTCTATCCTTAGAGCTTCTGCTATGTTTCTTCCTTTCTTCCTATCTCAGCTTCTCCATCTATCAATGTCCCAGTCTGTTCCTTTGTCCCTATCTCAGTTGCCTCTGTCCCTATCTCAGCCTTTACATCTATCAATTTTCCAGTGACATTTTACTCCGTGAATTCAACCTTTGGGTAACGACGACATGATGACAAAAGCGATCTCTATAAACGCCAGAATGCCACTTACATTTGGATGTAAGCGCTTACTATACGCCCTGGCTATCCACCAGACGCCACCGCCACTCCACTAGGACCAACTGCATAATTGATAATAGTCCTTCATGTTCTGTCTGTAATAGTAAGAAGAAGGAGTGCTCTAACTCTAAATGTTAGCCTAGAGTTTGTCGAGGATAGCCTGCTTTAGAATTGTTTACCAACTCTTCCGCAGCAGTTGAGTGAGAATAGTAGTGAGAATATGACAGTTAAGCATTTCCGTTCTTCCCTCAATTGCTCCATTTATCGATAAAAAATTTGTTTTATTTTAAGTAAGTAAATTTTGACGCTAAATGTGTGTGTGTGTGTGTGTGTGTGTGTGTGTGTGTGTGTGTGTGTGTGTGTGTGTGTGTGTGTGTGTGTGTGTGTGTGTGTGTGTGTGTGTGTGTGTGTGTGTGTGTGTGTGTGTGTGTGTGTGTGTGTGTTATCTGTTTTGGTTTTGGTCAAGAACAACAACCAGTGTTTTTGTTGTTAATTTTCACTTTTTAAATTTAGAAAAATAATTTTCGTATTTTCAATAAGCATACTTTTTTTACTTTCAATTATCGGTTTAACTTAAGATCCGGCCGATGTTAAAATCACATTAATCCTAACAGTCAGTATACACGTATACCACCGTAGAGGAAAACCGCTAAAACTGTTTATTGCCTTTATATCATAGCGTCACTTTACAGCTACTGTTGCCAAGGAGACATAAAGCACACGTTACACGTTGCAGTAGTTAGTAGCATTATAACTATACTCAGTGGGAAACATCGTTAATGTACTCAGTTTATATAACCACATTGAGAATTCAGAGGCTGTAACCATTTGTCCAGGTTTACGGTGAGAGATACGTAACGCAATAATGAAGTCAGATAATTGGTATACTTTAGATTTATCGATACCCGCAGGGGGTACAGACTAGCTGCACCTATTGAGAGGATTTAGACGTCCCTCGCGGTACCCGAATCTAACACACTTACACTTACAACACTACGCTTACGACTTTGACACTTTACACTCACACTTACATTTAAGGAGGCAATAATAGTCTTAATGTGCTTTACGCCTTAAAAAAAATAGAGTTCTCGAATACTTGGAAAAGCTGATTTAGAACAATACTTGATATAATTCCAACAGATTTAAAATTTCGTTACGCAACGTGGCCACGTTCTTATTTACCCAAAAATTCGGTTTAGGAAAATTGACTAACATTTTAAAATAATTATATTTTTAATGGTAATTCATATTTATTTATAAATGCAATTATAATAATCGCGTTAACAAATTATTATGACGTTTTGTGTTTGGTTCGATTTTGACCTCATTAATGCACTCAAACGATTTTTAAAATATTTTAGGTGAGGAGGCCGATGAAGTAATATTCTTATATTATGTCACTGAAATTTTTTTATTTTTCAAAATACTGAATCAAAAAAATGTTGTTCACTTACTACTTCTAATTCAATTAAATTCCTTTTTGATTTTGGCCAAAGTCCAAAACACATAAAACGCTGGAGTTGAGCCAGACCAGTGTCAATAATCAATAAGTAATATTCACATTCGTGCCAGGAATATGTATCTCTGACATCACATATTTTACGGCAAATCACATTGTATCGCTGAGCGTGCGTAAACAAGTTGCCAGAAAATATCGTTAGCAGAATATTTATTTACTCATAGTTTACTTATTGATCAATAATCGTAAATTAAAGTAAAATAAAAACAAACAGGTTAAGACGTTTTTTCTAAGAATTTATAGTTTTATAATATTTTGTTTAAATAAATATCTTCATATAAATAAACTGTCGAATTATACATTCCTCTCTTCTTCTTCTTCCTTTTCTCCTTCTTCTTCTTGTTCTTTTATTTCTACATCTGTTTCATTTACTTCTTCTGCTTCATTTTTTCTTTTTCTACTTCTACCTTTCTTATTATATTTTTCCTTCTGTTTTTTTCTACTTTTCTTCTTTTATACTTCTTCTTGTTTTTCCACTTGTACTCCTTCCATTTCTTCTTTTCTTTTTTCCATATTCTTCTTTTCTTTTATTTTTATAACACCTGTTTCTTCTTTTACTATCTCTAATATTTTTCATTTTTCTTTTTTTTTCTGTAGTCATTGCTGGCCTTCCAAATTTCGATTTTTGAATCAAAATAAAATCATCAGCGTGATTATGCCATTGCCTATCAACCAAGATAGCATTGATGCGGAAGTTATTTCGTATCTCAGTTAATTATTTATTGAGTAAATAAAATAATTTCCGGAAACAATAATCGGTAATGGAATTTCTAAGGTCTGTACAAGAACCTTGGACCTTCTATATCTCTGGACGATATTCCACCACAATCCACCTATGCTAAATATCAAGGATTTTACTTGTACGATAAACTGGCGTGGAAAGATTACATCATGAATATTAGTGATAAGACGGAATCCTCGGTCTTGACTACAAGCTGTTATTTTTGCGCTCAATTCTAAAACCTATCTGGACTTATGCCAATGAACTGTGCTCCATTGCGAGCAAGTGTAATAACCAATGAATGCAAATGGTCCAAAATAACATTCTAAGAATCATTGAGGATACAGTCATATATTAGCAACTACATGACTATTTACAAACGCCAAATATCTAAGAAAGAATCAATAATGTTCGATGTTTATAACTATGTTCGATGTTCTAATGATTCACCCCTTTGCAATCATGTGCTGTTCGATGATTGAAGCAAACTAAGTGACCGATTGAAAATTTAAAACAATAATTTAGTATTGAACAGATCAATGCGAATTTCCTTGAATAAAATCCACTTTTGTTCGTACAAGTTTGGCTCAGCTTCTAATTAATTTACTTCCGTTCGCTTTTCAGGATGTATCGTCAACGCTCTGTTTTTATTAACTTAGCATAAAGTATAAACAATAAACCATAAAAGCAATTTTCTTTTACGAAACATATTAATGCGTTTTAATCCTAAATGTAGGTACTTTATAGGAAAATATTCTTTTAACTTAAATTATAAATATAATAATAATAATAATAATAATAATAATACTTCTCTTTATGTTCAGATTATATTTAAAAAAATATTGAACGAAATTCGATCAGTTACATTATTTAATTTAATATAATCTAATTGCTAAATCTTAAAGTAATGTTCATTCTTATTTTTTTCATTTAGTTTTAAGATTTCATTTGTAGTCATATATCTTAGTTACTAAAACATATTATAGCCATAACTTAACATGTCAGGTGTTCACACTTTACACTTATTATTATCACTATAGTTATAATCACTATAATCACATTATAACACTATAATCAGATTAAAACAAGAAAATGTTTGGAATACAAACTTGGCTAATACGCTGTGCGGCATGATTCCGACATTTGATTACGACGTTGGAAAAAACCTAATTGCCACAGAGACTACTTGAGATTGCCTTGAGGTTTCGCTTTTTTCAATTTGTTCTGAAACTGTAAAAATATTTTATTAATACGGTATAAAAATATTTTAATTCGGTATACGCTGCTTTGTGTTATACATTTTCACATTCGATCAAATTTTATCAGCCGCTTTTAAGAAATTATTTTTTTATAATTTTCCTCCATAGCGATTTTTTAATTTTTTCCTTAAATATGACCCTACAGATTTATAAACTGAAATGTAGTCGAATGATTAAATAATTTGAAAGTTTATATTAGATATGTGTTACCGATACCCCAAGGCAACGTCTGAGTAGAGCGGGTTTAGCAGCGTTTATAACAAACCTATTATACGATATCAGTGACAGAAACTTGAAGCGGGGCGTGCTGTTATCCTGCAGCGTTCAAGTCACCAGTTTGTTTTTGCGAGCGTTTCTCTAAAATGTCGTTCGAAGAAATAATTTCTGCATTGCAATTTTACTCCTACATATTTCATGAGAACAATTGATGAAAAACAATTAGTGTCTGCAATTGATGTAGTAGTAACAGTTGTTGCCTGATAAGGAAGGAATCACTGGTTTAATCCGGGGAGGAACTGATACCTTAGCTGTTCATAGAAAAAACATTGAAGAAATTCGAGTATTGTACTCAAATACAAAATAGATTTTAATTTTTAAAGTCTTATGGTAACTTTTGAACAGGAGAAATGATGCAATGAAAGTCATTACGTATGTATGTTTAGAATACGTACGTTCAGTTCTAAACATATATATTTTTTCTAAAAATTGCCAAACGTAGACACAGATTTTTGTGTGTAATTGTAGAACTTCTCAGGCTCAAAATTACAAGTCGAAAACTCGCCAAACTTACCTGTTTTCTGTAACTGTTTTATTTATACCTCTACACGTTAAATTATTCTACATTCTGATATTACCTTTCTTATAACCCATATCAAATATAATCGGTTTGGTTAAATTCATTTCCATTTATAAGAAAGAAAATGGTCTAATATACTTTAGCAAAATAGCGCGATATGCTGCAGCCCGCTTGACTAAGGTCAGTATTAGTAGCGTTCAATCCAAGGCTGCTCTACTCAGGCCTAAAACACATTTTTTTTAAAACTATATCTAATGTCACTAACGAAACTAAGAAAAACCTATTTTCTCCCATTTCACATATAGGCAACACAACAAATAAAAACTATCCAGGAATCAAATTGAATTCTCACTCGATTGCTGTTGCGTTACCGATAAGCAATAATCAAAGTCTTGCTAAAATAAAATATTTTGGGGACACATACGGAAAATTTAAGTTTGAAAAAGAAGTGTGGTTGGTTTTGCTTTTTTAGCATATAAATCTGTGTAAAAGAAAGTTAAATGTTCTGCCCTCAGAAGTACTTCAGCAGTATTTGTTAATTCAGACAGAACGGAAAATCACGTTTTGTGTAAAATAATCGTGCGACGAAGCTGTCTCACTGAAAGCCATAAGAATATCACACTGAAAGCAACACTTTTGAATGCCGTACAGCACCACAGTAATCGGAGTTAAAATCTCCAAAAGTTATAACTTTACATTTTTAATCGAATTTTGAAATTAAAATATTATGCAGATTTTAACGCTCATTATAACAGCTAATATAATTTTAAAAAATTGAAATATAAAAAATACCATTCTTTTTAAAGATTTGGTACAGCCTCTATTTCGAAACGGATTTTGGTGAGCAACAAACATTGGTCCAAGCTATAACGGTGTCGATTTTCTTACCAAGTTTGAATAAAATCTAATTGCGAACGATATTGCTAAAACGCACACATACCCTTACACACACGCGCGCGCGTGCACGAATAAAAACCGTATGTATATATTATATATAGTCGCCTCGGTGGCCTAGTTGATAGCGTACTAGGCTTTCACCCCGAGGACCCGGGTTCGATTCCCGGCGAGGGCTTGGCATTTTCATACGCTATAAATCATCCCATCGTCTGCATTAGCCCAAGTGTGCACAATAGCCGGAAGTTAAACACACACAAAAAATATTATACATACATACACACACACACACATATATATATATATATATATATATATATATATATATATATATATATATATATATAGAGAGAGAGAGAGAGAGAGAGAGAGAGAGAGAGAGAGAGAGAGAGAGGCTATATATCACATAATAAATACCCATGCTTTGCTACATGAAAACGTTTTGGATATTCATAACTTTAAAATGGTAAAAGTAGAAAAAGTTATAGAAAATTTACTTTTTGATTAAAGATTTTCCAAAAATATTCAAAAAAGTACTGTGTGTGATGTACACAAGTACAAAACATCATTCTCTGGAAGCACTGGTTAAATTCTTGATTTATTTTTAGTACTTTTTTGAAGATATGCTCACGTAAAAAAACGCGTACCCGCGTCGCTTTGTGGTTATTATAAATGTGCTCAATCATCAAAGAACGCGTTTACTGCGTTAACTGAGTAAACATGTTTACCCACAATACGTTCTGGGTATTTCGCTTCAGCCATTGTCTGGAATAAATTGTTCACCTCGCGATGAGGGTATTTTTGCTACGTCCACAATGCGTTGCGAGTGAAAATATCGGCCCTTTGCCGAATTTGGAGTTTCAGTGTAATATAAATATATAAAAAACTTTCATATTTATGTATTTATATACATATATGTATATGTATGTATGTATGTGTGTGTGTGTGTGTGTGTGTGTGTGTGTGTGTGTGTGTGTGTGTGTGTGTGTGTGTGTGTGTGTGTGTGTGTGTATGTATGTATGTATGTATATATATATATATATATATATATATATATATATATATATATATATATATATATATATATATAAATTCAGTATAGTGAGAACATAAAGGACATAACATTTTTTAATGGTTATATACCTTGTTATTTAGTGTTCTAAAGTGATAGAGAACGGCAATATTCCATGACAAAATATGAAATGGAAAGCAATTCAGGGACTAAGTACGGAAGGGAAACAAATATGGCGCCCGGGAGTCTACACGCAACCCTAGTATTGACACAAGTATAACTCGAGTGTAATTTGTTTACAAATTTCTTCTCTTTAACTTCGCAGACTGAACGAATTCGATTCTTTTCATCGCAGTTAATCGAATCCCCGCGTACGACCGTGGGTGAATCGAATGAGTGTGGTTCACGCAAAACTTAAATAGCTTGTGATTCACTTCCAAAGGAATATAATTTTATTAGTCTATATTATTTAACGAAGAATATTATTAGAGGTCGACTTCAGATTGTAGTGTACATTTAAACTTTCTTAGTTTAATTATAATAATATTTATTATTTATTAACTATCTATTTCTTTAATTAAAAATTTATTATTCATTTAATAATTTCCACATATATGTCGTTAGGAAATTATAATCAAAATGCCAAAAAATCCGTCTAATTTCTCAAAATCGGTTCATCAAATTTTGTTGATATATACAAAATCATAACTCAAGACAGTAAATAGGGTAAAACAAAGCCTACTGTGGCGGTCAGGGATGTAAAAATAATCCGATTTTTAACAGTGATAAAGTGAAATTAGACCACTTTGTATGTTTTATTAAACTTTTTTTAGATTTAAATGTTTTCCTTATAATCAGTCGAAAGATTATGTACATCTATTTAAAAATTAACTCTATTAAAAACGTTTTTGAGTATGAAAAACCTTATTTAAAGAAATTTGTTCTCATCTTCCTTTATTATAAAATAAAAATTACTGTCTCATATTTCTGTATACAGTATCTGAAGAAGTAATAGATTAATAATGTTTTATAAGGGCTTAAAACACGCCATATCGAATGAAATAACTCCCATTCGGAAGATTCTATCAAAATTGTAATGGGTTATGAAGGAACACAAATATCCATGTCTAGAAAATGTCATTTTTTCTTACAAACTGTATTCAAGAACTAATAAAGATTGCATGATGCGTAAAGACTTAGCACACGTTACACAATGATTGAGCTGTCATTCGAAAAATTCCAAACTAGTTGTAATCAGGTACAGAGTAATTATTGCTGTTCATAGTAACAATCATACAGTTAAAAAGTAAATTTATCTTTCCCTACATAAATTGCCGTGTTTATGCTACAGCTGATTTTGATCATAAGCCGAGCTACTCTACAGCTGATCGCATTAGAATGAAAAATTAAGAAAACAAAATACAGTGTTTAACGTATTCGTCATTTCAATTTGAATACAGATGACATTAGAAAAAAAACAATAAAACCAAATATTTTGCTGAAAAAAGAACAAAAACTGTATTAGATGGTGACGATTGTAATCTTATGTTTAGTTATTACGTGTTTTACTATTTTCCATAAATATTACATTATAATATATTCAAATATACTTATATTTACATAAGTATTCCCCTTACATTTATAGCTTCATAAAATATATATAGACGAATGATTGAAATTAACAGTAAATTTAACGTAAGCTCAGGGATTAAGCCACTGTTATTTTATTAAAAAAATATTTGTACAGTTAAAATACGAGAACTCATTCATTTATCTTACTCTGCAGATAAATGAACTAAAACTGAGAGCCGTTCATATATTTTGAAATAGCATTATTTATTTTTTTCGTGAGTTTTTCGTAGTAATTTATATTCCTTATTTATATTTCTGGGAATATTTTATTTATTTTATATTATTTATGTTGCAGCCTCGCGGTCAAAGGCAGCCAGGACAGCGGTTCTAAGGGGAAGGATTCGAACCTAGACTCAAACAACTGCGATGGCGAACCTCCGTAAGTATTTGAGATAGTTCGTGTTTTTCTTTTTGTCTAATACTGATAGGCAAGACGTATATTGTAAATCTGGCTTTACGCAATTTCGTTGCGAATAAACTGAAGTAAATAAATTTTAAAAAATTAAGATTTTTTAAAGAATAAGCAAAAATTTAATGAATAGTTAAAATTTCGTTGGTAATTTAATTTTTCGTTCGAATCACTGTTTAGTATTACTTCTGTTGTACTTTTGATTTTATTTTCTAGTTGTGTGAAGAAAACGAAAAAATCGATCTTGAAATTTTCGACGAGTCTCTCTGTTTTCAGGTCTCCTGATTCCAAAAAAACTGGTTTTTACTCCGTCTGTTTTTGCAACTGTCTGTATAGCCTATTGTGTATTTGCGCACATTTCTGGTGACTAACTGTTTGACCAATTTCGATGAAATTTAACATATTATCGTTTACTTGTAACTGGAGGAATTTTTTCCTTCCCCAAATCATTTCGGGGAAAAATGTTTAAATCGAATTTTCTCAAAATACGCTTTTGTTTAGATTTTGCTCAAATGTATTGTTTAAGAACCTAAACGAAACGCATTGCACGTTAAAATTTTCCAAAAACAGTTTAGGAGACTATTAAAAAATAAAACGTGTCATACTGAAACAGTAAATTTAAAATTTTGATAGCTCAATTATGCCAGAAATTTACGGGAATCTAGCCGCCTCGGTGGCCTAGTTGATAGTGTACTAGGCTTTCATCCCGAGGACCCGGGTTCAATTCCCGGCCAGGGCTTGGCATTTTCATACGATATAAATCATCCCATCGTCTGCATTAGCCCAAGGACGTCTGCACAATAGTAGGACGTTAAAAAAAAAAAAAAAAAAATTACGGGTATCCGATAAACCGATTTTAAGAAATTATGCCAAATTTCAGGTATTTTCGATAGCTTTCAACTAATAGTATACATTTTTTGGAGAAACAATTGAATTGGAGAAGATCTTTAAGGTCGCATTTACAAAAATATTACGATTACTATGAAATCAATCATTTTTTGTAAACAGACAAATTTGTATGTTCATAGAAACTTGCATGTTTCAGAAAATTTAAAAACGTTTAAAATTTTGCGTCTGATTTATTTTTGCTCCATAAATTTATTTCAAAAATGATACGTTGAAAACGGTCCTTTATAAGAACACGAGATCAATTCGAATAAAAAAAAATGATCGGTACATTTAGGCTTTTAAATTTGTCTTCCTTAACTTCCGATTCGAAATAAGGTAATTTGTTTTATATTTTTACGAGTGCTAAATTTTTGTGGTTTTAAAATCAAATTGGTAAAGCATGGTATTACATATAGGATTATCCTAGAACGAGTTGCTTTTGGGCACTGAAGTTTTTAAGTGAAAACTCAGTTGCTACAGTTCGTGAACAAAGGCGGCCATCGTTCCCTCAGCAATCCCCGCCAAGTTCTGTTTATGTAAACACATTTCTGTATTGCGTAATTACGTTTCCATTTAAATATAGCTACAGCAGCATGTGGTCTGAAAAATTCCTTAATATCAAATTGTAATGTGTTACAAAATACCAAAACCTACTAAACCTGTATCAGAAAAGTAATCAAAAGTAGAAATGTATAAAAACAACGAATCTGTAATGTCCTGCGAAGCAAAGATGTGAAACAATTTTATAAAGTAATCAACTCTGTTTTCTCAAGCGATGGCAGGACGATGCCCGAGGACATGTTTCCTTTTTATTTAATTCTTCTTCACAACATATCCAAGACGATTCAATTTTATCGGTGAATTTCCTTTGAAAATAAAAAAATAAAAGCTACTGCCGGCGCCCTATTGGCAAAACCTAAGTCGGCGTCGTCAAAAGGTCACCATTATCCTTCAATAAGTGTTATCAACAATCAAAAGACTTAGCAGTATTAATGAACATTAAAATTAATGTTCTATTATTAAAGGTTACTTAGATCGAAGATTAAATGAAATCTAATAGTCAGGTATGGAACATTTCTCTGCCTGTAAAATTTTATTGAAGGACGAATAAATGAACAAACGGTTTTTTTCGGAACATTACCTCGCGAAGCAGAGTGTAAAGCTTTCTCGAAAATACTTTATATGCAACTATGTTTTTGTTTTTGTAATAACGTGTTCAAAGACAACAATCGTATCACGCAGCATTCTCCCTGACGGGATTCAAAAATTACGTTACCTTTTATTTTTATGAAAATCTGGTTTCGTAATAAGCGTTAAATTCAGTTTTCGATTGTATTAAAAATGGCGTCTGACCTTCGTCAGAATCATTTTCGTATTTTTAATGGAATTTGAAAATTTAAATGCTAATTTATGTAAATGCTAATTTGTGCAGATTTTAACGTTGATTACGATGGTCAATCATTTTTAAAATGACTGTAAAATAAAAAATTAAAGATTTTTTCTAGAGGTTTTGAAACGGTTAATTAGGTTTAGCTGGATAAGACATTTTTTAAGGTATTGCCAGAAACGATTGTTTGCTAAAAACACACACACACACACACACACACACACACACACACACACACACACACACACACACACACACTCACTCACTCACTCACTCACTCACTCACTCACTTTCAAACAATTTCTGTTACCGAACCAAAAATATAAATCATTTATCATGTTTTTCTCGATTCCTCGTTTTTCTTATTAATTAGTAAATGTTGCTCTTCAGTCATAACTCTTTTTATTAATTGTAACATTTTCATCGTTAATTTTGTTTTTTCGTTTTAATTATTTTCTAATAGTCGTAGTTTTTCTCGTTCATTTTTTCCGGACAATAATTTTATTATTCATTTTATTTAGAAATTGAATTTTTAACCTAACCTCAATTGAAATTATATTGAAGCAACAGCTGTTATGCGAAATCAGCTGTTTAGAAGTAGTCGCAATTATATTTTTAATGTATACAATAGCACGCGACGCGCCAAATATACTATTATATGCAATATGACATTGGCACGCATCGCGCAAAATCCAACATCACAACCAGCCCTAAAACATAATACATGTTAAAAGTGAACAGTAGGTCTTAAAATCAATACCTGGTTAGATTAGGGTAGGCAATCGCTCCCCGACTTCGTTAGCTTCAAAAATTAATGAATGTCATCAAGGATAGAAGCTAATGTGACATACGTCGAATGGCAAAGATAAAATAAATTACCATTCTTGTACAATCGGTTTATTTTTCTTTTATAAAGTGACCATCTGAGTAAATGTAATAAGATACCGACATTTGTTTTCAAGTCACGCTTACAATTATTAATGTTGCGATTTAATACTTGGCCTAAATTCAAGCGTGTTTACAAGGTTTGGTTTTGGACGGAGGCCGATCGAAGAGACCGTACAGAAAACAAGCCAACATAAGCAGATCAGCTGATAGCATTGTTATCGGCTAAGAATGATTTTTTTAAATGAGTCAACTACATTAAAATGTATAGTAATAAAACTTCCCAGGTATAATCATTATGTTTTAACGTTTTCAGTACACGAAGAAAGAATTAGTTACTGTGGAAAAATGTACGTTGAAATGTCAACGATAAAGTCCGTTTTATGATCAATAAGTCTAAAAATTCTGTTTTATTTAGATTTATGTCTGTTTTTTTAAATCTATACACATCTACACAAGAAGTGTAATCGGAAAATAACATTTTGTTTACGTCATACATATATTATTAGATTCTACTTCAAAACAATTTGTCTAGAAATAACATTTCGTACATCGTTGTGCATCAGTTGAGGTAGTACAGCACTGAACTTGGGTTTTAGACAAAATTACGTCATTCACACAGAAAATCATCAGACTAGAATAATTTGCTGCTATGTAGTGTGTATGGCATTACCCGCTAAACGTTAGCGCCGATCCCTCGTCCTCAATAGTTTAACTGACAAAGTATTGAAATTAAAAAAAAAGTACACTTGTGGAACTCGGCGAGTTACCGACAGAAGCGAAGCTTTTCTTAATGATATCTTTGCTGAATATATAATAAGTTTGAAGATATGTTTACAAATATCTTGTTTTGTTTAAATTAATAAATACGTGAATCAGTTGTTTTATATTAATTCGTAACTATCAGCTGATTTCATTGAACAGCTGATAGGCTATAATAAGTTTCAGGTTATGTTGTTAAAAACTAGCAATATTAACAATTGTTATAAACGTTTATACTAATTTCGAATGTATAACTGTTATAACGTGCACGTGTTCTTCAAAGGAAAAATACCGAAACAAAAGCAACACAACGTTTTCATATAATACGAGTGTTCTTTTATCGAAAAGGAAGAAGAAAAAGAAAGCAACAGAAATAAAGAGACGAAATTCGTTTGCTCGTTCGTTCCATATTTCCGTTACATTCTTTCGTTTTTTTTCTATTCACTCGTCTGGCCAAACCTAACATTAAAAGCTTCGCTTCGAAAACAAAATAGTTTATATGTGTAACGGAGTTAGTTAAAGTTTCTTCGCTGTTTTGTATAACTTCGTATTATACCTATAAACAAAACAATGATTTTAAATTAGATTTTAGCTCGGTTTAGAATAAAAGGGATACAGAATAAAAAATATTTTCACCCTTACGGAAAAGAATGAGGTAATTTACTCAGCTGGGTTGGCAGTAACAGCTGGTAGCTCAGCTGGGCGGCTTAGTTAATGTTAATGCCGTTTCCTTGTAGCCTACCACCCTCCCCTCCAGCAATCAACAATACTCCTCCCTACATCTCTCTCATTCTGTAATTAACTACATTAATATAGCTCAGTTATATTTATTTATTTTTGTAATACAGGATTCATAATGTTTCGGGGAGAAGTGAAAACATCTACTCTGTAAATATAAAAACATGTAAAGGTATATTATCAAACACTAGGGCAATGTTTGGTGGAGATAATGCTAAACTAAACAGCTGATTTCTTACTACAGCTATAGTACGGATAATATTAAATCAATATTGAGGTTATGACATAAATAAATAATGACAACTAAATAAATCATTATTAAGTGTTTTTTAATTGATAATGTTAAAATGTTAACTATGAGGAATACAAACAAATGTAGCGATTAATGTAATTAATTATGTTTTAATTAACAAAATTTTTGTTTATTATTATTTTTCTTAATAATAATAGAAATTATAGTTTTATATATAAACTCATAATCCTGGATTCCTTTCCAATTAATTGAAAATTCTCTTACAATTTTTTGAACTCTTGAAAAGAAAATATTCAAAACAGAAAAAAATTACCAACTTTAATCCCCAGAAAATATTTAAATAAACACATTAATATATACATAGTAAGATATAGGCTACTAAAACAAAATGTAAAACAACTTATTCAAAATAGTAATATTAACCACAGTTGATTATTACAAATTCGTTTCTTATAGAAACCTTTATCCTTTACAATCCTTCTTGAGGGGATAATTTAAAATAGCTTCCTTCAAATTAAGGAGACCGAAACCTTTAAAATACGCCTTCAACGTATCTTTTTAATACTTAATCGGTCAAAATATTGTATTCGTTTGACATTACGAAATACATAACATTAGCTTAGACATACTTATATATTAGCTTAGACATACTTATGTATTAGCTTAGACATACTTATGAGTTAAGATGTTATGCCTTAATTATTGCATAACTTGTTAATGAATGTTAACATGTTACATGTTAACAAATTCCTAAATTCCAGCATCCATAGCTGGAAATTAGGTCAGCTGTTGCAATTTTTTAACATGTAATTTCGACTACTCTGTTCCTAACAAGTGTAGTCGAAGGTCTAAACACTTCGAATGTAATAGAATCTATTTTGAGAAATTTTGGTTTTTTATGAAATCGATTTTCAGTTTTTCCATTAGCTCCCAAACCGGATAAAAATATCCTATTATACTATTCAAAAAATTAGGCGGTACACTATTCACAAAATTAGGCGATACACGGTTAAAAAAATAGGCAATACACGGTTCAAAAAATTAAGTGATTCACAGTTCAAGAAATTAGGCGAACACGGTTCAAAAAAGGGTTGTACCGATCGATGTGAATTAAAATCGTGACTTTTTTTTGAAAAAAACAATATTTTTAACAACTAATTTGTCCGAAAAACTTCAAAAATGTTTGAATAAAAACATTGGTTTGGAGACACGAACAAATTAACGATTAGAATTTCACGCCAAATTTTAGGCCTTAATTGCTATGTACTACAAATAGTTTTTATTTTTACGTTAACTCCATAATTTCCTTAATATACTTAATATACGATTTTATAGGAATTGAGGAATTCATAAAAGGTATAGGTATTGCTCCTTATAGGTATGTGCTACAGAGTTGTTTTCCTTTTTGCGTTAACACAATTTCCTTACTATACTTCATATAGACACCTTTTAGGAATGTGCTAGAGAGTTGTTTTTCTTTTTGTGTTAACACAATTTCCTTACTATACTTCATATAGATCCCTATAGGAATTTGCTAGAGTTGTTTCTATTTTTGCGTAAACACAATTTCCTTACTATACTTCATATATAATTTATATGAATGTGCTATAGATTTGTTTTTTTTTCTTTTTGCGTTAATACAATTTCCTTACTTTACTTCATATAAATCCCTATAGGAATGTGCTAGAGAGTTGTTTTTCTTTTTGTGTTAACACAATTTCCTTCCTATACTTCATATAGACACCTTATAGGAATGTGCTATAAAGTTGTTTTTTTCTTTTTGCGTTAATACAATTTCTTTACTTTACTTCATATAGACACCTTATAGGAATGTGCCAGAGAGTTGTTTTTCTTTTTGTGTTAACACAATTTCCTTACTATACTTCATATAGATCCCTATAGGAATTTGCTAGAGTTGTTTCTATTTTTGCGTAAACACAATTTCCTTACTATACTTCATATATAATTTATATGAATGTGCTATAGAGTTGTTTTCCTTTTTGCGTTAACACAATTTCCTTACTATACTTCATATAGACACCTTATAGGAATGTGCTAGAGAGTTGTTTTTCTTTTTGTGTTAACACAATTTCCTTACTATACTTCATATAGATCCCTATAGGAATTTGCTAGAGTTGTTTCTATTTTTGCGTAAACACAATTTTCTTACTATACTTCATATATAATTTATGCCGCTGACCTTCGCCATTTAGCCGTCGTTATCGTGTCATCGGTGGGTACGCATATCTTCCGAATCATGAATCATTACCAGTTGTTCGAACACAATTTCAAATCGTCTTACTTCATAATAATGTTTTTGAGTCCTAGAATTGCATAAGATATACTGCCGGCCTATGTTTTCCAGACGATTTGTAAGGATTTCCAGGTATTATGTGGCTTTAAACACAGCGTTTTTACCAGCATCCTACTTCATATATAATTTATATCTACGGATGGCCTCAAGTAAACATATTTATTAACTAATAAGAATGTGCTATAGATTTGTTTTTTTTTCTTTTTGCGTTAATACAATTTCCTTACTTTACTTCATATAGATCCCTATAGGAATGTGCTAGAGAGTTGTTTTTCTTTTTGTGTTAACACAATTTCCTTCCTATACTTCATATAGACACCTTATAGGAATGTGCTATAAAGTTGTTTTTTTTCTTTTTGCGTTAATACAATTTCTTTACTTTACTTCGTATAGACACCTTATATGAATGTGCCAGAGAGTTGTTTTTCTTTTTGTGTTAACACAATTTCCTTCCTATACTTCATATAGTACCTTATAAGAATGAACGTATTACCTATAGGTATGACACCTTATAGGTATGTGTTACAAAGTTCATTTCTTTACCGTAAAAACGTTGCTTATGACTAGTGTTTATTTTACCGGGTTTCGTTGATTGGCTCCTACCCAAACAGAACCTTGTAAACACCGCGTAAATTTAGCCGTTGCTTATGACTAGTGTTTATTTTAGCGGGTTTCGTTGATTGGCTCCTACCCAAACAGAACCTTGTAAACACCGCGTAAATTTAGCCAAGGTATTTAGTCCAAACCTCAACTTTAATTTGTCGTATAGCAAATATTAAACCATATGTTTCTTATTATACGTTTGTGTTCCGATGCTGTACACTAATTTCTAATCCCAAAATCGTTGCATCTGATTACTGAGAGGCATAGATTCGTGATTTCGCCGATCGTATGTCTGCTCTACGAAACAGTGAACTGAAAAATTACAAAATTTTGTAGTTTTGCCATGTTGTCCGAACAAAACCTAAAATAAGGTTTCAAAAACACTACTTTAAGGTAAATATTGTTTTTATAAGAAATATGTTTAGTAAATAATTTAAACGGTTTTTTTAGATAATGGAATTTTCTTTTAACATTTGAGGTCTCAGTTATAAACAGTTCTTGTAAAACACGAAATTAAGAAACAATTCGTATACGCGCATATTTTTAAAACTATGAATGTTTGAAAATTAAAAATTAATTGTATAAAAATCAAATGTCTTTCATTCGTTACAATACCACGAAAAGAATAACCACAAATCATTATGTCCGCCTTTACGGTTTAGGTACACGACAAAATAATTTAAATTCTAATAAAAAGAAGGAAACATGAGTTAAAAAGGTACCTTAAACGTGACTTTACACCCACGACCCTTAACACTTACACACAATATTATAACTGGACTTATTGTTTGAACTGTATCGTTACTGACCGAAGTAGTTCCCTGCAAGACGCTTGCTGCAAAATGTCGATGGTTATGCGGTGAATAGTGATTGGCACAGTGCCTGATCGCGGCCGAACCGAAGCATGTTGCCGTGATAAATCTTTATATTATATTAGCCCACTATATCGCGGAAACTTTATCGCAGGCGAAACTTTTACAGGGGTAGGATAGGCAATATGATTAAACAAATTTACGTTCTACAGATAGATTTTACCTCGCTTTAGCTCGATTTATAAAAACCTTTTTGATAGCAATTGAGAATTAATTTTTGGTAGTGGTCTAGTCTAGAATTAGACTGGGTGGCCACCAATTGCGCTAAGTGGAGCTGACTACGCATTCAAAACCTAACCTATTGTTTTTAATGTAAGTTCGACCACTGAAAGCGTAGCTGAGCTGAGCGGAGTGAAGCGGCGTCGCTGGGCTCTGTGTGGGCGGTGTAGCTTCGACTCTGACTAGGTTCGGTTTTACAGCTGACTCCGCTACTCCCAGTACGCCTTCAAACTTATGATTTCTCGTTACCTAAGTTACCATTGCCTAGATTACTTTTTTAAATATACTAGTTTACTAAAATCAGTTATAGTAGGCTTACATAATAAGATTTAAAAGATACAAACGCGTTATTTAAACTGACTGAACTCTGCTTCCGGTTGCCGTTCGTCTCAATCCGCTCAGCGCAGCGAATGGTGGGTCACTTGGCCTTAATTTCGTTAAATGTTATCGCCATCTGATTTGCTTATTTAGTTTTATATATCATTTTTAAGATCAATAATTGCTGCACACACTTACATTTAAACATTTCAAAAAGTAGCAAAATTTAAGAATACCACTTAAACTAACATTTTAATGTGCAAAAATATTTTTATTTTACAAAAACAAAACAAAATTGAACCATGAAAAAATTAAATTTATTTTCTATTATGTTATACTGTTTTGGAACCATCATGATCAGCGTAAAACCTGTATAAATTAATATTTTAATTTGTTTATATTGGTAAAGTCTGATTTTCTTTTAAAAATGTAAAGTAGAAAATTATTTTTTAAAGATTGCCATTTTAAAACTATTGATGAATTTTTCTGGGATAATAAGTTCTCCAATGTATCAAAATCTTTCCAGCAAATTGACTTTTTACATGGTCATATTTCTTTTTACTTTTGAAGTATTCTAAGTCTCATGATCATATTTAATGATAATATATTTTCTGCTGTACACAGGCAAGGAAAAAAATAACAAAACCATGTATAATCTTCCCTGTCAGCTTCCACCCGAACCGTCTACCGTTTAATTGAGGTAGCTCTCGCCTCTCCCTCTAATCATAATGCAAACGTGAATGTCAGTTACATTAATACTCAGTATGTTTTCCCGTTTTTCAATTTTTAATTTATTTTTTCTTAAAAATTGTTCTTTTAAAATTAACGATCTCCACATCATCTGAAATGTGGAAATAGGTTCTCTGTAACTCCTTTAAGATCATACTGCTAGTAAATAGTGACCTTTTTCTATCCTCAGTTTGACTCAATAATGCCTATCGATTCTCACGATACCAAGTCATCAATAAAGGTGATGCAGTTTACGACCACTTCCGAAAGATTTTCTTAGCGATCAGCAAAACTGCCCGGACATAAGGGTGCTTTAGCGAGTTCATTGAGTTCTCCGGTGTGTTATGTTATCATGACATTTTCTTAGGATCTCAACCCTCAAGTTTGGATATAGCTATTTACCAATGAAACTTCGCTAATAATGTGAAACAATAGTGCTGAAACTAAATGGTGGACTAATAAATAACTAAGGGTTGAAAGCACAATGGTGGCGTGAAAAAATCGACCTCAAGATTTTTGTTGAACTCGATTTGGAGTTTAACCGTTTTCAAGCTCTTTGAGTCTAAAAAAACTAAAGTAGGCTACTCAGTCAAAACGTATGAATCGCTATTCCAAAATACACTAATCTGACTAATTTCTCAAGTTCACCAGATTTCGGTCATATATGAAGATACATAACTCGAGTCAGTGTAGCAAATTTGAAATACAAAACTGAAAACGGTTCGAGAATAAATGTAAAAACCAAAAAAATAAAATTTCATCGCCTCTGGGTTTGTTTTTTATGTTTATTTAAAACTGTTACTTTTACTTCAATTATGTGTTGAAACACTATGGCCGGGTGGCGACCAAAGGCGGTGCGGAGTTGTGCTTAGTTGAGGCAAGCGGAACGGAGCCGAGCGGAATGAAGATGAACAGCAACCAAAAGCAGAGTTCAGTCAGTTTAAAGAACGCGTTGGTATCTTTTAAATCTAAATATTTATGCCTATTGTAACGGATTCCAGGAACTATTATTTCCTAAACAACGGTAATGTAGATAATGAGAAATAATAAGTTTAGAATCGTAGTCAACGTAGAAAGCTGAGTTAGCTTCAAAACCGAACCAAGACAAAGTTCAAAGCTGCGCGATGCGAAGCCCAGCGATGCCACTTAACTACGCTCAGCTCCGTTACGCTTTCAGTGGCCGCACTTACGTTAAAAAATGTTAGGCTTGAATGCGTAATCCGCTCCGCTCTGCATTTGGTAGCCACCCGACCTAAAGCGGTTTCTTTTCATTACTGCGCTGCAGTCGTACTGAAGTTTTAACCCACTGTGTTAGCTACAGTTGTAAAATTTTAAAACGTATTCTATTAAATTGTGCTTCCGTACGAACAGTTTCATCATGTCAGCGAGACATTACGTACACCATTCTCACTGAAATATAAAATCTAAAGTAAAACGAAGGCTACCGTTTTTGTGACCAGTAGCGCAGAACGGACACACTTTGTTAAACACGCGTTTAATTGTTGCTATAAAAACATTATAAAAACATCATTTTTACTTTAAAACGTCGATGGAGAGTCGAAAGTGACATTTAATGTCGAAAGCTTTCTACAACAGATTCGCTGAAAAGTTTCAAATATTCATGCTACACTTAAATGTATGTTTTAGTATCCGCGATATAAACACACAGATCAGCTCGGACAAACATCGTACACGTGTTAAAGTCACAGATTATTTAGATTCGGTCTGTGTTTATTTGCAAGAGTTAAAATGTTTTTTTAACTATTAGACTTAATTTATTTCAAAAAGAAGTTATAACTAAAACGGTCCGAAGACAGAACGTGTACAATTTACAGGTTTTTGTATTCAATTTTATTTTAAAATAATTACTGTGATGCTGACGTGATGGAAGCGAATTTCAAAAAGTATTTTTTATCACGTACGAAATTTTGGTCCTATTCGATTTAAGCTTGCACAAAAAATTATTTTCATAATAGCTAAGAGCTAAACCGTTTTAGAATTGCGCCTTTTCACAAATAAATAACATTTTTATTACACACTTTAAAAAAAAATTGTGATTTCACATTTGAATTGGGCGTACAATTGTATAAATTTGCATCTTAAATTTCCTACTATTAAATCGAGTTACAGTATTAAGCTTGATTTTACGATTAAGTAAAATAAGATTTTTAAAAAGTGTAAAATGAAAATGTTTTCAATTTTAATGCATTCAGGATTCATTTTCTCATTGCTGTCTTATTATACGAAGGATAAAGTTAGGTTTCCATGAAAAAATTGACTCTGAGATTGCGATAATTAATGTCCCCTGTGTCCAAAATTGAGTGGACTCAATTGAGGACCCTGTGGTTTTTACTTGAGTGTGTGTGTGTGTGTGTGTGTGTGTGTGCGTGCGCGTGAGCGCGCGCGTGTATGTTGGCACTCTAGCGTTTGCAATTTTGGACCGATACCCAGCAAAATAAGTTCAAGAGTTTCAAAATGGCCAAATTCTAAAAAAAAACTTTTTACTTTATCTTTTTTGAAAATATGATTTTTTTAACCATGTAATCAGCGTAAATATTTCCTTGGTATTTAAAATGTATAGCCTAAATTCAGTTGAAAATACGACAGTATATTAGCCGAGAGTCAGGATTTGCGATATATTTTTAATGTAATTTGAAAATGTAGAATGTAAATTTACGCTGATCTTAATGCTGGTAATAATGCTGGTAATAATGTTGGTAATAAAAAGCGTGGTAAAATTTGTGTGATATTGTTACTTCTATCACGTCAGTGAGGCTACTGGATATCGCTATTATTATTATTATATTTAAAAATAAATTATATCGTTTATAAAGTAAAAATTGATAATTCCTAAACGTTAGGCCGGTGGTTGATATTGGGCATCGACCTCCTCGTTATTGGATGCTGTCTAATGGGAAATAGGTTTTATAATATGCAAAACAACTTATTTATATTCTATTTACCTCAAGGTCTGACAGCTTGCCTGCCCTGAATGGCACCACTGCGTAATGTGTTTTTGTGTGTTTTAATTCTTTTATATTCCAAAATATCAGACATGACAGAAAAGAATTTCCAAAAATGAACATATTTAAGTTAGAACTAACGAATGAAAGTTACTGTTTGCTTATAAAAAAATACGACAAATGAACCTTGACCGCCATGCAGCCGCCTCGGTGGTCTAGTGGATAGCGTGCTAGGCTTTCACCCCGAGGACCCGGGTTCGATTCCCGGCGAGGGCTTGGCATTTTCATACGCTATAAATCATCCCATCGTCTGCATTAGCCCAAGTGTGCACAATAGTCGGACGTTAAACAAAAAAAAAAAAAAAAAAAAAAAAGTTATAAATGCGGTCGATAACGGCTAACGGAATATTCCCGAATTTGGCATTTAAGGTTTTTTAGGATAGAAGAATCTGTTAGTAGCTTATAGATCCCATAACTTCGAAAAATTTTATGCAGAAATAGAAATTCAAAATGTGGGTTAGGTTCGTTTTACTTTTCATTAGATTCGTTCGACTCGTAAATAATCAGCTGATGATAATACGAGCACCCCAAAGGGGAGAGCAGACTAGCTGCACCTATTGAGAGGATTTAGACGTACCTCGCGGTACCTGAGTCTAACACACACTTACACTTACAACACTACACTTACTACTTTAACACTTTACACTCATGCTTACATTTAGAGAGGCGATAATAGCCTCAATGTGCGTTTTACCTTCAAATAACAACAACAAAAATAATACGAACTATGAGATAATGAATGGTTCCATTTTTCCATGCAAAATTTTATAACTTTTTCTCATTTCTTTACGGGACGAATTCTGGAAAATGCTTAAATATGTGTTTCAATATTTGTATTTTAAAGTTTTTATGTTTTGTTTCAAGAAAATCCGATCAAAAATATACTTTTCCAATTTAAATTGTTGTGCCCTTTATTACCCCTTTAAGGGATAACATTTGGAAAATGCTGTTTAATTATTTGCTGTTTAGAGTATTAATGTTATTTCAAGAAAATCCTATCAACAAAATATTTTTCCAGTGTAAAATGTTATACCCCATTTTTACTTATTTATGATATGCATTCTAGGAAATGTTGAAATAAGCATTTCGTTATTTGTGTTTTAGAGTATTTATTTAAAGTTTAAAAAAATACTAAAGAAATATTTTGTCCAAAAGAAACTATTATACCCTCTTTTTACCCCTTTAGGGTAAAATATTGGACCCCTTCTTATTGCACATTTTCACAACAATACAAGAGTATCCAGAAAATTCCAAGTCTCTAGCTGTCATAGTTTCGGATCTACGTTACTTATGAGTCAGCCTAATAGCCTTTATACCTACCGTAAAGCACGAAAACATTCACTCCATATTATGATGTTTCGAACAATGTTTTTTAATTTTAATAGTTGGCAGTCATGTTAAATTATTCCTGAAAGTTTTGTGATTCCGTTGTGTAAAAAAGACTTATGGTAAACCCTGAAAAACAACTTGAATTTAGTAAATACGAACTATTTTAAATGCTTTTAAAGTAATTTCTATAACAATTTCCATATTTTAATCTAAGAATAAACCTTCCTTGAATATGTAATTATTTCCTCCGTTGTTTATTTATAAGTAATAACCGAAATAGCATAGTACAAAAGTGTATGTTTCAAGTATTGCACGGCACACGGCACACGGCTACGGCAATAGGCATATTTTCGATTTTCTACGCTCATTGTTTCATTGTTGTGTGTATGCGTAATGAAACTGATTATTATCAAAAAGGCAGCTGCAAAGAATATCGAGCGAAGCTTAGTTCCACGGTTTGTAAAAATGATATAATTTGTGATTGTTTTAACTATGATTAAAGTGAAATCATAGTTCACTCTATGATAATTTTTTATTTCAATAACATAATTATTTTTTTATGTAAATAATTATGTTATTGAAAATTCCATCGCGATAAGAATATAACCACAAATATATGTGTTATAGCTAAGGTTTGCAAAAAGTTGATTTCAGTAACAATTCGGACAAGTATGTCAACGAGCAAAATATTTCGAAATGGCTACCAATCAGAATCTTAAAAATTGTATGACTTCCCTAACAACCCTGCTTCAAAGTACGAATAAAAATTATCAACAAATTTATGAAATTTATTTTTTCAATAAAACCGTCGACTTTTGTAGTGTTTTAAAACATAATTTATTGTAAATTAAAATACAGTAGTGGAACATAAACTAAGAAAAAGATGTTTTTGAATTTAATTTAGTGTTCAGTATTTTATTACTTAGGCCTGCTCTTTTTAATGTTTCAGACCAACATTAGAGGAAATTCGGTGTTGGGGGAAATCCTTCGACAAGCTGATGCGAAGTTCAGGTTAGTCTTCTTCTTCAAAAAAATATATTAATATGTAGTTTATTACAAACATTAAGGATTACTAAAAATAAGATGGACGCCTGAAGTGGACGAACTGAGAGGTATTGATGAAGAAGATCATTTGTTATTGGAACCTAAAACAGATCGGATTGACAAAAGCAGATCTTAACAACTGCTATTGGTTTTCAGAAGCTGAAGGATCTGACGATATATAACACTCTAAAACAAAAGTGTTTTTTAGATGAAGAAAAAAAAACTAGGGAAAGGCGCAGAAAAAAAGTAAAGTTTTGTTACACAGTCTGTTGGAATTTTATCGAACTAAAATAAATCAAAATAATATTTTTGTTTCAATAAGTCTTAGCATTTAATTGATAGATTTTTTAAACTTCACATTTAAGTTAGTTTTAAGAGCACAAAACCTAATAAACTAAGGCATATAGCTACTATCAAGGTCAGACTCAGACCTTGAAACGGGCGTCGATTCTTACTTCTAGACTCTAGATCACTTTTTGGAAATTTTTCTATAATTTTGACTATACTAATTGTAAATCAGTCAGTCAGGACAAAACCGCTTATATATGACAACGTTGATGATTAAGGTGATCGTCATCATGATTAAAAAACAATAACACCATGAATATTCCAGCATTAAATAATTATTTTAAAACAGAAGTAAAATATTTATGTAGTTTTTGCCATTCAACAATGTTTATTTTTATATTATACAATGTTAAGTTAACTAAAAAAACTAGTTTTAAAAAGATTTAATTAGAATTTTTTATATGTGTATGTGGGAAAGGTATTTGCAATTTTTGTCTGATTTTATTCAAAAAGAATAAAATTCGTTTTTGAGATAGCTCGACAAAATTTACTTAAGCGCGCTAAATCGATTTTTAATAATCGTGAAAAATGTCTTTTGTATAATTTGTAAAGGCAGATATATTTTGTACAAATTCGTAACTTTTTTGTCTGACACTTTTAAAATAAAATCTAATTTTATCAACGTATTACCGTTAAAATTTGTATAAATTACCATTTATTATATCCAAATAATATTTCAAATCCAGTCATATTCCACAAAATTTTAAATTAGGTTATCTGGACTCGTTTTTTATTGTTAATTTAGCCTATAATTTGAAAATTTAAAATTATAAATTTATTGATATTCTAAAGCCGATTATTACAGTGAAATTAAAATTTTCAAAACGTTGTTGTAACATTACATTTTGGTGATTCGCTTCTATAACGTAGCGAGAAATTAAATAACTTTTCTTTGTTTCAAAGAATCTGTTTTCTTGTTACAGCTGGAAGGAAAGTATTTCGAGATTTTCTACGTTGTGAGTACAGCGAAGAGAACATTTTGTTTTGGCTCGCTTGCGAAGAACTCAAGAAAGAAGCTAATCCAGATGTGGTAGAAGAGAAAGCTAGGTTTATTTATGAAGATTATATTTCAATACTCTCACCTAAGGAGGTATACATGTTACGGCCTATTCATTATAACCTGTCGTTAGTTATATGTGTGTGTGTGTGTGTGTGTGTACGACAACTGTAGACTTGTACTGTTTAAAACATAGGTAAATAATTGCTATTATTGTATTTGTGTGTCTTTATATTCGTCAGTTACGATCGCTTTAGAGAGCGATAAAAATAACAGCAGAACTCTAGCGTGACTAACAATTTCTGAAATTTTTTAATTTTGCTGAAAATACACTTTTTAACTAGAGGATCAAGACTTCCATTGATCCTGGTTTTGTCACTCAGCTACGTAGCTCATCCACAAGTTCAACCTTCCGAATCCAACCTTAAGTTTTTTAGAAAACCGTGAGATACTTCGGATAATATTGCCCTGTGTTATTATCTGTCCCCCATTCCACAAAGTGCCTAGGGATTCCAATCGATTCCTATTCAAGGCTAGTCAGTAAAACAAGTATATGTTGAGCTGGATCCTCAGCTGTACTACATTTCCTAATGTAAATGACTATGGAATGTCCAGTGATCCGTCAGAAACCCCGCCATTCTCAGCAAATCCGTCCTGTTCCGCCTACGGGAGTTGCCTGTGAGAGACATAGTTGAACCAGTTGAACCCGCAAGCATCCTCTTTGACTGTAATGTTCAAGATCATTCATTCTCTCCTAAGACCTTTGGTGTTCCCTAGAAACTCATTAGAAGACATGCCTGCGTGCTAGAATATCAGATACTGCACATGCAGTTTTACCTTTTTTGCAGCACCAGCATCCTCTGACGTAAGCTGCGTTCGCAACCTTTTTACCACCAGAAGTAGCTTGCCTGTTTTGAGATGGCCCACCATGTCGATTCAGCACCAAATCTTCCTGGACCCCAGAGAGTCCAGCTTCATTTGGATGTCCAACCCTAACGTGGCAGTTATCTTCCCAAACCACACGTCTTTTCTATTAGGATAGAACCTTCTCGAATATCATGAGGGCTTTTTCAATCATTTTCTTTCGTAGCTGACCACGGGAAAGCCATACCTTCTATACAGCTTCCTGTCCACTAGTATCCTGTCCGACGTTACCATCTTTCAAATTAAGCAGGGCGTCCTCATCTATGGATGACAGATCGTCCATATTTATTTTGTCAAAAAGAGTGCATTCGACCCCACTTTCCAGTGGAATGCTCTAGTCTCGGGTCCCACACTCCCCTTGATTCCTTAGTTCTTGTTTTTCGTTCGACTCGGCCATATAATTCCCACGAGTACCAGGTTTCTAACAGTCCATTTCTTCAGTGACCCGTTTAAATTAATAAGGAGTAAATACTATTGGGTTTCTCCTTGTGCCCAGTAGGCCCCGTTAAAGACACTGAATATTCCCCCAGTATCACTCAGCCTTCTGCACGAGCCGCACAACACCTTTGCTTAGTTCGTCTAGGCATTGTTGGACTTTATCCAGCTCCGGGTAGCCTTACTTAAGGACCGGACCCTCGGAATGGGGGGTTTTGAAGAGCCTTCTGATTGTTTTGGTAAAACAAATTGACCTTTAACAAGAGATACATAGAGATTCGACGAAAAGATTGTTATCTTATAATTTTACATATAATTTACTTTAAATTTAAATATTTAAAAAAATATTTATAGAACGATATCTTTTTTTCCTTTCTTCTATCACTTTGTCGAAGTGCAGCATTATTTATCTTCCCAGAGTAACTTTTCCTATCCCCCTTCTTTATTCGACAATACCACCAGTTTCCCCTGACAACAGCTGTAAATCTTTTTCTTTGTATTCTTATGCTTCCTATTGTTCTGAAATTTGCATCTATCAAGTTCCTACACAGATCTGTCTCGACCCGAAAATGTTTGCTTACCTTTATTTTGTCTTTTGTCTTTACTCAATTTGCCGTTACTCGATATATATATATATATATATATATATATATATATATATATATATATATATATTATTTTGAATTTGTATGCACTGATGTTTTTCATTGTTTAGGTAAGTTTGGATTCGCGGGTACGAGAGATAGTGAACCGCAACATGGTGGCTCCCACCCCGCACACGTTCGACGAAGCTCAGTTACAGATCTACACGTTGATGCATCGAGACTCGTATCCTCGGTTCGTCAATTCTGCGATTTACAAACAGCTAGCACAGATCGGCAATAATAACGGGGAAGGTGCGACGAGCAGTGCAGCGAGCGGACAGGCTACTCCCTCTACCCACAAACAGAGCGAAGCGTAATCCTAACCTAAAAGTGAACGACAGTTCGCACGCTGATGTTACCGGACCAATTTATGTACAAATCATTCTAGTCAATAAAATTTTTAAGTAAGCGTACAGTAGGTCCGATGATTCCGGTTAAAGAAGTATAGGACACTGCCGAAACTTTTGTAAATAGTAAAATATTGTCCGGAGATCTATCGTACAACACGTGTGATACCGAAGAGAATATCTCGAATGCGAATAACTTTAATTTCATTAAAACCGAAATGAAATAAACAATAAAGCTTTAACATTTTTCGTAAGTTGCATTTTCAGGCCTACAGATTTACTCTAGTCCGTGGCCTACAAACATTCTTGGAGTTAAACATCAAAAAAAAAAAAAAAAACGTTATGACTCGTATTTAAATAGATAATATGTTTTATATTGTGATAGAAAATGATCTGTTATATATTTATAAAGATTATTTAAAATTTCCGAAAAAGAACATCTTCTGTGAAAAGCACTCTAAGGTCGATGTGTTTTTATTATCTCGCATAAGCCTTGTCTTTCTCTAAGATAAAAAAATATATGTTGTAGTCTACATATAGCACGGTAGAAACATAGTTATTCCTTTACATAATCTGTTTTTAACAAACAAATTGGAGAAAAGTTTATTACTATAATAAGTTCAACTTACATCTTAGCAATCAAATTTAATTTATTTTTATAAATTGTCTACTTTAAGAATATAACCTAGTCGTTTTTTAATATTTTCTATACCATTTTTAATTTCTATACAGTTTAAAGGCCTACCAGTTTAATCAGTTGCGGTGAAATTGTACCTGCAAAATATTTTTAAATTAATTATATTTGAAAAAGCTCATTCGATCGTACAACTAACTTTATTAAATAAAATGTATTTTATTAATTATTCTACTAAAAAAAGCTAATTATTTATTTTTATTGATGCTATACATCTACTTTCCGATCAAAATAGATTTTTATATTAAAATAAAATAGGCAATCTGTTTCTTCCGGTAACAGTTCTAATTATAAAACTAAGAATCAGTCGTCTTTATTTTCTACTTTTAACAAATTTAATTACAACTGTAACAATTGTGGCTGTTGTTTTACTTCTAAAACGTCGGAGAAACAATTTAGACAAATATAAATTTAATAATTCGCCCGTTTAAGGTCGAATATTTTGAAAAAAAAATATTTTAAAAGTGGAACAATATTCTAAACAAAACTCAAATTTAGTTTTGTTACAAATTCCTAGTAGGCCTATCGGCAAATATTTTATCTAGTTTTGTTCAATAAATAAGCTAACCTGAACTACAATTATTAGGGAGAAAAAAGCAGAATTATTTACAGATTAAATAATATCGTGTATTTTCCGGATTATTTTTTAACCTTTAGACAAACCACTGACATTATTGATGAATATTGTTGGTTTTTGGTAAACGTTAATAATCAAATTTGAGTGCCACGAGAATTCCGACTTGACTTGAAAAAATAATACCTGTGAGATTACTTTTTTTTAAATTCTTACAAAATAAAACTTTTACCTTATAAAATGTTTCAATTACAATAGTTTTTAATAATGAAATTTGATCATTCATAAAAAAACTATTGATTTCATTTTACAGTCTTATAAAATGGTTATGTGTGGATAATTATTAATTACAAAAGTGAATACAAACTCGTTATAATTGTATGTACAACTGACGGATGTAAACAATCCGTATTTAAAATTTTTTTTTTACTTTGACAGTCCTGTCGAATTTATTTACTTATTATAAACATGCTATTGAATGTTATTGGGCGCCTTGTCGGTCTATTGGCTGGCACACTCGCTTTACGAGCAAGAAGTTATGGGTCCCAAGGGGGCTCATACAAGTTACGAGTCGATTTAATCAAAAGACGAATTTAAAAAATGTGATCGACAATGATTCTGGTTGTAAATGCTGAAAATATGGTGACAGAAACCATAGCGCTGACCACCCGTATAAAATTCGTTAGGTAGATCTAGGTTGTCCACAGCCTGTTCGCCGCGGAGTTAAGTTTAAGTAAATAATATTATTAAATACAAAAATACAATTTTTACACAAATATTTTATTTTTGATTTGATAATATTGTTATTATAAGGGTGGTGTTGTTCAGGGAATAGGAGTATAACTATAATATTATTATAAATACAGCAATCTGCATCGTGTATTAGGCCTACGTTGTCTTAACGCTAAAGGGCGTTAATCGAGTAGGCATGTCATTGAAACGTGCAAAATAAAAGTAAGAATAGAAATAGGGAAATGATAATAACAGATTATCGAAGTACGTAGAGTTCAATATTCATTTTAAAGCACTGTTTCTGATACATAAACACAAGTTATGGGTTGATATATAATCACCATGACTAAAGTGTAAAATTAGATTTTAAGAACAATATTTATTTCTTGACAATTTCTCGAAAATAATTGAATACTATTAGAACACATTAATCTGTTTCTATTATTTTTTTTAATAATTAGCCAATGAGTAATTAACACATTTCATTTTTTTAACTTTCCTAAAGCAATAATTTGAACCGAATAAATAAAAAAAAGTGCGAGTAATTATTTCATGTATTAATGTATATTTATTTCACATTTACCCTACATATTATTTTATTATTAATGTGTTTTTATGATACCTTGTAAAACGTTAATGTTTTTTGTTCCTGGCAGTTACACATTTTTAAGATTTGACTTAAAATATTACGAAGTAGAGAACGGATGTAATTGATTACAAATTTGTAAATTGATTGAAATGTATTTAATATTCAGCAAAAAATGTATGTATAATTATGAATAAAAGGTTGTATGTATTGGGATAGGTTTAATGAACGCACAAAACTTTGTATGTCGTATCAATGTTCAAAATTGTTTGTGAAGTTGACGAGAAATTATTTATGTCTGTTGATTGTGAAAATTTTGTTTTGTTTTTTAAAAATAAAAACCGTTGTGATCGTCTAGTCTTTGTGAAGATGTGTTAGCTTTAATAATTAGAGTTACCTTTTTCATTTTTAAGTTTTATTTATCGTGATAGAAGTAAGTTTTATTTAAAGTAAAAATTTTTAAAAATCGAATGTTACTTTGCAGTGTTGAAACACGGCTGGTACTGTTGAAAATTCTCAAACATTTTGTCCAAAAAAGTAGTTTTCTCAAATATAGTGAAAAATTAAAATAAATTTAAGTAATCACTATTATTAATTGTAGTTTATCTCTTCGTAACCTAAACAAATGTAAATTTCTAACCCGTTACAAATAAATATTGATATGTATAAACATTATCAATATTACTAATATTTACAGCTAAAACAATTGTTGTTTTAATTACTGTCTGAAAGTTATTTTAAACCAAAAAAATGATCGGATTTTAATTAATAGATAAAGTACAAAATATAGTAATGAAATTACATTGAATAAGAGGTTAAAGTTTTATACGAAATTTCATGCAATAACCATTTAAAAATTGTCTCATGTAATATGACTGACGTAATTTATTAAAATTAATTCAGACACTTATTGAAAATAGGATAGTATGGTTTTAACATCATAAGATTTCACTATTTATTTTAAGAAAAAGAAATATTGTCATGTTAACATTTTTTTATAAACATAGTGTAACTAAATATTATATTTGTTTTGTTTAATATTCGTGCTGCAAAATGTAATGTACTTATAGAATACAAAATTTGGCGAAATTATAAACGCACATTTACAAAATATGTAAATATAACATCTATGTATGAGATATTGTTTGTTTAAAAAAATGATGTTGTGTATGACAAAAATTATTTTCATTTTGGTAGCGTCATTTTAACAATAATCTTTTTGAAAGGTTTGTGATAACCGATTTTATTCAAACCATAAGAACAAAATTTACGCGAATTGAATTATTTTATTTTCAAACTTTAAAAATATGTTCTGTAATGCATGGCCACTCACTTTACAAGAAAACAAGAATCCCTTTTATACATATTTATTAAAATTTAAGGAAGTGGCACTGTGTAATCTGTAAAGGATAAAATTACAATAAACATTCCAGTTACCACGCTAGAAACATTTCATACATTTAAATGATAAAACACGCCCGTTATTATAGTTACCGATTATGAACTACAAACAATAAATATTTTTGGATAAATCTGGATCCAATAATACTGTAAAGCAATGAAGGCAAACTTGTCGCTCGCACGCCAGTTGGACATTATGCCTCATGAACACATTTACATTTTTTTTCTACAAGACTTCACTATTTCTAAAGGTATTATTGGAGGGGCATTAATTACCACCGGACACTGTTGCTGCACACTAGCACCACTAGAGTTCTAGTTAGCCGTGCGTTTCAATAACTTTAGGTAACGTTTTTCGAGAAAGGACTAAAATAATTTCTAAATTTTTCTTTACCGATTTCTGTATTCCCATGGGTATTCGTGTAAGTGGTAGGGTCAGCATCTATGCGCTGATTCGCGACAGACGTCAGCTCTACTGTACCCGCTACATTGGACAGCCTGTTTCAGAATTGTTTCGACTCTGACACAGTAGCGGGAGTAACGCGAGCTCAAATTGGCCTAGTCTTACTTTATTTCAGAACTTCGTGTTGCTGAAATCAGTTTCCACTTTGTTTTGATCAAAATATGTTTAGGCTTTGTCAAAGAACTAAATTTAGTTTGCCTTAATACCTATCCGAAAAAGTAATCATAAATCAGTGTGATCCTGGTTGTATGATAATCGAAATTATTTGACATCGGAATGTTTTTAATATGCGCCCAGTTCACACTTATACATAGTCCTCAGCGATTGTTGTTTGAAATAAAGTTTGTGCAATAAACAATTTTAGAAACAGGTCCAAGTAGGCATATGTTTGCTGTTAAACAGACAAATCTTGAATGGTTAACACGAAGTCTCAATAAGATTGTATTAAATACAATTTTTGCTGTACTGCATCTTCAAAATAGATACATGAAGCTCGCGGCCCAACACGTTAACTTACCGAGTAGCCTATTTCAATTACAAATGTAGTTAGGAATTTATAAGTTGAAGAAAAAAATGTTTCATGGAAAAACCATTAAAATTTAAGGAAAATAAATTATTAAACTAGTTAATTTAAAATTTTGAACACCAGTTTAAATTGATACGATTGTGAAAAAGTTTTGCAAACACTGGCCTAGTTTGGTGTTATTAGTGAAGACTTTTTTTTTTATTTCATAGTAATATTTTAAGAATTAGTGTGTGTATGTGTGTTAAAGATAGATGATTCTTAAAAACTATTTATATTAAATAAACTGAAACAAACAATTAATTCAGAAAGAAGCTTCACAAAAAATGAGGCCTATTTAAATTAAAAAAATGCATGATAATTTTTATTTGGTTTTGTCAAAAAATGAAATTACGTTAATTCTACAATGGGTGATATTTTAACCTAGAAAAAACATTAAAACAATGCAACTGTTTTGAAAACGTTTAGTTTTGCCATCTCTTTTGAAATCTTTTGCGAAATTATAAATTTATCAATTCCAAGTTAAACTAGTTAATTCCTGATATTTGTTACGCGCACAATTTAACGTATATCTTTGGCTCAAACAGGCTTTTAATTTTTCATTTTAAATAAAATGTATATTTTTAAAAGTATTACTCATAGAATTTAAGTATGAAATTTCAAATGTATAAAAATGCTTAAAATACACAAAATATACTTAACTCTTTTCAAAACAGTGTAGGATTATAAATATATAACAGCTACGGTTAAAAATATGTACATTTAGGATTGCCATACGTTTTGATACTGTTAAATTGTTCGTATTATTTTAGAGTTTATTTACAGTTGATATGGGAACACTTTCTTCTAAACATTCATTTTTTGTTACTTAAAGTCCATGTTTTATGCCAGTTAGACTGCTGAGGATGAGGACTTGGCAACAGTAACTCGAATTTTAACCCTGAGGTGCGCACGTTCGGAGACGAAGCGAAATGGTAGATGCTTTAACACCTCGCACATTCCGGCCTCAATAAACATTAAACAATCAGTTTATATTTGCCTACACATTTTAATTCAGCCAAAGTACTTAATAAAACAAATTCATTTAAAGTGTGACTTAAAACATATATATTTTTATATTCAAACAAAACTGTGAACTTGTCAATATCAAACGTTTTTCATGCTTAATATAATTTTTTGTGTTGTGTTATAGCTTAATGATTAATTTTTAATCGCCTTACATGTTAGTCCTTGTCCCTCATAGCACAGTATTGTCATTTCAGGTGTTTGCACGTAATCGGGTTGTCAAAAATCATAATAAATGTCTTAACTTTCATTTGAAATGCTTTTACGAAAATGTTATGTATCTGTTAGAAAATTTTGTAACATGTACAGTAAAATTTTGTAACTTTTCTACAAAAATCTAAACAAACCATTGTTAATTTTCTTTTTAATTACAAATATTTAAATTTGTTTAACGTTAGGTCGTTCTTAATCTAAATGTACATTATTCAAACATTGTATACTTATATACTTATACAGTGTAATGCCTTGAAGGAAATCTTGATTTCTACAAAGAAGCTTTAAAATTAATTCTCTTAGGTATAATAATAATTTATTCTTAAGGATAAATTAATCACTTGGTTATAAATATGAGAACATGTGGACAATTATATTTAACGCTGTTTGGACAGAAAATATCAGCTAGTAACCGTTGCATAGGCACGGGGACATTTTTGTAAAACTGTGAGTCTCTTTTGTAATTCAATGTTATCTCCATCTGTGTCGGACGTGAATTTCTTTGGAAAATGCAACATTTACTGTTTATCTGGTGATCGTCTTCGGTAAGTTTCACGTTTTGCCTAAAATTTCTCCTGAACTTCTCTTCATCTATTTCCAAATTACTCATTTTACTGTGTTACTACAACGTGCCAGATAATTTGTCCAGTCACCAAATATAATAATTATATATCTCACTACTGTAGCTAGAGTCTTAAAACCTGAGGGGCATAAATTACAAAATTACGATCACATCGAGAAAATCTACGGGTAAGCCGTCTTGTCGTCAACTGAGGTTCACATCTCGTAATGAGGAGTACTGTTTATCAGTGGCGTAAACAATATTAACTTGCCACCTCTGCCAGATTAAACAAACTATAATTTTAAGCAAGATCTTGATAATTAAAATAGCTAGTCAATAAACAAGTTTTAACTCCTTCTTAGTGATAACATCGTTATCATGCTGGACTTGAATAATTTCATCTGCAAATAAATTATCTTGTTAAACTACTACTTACTGGGTCCGTACAGGCATCTAACCCTTTGTAAAAAAAACCAGAAATAACTAGACAATTTTCAAAAATTATTTCCCAAATTCAGGTTTGTGCTTTGGTCTTACGCTCGAGTTCTGCAGAATAACTTATCTTCCGACACTTACGTTTCCCCAAGCTGTTAGTCGAGTATTTGAAACGATAAGGAATAAACAGTAAGGAGAATACGAATTAATTGAGATCCAAATCAATCCTCACTTCTTGTAGTCGTCTTCCATTATGTCGACAGTCATCACAAGCAAAAGAAAATTACTACTAACGGTCGCCATGTGGATCTATTTTTCAGAATGTTTTTCAGGTTTCCAACCTTCTTCAACCGCTCAGAAAAGAAGCTTCTCGTCTATATTTGGTTTGGTTCCTCTTATTTTAAAAAAGGATGTCCTCCAAGTTTTTATCCTTGTTTTTATTTCGGTCCTGATAATGTGGTGATTCAATGACAATGTGTGTCTCCTGTGTTCTATCTTCATTCTTGCAGCAGAAGTGTGGACATCCTTTCCTCAAAATTTGAAAATCAAAGACAGCGATTGAAGTATACACATAGGCTCCAGTTACCTTACATTTTTTTTACACAGAAAAATACATAGCCAATGAATCTTTATTAGGTTTTACATGCTCATTGAATTTAGTACAATGTGTACTTCTTTTGCTTCAGTATTTCATTCGTAAAATAAGATTTTACCATACGTCATCATTTTAAACCATATCTATCCATATAGCCTATTGTTCTTCAGTTTAATGAAAATTTGATTAATATCTGTAGTGTTATGATTTCAGAATACAAAATCCTTACACTTACAAAAATCTTAACGAAGATGTTAAGTGGACAATAAAACCTGATATTTGGATGTATACTTCACACGAATAGAGCATAGTTTATAGTCTATATGTCTATATGTTTGCGCATTAGCAAACTTTAGGTCTTCTTGGCCTGGCTAAGCCTTGAAGGTCCTTAAACAACACCAGTACTTTAGAATAAAGAATCAGAAATCTCTTAGCTTTACTTTATGTTAAAAGACGTTTTTGTATTGTTGGCATACAGTTATTAGGCCTACTGCAACGGTCGCGAACCAAGAATATTGTCTGTTTCAATTAAAATCTAAAAACGTAATGAATTGTAAAAGTACACGATTAAACTTACAGCAAGTTCCTAACCAGTACTTTAATATGTCTACTGATATGTGATTAATTTATCCTTAAATAAATTAATGTAAATAATTTTGTGATATTTGGAATGAAATGATTCCAAAAAAAAAAACAAGATACTGTAGGAGAAATATTTGTAAATTATGCAAAGATCGATTGACCTAGTACAACAAGTGGACTGTGGATGTTTGCACGTAGTTGCTTAGTACAACACAGCGAGTAAGGTACGAGTAGTTACCCAGACATGTTTATGGTTTATTTGTATTTTTTTATTATTTTCGTAACAAACTGGTGAAGTGCACAAACGCTTGTCAAAGTGATTAAGTGACGCCAAAGCACCAACACTTAAATGAATTTCTGTATAAGAATATAAATGTATATTAAACAAAAATCCTCAATCATTGTGTACTGTACGTTCCGACATTACATTCTAGGACTGAGAAAGTGGAGTCCTCTTCTTGTATGTGTATAGTTAGTTTACATTACGAACCACAGAGTGTGCGCGAATCTGTGAAAGTATGTTAGTGTATGTATCGTTTAGGAATTTTTACTAAAAATATTGTTTGTTAAGACTTATTCTCACATGTCATCATCTCTAGTCATTTAGCGCAAAGTGTTTTACCTAGAAACACGACTTTGAAACTTGCAACTTTTCAAAACGAACAAATCTTGTAATTTTACTCCCTTAAAACAATATTATATCTGTGCTCGAAAATAAAAAAGTTGAATTTTATGAAACATGAGTCTTTTGTCTTCCTTTGTCCATTGTTTGTGTTACAATAAGAATGGCAAACTGACATTGATGTTTACCATAAAAAATAAATGTTTTGACATCGATAGTTCCCATATCGATATTAAAACATGAGCCTGGTATCTAGAGTCAAACAGCCTGCAGCGTATCTAGGCTTGGGACGAAGTGATCTAATCTGAGAGCTCATAGATGAAAGATTAGATCCAGTTAGGGCATTTCGGAATTGTTGAACCCGTAGGCCTACTCACAACAATTAGCCTTGTTGAAAAAAACAACAGTTAATTAAAACTAACATATGGCAAAACAATGATAATGGTAGCAATGTCGTTTTCAAATACTGTATTAATATTCCTATAACAGGACAAGTTTAAAAGTGACTTTTAAGTAATAGCATTGGGTTTATAATACGAGCTCGTATATAGAGCTACCACCCAATGTTAAAATGAGGATGCTAGAATGAAAGGTAAAGTCATAGTACCAAAGCCCGATATCAGAGCGCTCTGAACTCGTTTTTTAGTACCTGGCCATCCTTGAGTCTATAAACTTCTGAAATGGCATGAATTTATCTCGATTAAGATATCTACATAATTAATATCATTAGTAATGCATACATTAATAAATAACCTAATTCAAATGCTGACCTAAAAGTACATGGTTCATTTCCCTTCTGATAGATGGCGTTTTACATTTTCAGTTATACAATTTTCAATGCAGTGAGATCTATGTACGACAGACTCAAAGCAAAAGCTAATCTAAGAGTACATGGTTCATTTCCCTGCTGATAGTGTTCTATATTTTCACACAATTTCCTATGCAGTGAGACCTCTATGTATTACAGCCTCAAGGGCAATAGTAACAGTAATGACGTTACGAGTACTTAAGATAGTTGTTTTTATAACAAAACAAATAAAACTTCCTCATTGTTTTAAAATTTTTAAATCATTCATAATTAACTGACTGAATTTGCTATGCTACGACGTTATAAATGTTTTCGACACTTTACGTGAAAACGGTAAGAGATTACAAAAATGTTAAATTATAAAGTTGCTGAAATTTTAATTTCTAACGATTTTTCTTTAAAACCTAAGGCTGGGCGGTCACTAAATGCGGAGCGAAGCTGCACCGAGCTGAGATGAGCGGAATGAAGTTGAACAGCAACCAGAAGCAGAGTTCAGTTAGTTTAAACAACGCGTTTGTATCTTTTAAATCTAAATATTTAGGCCTACTGTAACGGGTTCTAGGAAACTACTAGGCTATGTTTAAAACCGTAACCTAGGCAACGGTAACCAGGCAACGAGAAATAATAAGTTTGGAGGCGTGTTCAACTTGGTGGGGGGAAGTGGAGCTGAGCGATGCCACTTCAGTGGCCGTAATTACATTAAAAACAATAGGTTAAGTTTTGAATGAGCAGTTCGCTCCGCTCAGCACAAATACGCCGCCCAGCCTTAATCGGAGCAACTGTTTAGCCTGTGTGGATATAAAAACGTGACAAACAAGCGATTCGTTATTCCAACGCATACGATAAAGTCTTTAAAATCAACTAGAGGCAATTCACGGTTGTTCGTTATCTAAACAGTTGGGTATAAGTGACCAAACACGGATTTCCGACTTAGGCCTATGTATTAGTAGGACATAGGTATTATTAATCTTAATAAGAAAAATGTTATTTATTACAAAATAATGATAACACACAATGAGAACATTTTATAATGGTTACTATTATAGAAACATCTATTATAAGGGACTCGTTACATCGTTTCTGTTATTATTACTTATAAGTCACGTTTTGAACAAACAAAAAAAGTTTTCTCTTTTCAAGTACGAAAATTAAGTCAAAAAGTGTGTTAAACCTCCGTTTTCGAGTGTCAGCTTTTCAAATATTTTCTGGATTTTTTTTTTTTTGTGTTTAACGTCCGACTATTGTGCACACTTGGGCTAATGCAGGCGATCGATCTGGAATGGAGCTACCTTTTTGCTGAAGGGTATTTCATACTTCCGAAACAGCTACCGTCTTTCCTTAAAGTTATTACCGCCCGTAGTGAGGACACTTTGGTGTTATCAGCTTATCACGTCAGACGGCGACAATAACGATGACACGTCTGGCCGTCCGAGTCTGATTCCCGATGCTTCACAACATCTTGTCTATTGTTGTTTAATACCCTGAAAAGAAATTATTTTTCAGAGGTTCAAAGAATAGTAGACGTCGCAGTATATTCTTAATTAATATAGGCTACAGAGCGCTCAACGACAGCGCCTATAACTTCCGCCAATTTAACCGGTAACCGTAACATTTAGGAAATGTTACTGGACAAATGTATTGGAAATTGTATGCTATTTCTCCATGAAGCGGTCACAATTACTGGCTTGCCGTGCGGCCAGTATTAAAAGAAACAACCAGCAAACGACACTCTTATCATTAAATCAGAGCTCGCCATCTTGAAGTGAAAGTAATTGGGAAGAAATTTCACACAGTCGTTTAGGCTTTATACAAGGTGCCTTGAACCAAATTTTAAAGCAATTAGTACATACGTTTTGCCAAAACTGCGTACACTCGTCATCGTAAATCAGAAGCCGCCATCTTGGAACGGAAGTGGATTTTTAAAAAATCTTACACGTACACCTCTCTGGTTTTGTACCAGGTACGTTCATACCAAATTTCAAAACAATCGGTCAATGCGTTTGACCAAAACTGCGTAACAAACACACACAAACCTAAACCCGAACGGTCGCTTCGCTCGGTCAATTAATAAATGATAAGCTTCCATTCTTCATTGTAATAGCCTGGTCTTTTATTTTGACTAATAGATATGGTTAATTAATATAACCATTTAAGAAACACAAAAGTATACAATTCTCCTCATGAAATTAATTCTAAACACTTATTATTGGTTTAACTAAAGATTATTTAGCGCTTGTAAATCTATTCTATTAATAAATGTAAAAACATGAGACAGTATGAAAAGCAACAATGTTACACTATAATGATGACTCATGGAGTGGAGATATAACTAAACAGCTGTTTTTATACCACAGCTATTTCTTTGATATTTAAATGAAGGTTACGTTTGTTGGAGGCATTGCTATTGTTTACAACGACTATAAATAATAAGTAAATCATTGTTAACTGTATTTTAATTAACATATTTGGTAACTGCAATGAGCCTGGAGTGCTAGGGTATTAGATCAAAGACCGCAGGAGCAGACCTAAGTAAACGAACAAAAATCTTCAGTAGGAGCCATTCAAAAGTAGCATATCATCAGTAATCCAAAATCTAAAATTATTTACATCGATTGATATTTTTTTTTAATTTTGCTCCTATTATAAAAAAACTACTTCGTAATTTGAAAAGGATATAAAAGTCATAAAATACAAAAGTATTACTCGATTGTCATAATTCATTTTCTGACCGAGCGCAGCGAATTCTTTCAACCAACTCTCGACTGTTTGGCTTTTGGTTTGTGTCTTTGTTACACAATTTTGGCCAAAAGCATTGACGGATTGTTGTGAAATTTGATACGAAGGCTGTTTGTATAAAACACGAACGATGTATGTGTAACGTGTTTTTCCATTCACTTACGTTTCAAGAAGACGGTCTCTAGTTTAATGATAAACCAAATAGTTGTAGTTACTGACTGTTTTCTGTAATAAATACTGGTTGAACGACAAGACCTATCATAATTTTGACTGATTTGTAGAGAAAGAGTGCAAAATTTCCAATAAATGTTGTCCAGAAACGTTCTTTTTAAATATTACGGTTACCTGATAAATTGGCGGAAAAGGTTACAAACGTGCCAGAGCGCTGTCGTAGAGCAGTGGCCAGGGCAGTTAGTTCAGAATATACAGGTCTACTGTTCCTTGAACTATAATGATACTATTACACATTGGTCAGGATTTATTTTTACGTTATTGAAATTTTTTAATGCTAGATTATGTATATTTATATACTGATTAAAACAAGTAAAAGTTATGATTTTTTTTTAATTTAAATTTTTGTGTTTTTAAAATTAGTGAACAGATTATACTGGTTAATTAATCATTTAAGTTATTATCAAAATCAATGTTTATGCTACATTCATTCCGTGTTGTCCTTCGATGAGAATATTTTTTTTTAAATATTAGTTTTCATCACATCTGCGTAACAGTTGTGCGTTGTCGTTATTTAGCAACGTGTATTAGTTCTGTACTTATTTGTTCCAAATGTTAACATTTATTACAAGTGCTATATAACTCCTTTCCAGATCTGCACATTTACAGTCAGTAATGTAATAATATTAATTAAAAATCTACTAAGATCTCCCGAAAAGCATTACAGTACGGTATTGCTAAAACTTCTGTGTTTAGCGTTATTTTCAAATAATGTAAGCAGGCAAGCTTAAAACGTGCTGCGCTCTGGTAAAGATTCACTCAACTACTTCGACTATGACAATTTACAATATTTCAGATACATTTAAATACTAATTCAGATTTAATAATTATAATATTACTTTACTAACAGTTGAGTGTAATAACTTACGGTTTCTGACATTATTATAGAGAAAATTAAATTAATTAATTAAAATCGGTCTAATTTAATTTAATCTGTTCCATTAGATTTTCGGCACATATAAGGATGTAGCCAAGAAAACATTTGTTTGGAAAGATATTTTTGTTATAGTCTATAAGTTTGAAAATTAATTAGCTTTGATTTTACACTTGTGATAGATTTTTATATATATATAGTAGCTCCTCTCTTCTATCGGACGTAACGGCGTATTGCCCACTAACCTAAATAAGACATAGACCCTATAGATGTTTTAAACATATCTAAATAAACAACGAATAGACATACACATGCCAAGGATAGATAATGTTACATTAAATAAACATATTACCTTTTATTATCGTAATTAATTGCAAGTAATTGTAAAACTTAAATGGTAATCTAATCTGATATAGATAACAAACAACGCAATAAAATTAACAGACACTAATAAATAACAAATTCAAGTCTATAATAATGGTCACAACAATTCATAACATTAAAGTAATTTACACAAAATACAGTAGCAATTAATTATTATTATTATTATTATTACTGTTCTTCTAAGTTTAAAGGGCTTATCACCTGGTCTCTTGTAACTATTGTGATTTAGAGAAGATGTTAAAAATTATAGGCCTACATAATTTAACTAAAGCAGATTCTTGAAAGCAGATGAATAGATGTTAAGAAAATATAAAATAACTAGACCTCAACACATGTTCTCCTATCATCCCAAAGCTAATATAACCGGATATTGTCAAAAATGTCGCAAAAACCTGGCCTCAAAAAATCTGAATAACCTCTGCATCAGACTGTGAGTAGCCAGTACCATCAAGCTCTTCAACTGAAAAACAGGCTACAATTAATTACTCGGAAATTATCCCACATGCTCCTGAAATATCTTTCATATACTACTGTATTACGCTAAGCATTCCGTTCGGTTTTGTACCAAAAACAAGGACCTGCGTTATTAAATATACGTGTATGAGGTACCTACAGGTTCATCAGAAAACCGGTGAGCTCCCATGCCTCATACTTTACCATTTTAAGGCTTTGCAATAAAATAAAACCGATAAAAAGTCTGTAAACAAAATTCCAGTAGCAGTAGAGTATAGAGTCCACGTGAGAGTGCAGCACAATGCAGGCATATCGGTTAAATAACCGTGTATGTACCGAAACAGCTGATTGTTAAAAACAAAAACATTGTTGAAAATAATATCAAAATTATTACTGCATCCAAAACTTAAATACTTATTGACCAAATCAGTTTTGAAAGTGTAATCGATAAGACAATCAAGGCCAGTTCTAACTGGTAAATTTTAATAAATAAAAGACTCTGCTTTTAGTAAACAATAAATACGTAATTTTATTTTTACGTATTTAATTTAGGCACGTAATAAAAAAACCGATTGTAGTAGGTTTCATTTTAAAATATTTCAATAAAGGAATGTTAGAATTCATTCGTTAATTTCATAGGTTATAGTTTTAAATACGAAAGTATAATACAGTAAAGCCTATTGTATTAATAACCTAAATGTAATTAATGACATTGCTGTATTAAAAGGCCGTACAAGTATTAAAGATATGCCTAAGTATATGTTTATTTTAACAAAATTATATATTGACAAGAAATAGTAGGCTATGCAACAATTTTACCTGGGAAGATATGTACAGTAATTTTAAAATACAAGTATCGAATTAAAGATTAGTATATTATAGTAATTAAATACCAGCCAATGGTATAATTTGAATTATTTTATTTACAGAACTAATGCTGTTTTTACGTTCAAATAGAGATAACAATTTCATAAAGAAAGTCCTAACCTCTTTTCCTTCTCGTTCATTTACAAATAAGAAAAGTTATGAGTACCAATTATTTCATAAGTTACTTCGAACATTGTTTATAAGAAGTGCTAAAACATTGTTCAACTTCTTGCTGTACATTGATGTATATTATTAACAGTCTTTTTCCCATTAACTGCGAAAGGTTGCACGGGCCCATTAGTAACCCTTATTTTAAATATGCATAGTTTACACTTAAGTAAAGAAATATTTTAACTAAACATTATTCAATATTATTTTCACAGTCCTTATTTTCAATAAAGCTTGATATATTTAAGTTCAGTAAACTTCTACTAATTAATAAGCACACATAGAATATTAAAATAATTATTGTATTATAACACACTCGTGCAATAAATTATTTAAATGGCTATTATCAAATTACAATTCCTTCACAACATTTAAATGCATATTAAGTATCACGCAATTAATAATATTTTGTACATAGGTTGATACTTTCCAAGCTTTTATAAAGTCTTAAACAATACATAATCTCCAAGTTTGTCTTTAATTACACACAATACAATTAATTCAGTAATTCATTATGAAAATTAATAATCATCTTAATCAAATAATTATTTTTGAAATAATTCAGTCTCGTAAAAAGGTTACAGTCAGTAACCTATATTGATTAGATAACTCTTAGACAAATCCGGTTATTAATTTGGCAGTGACTTGAATACGACGAATGACGGCTAATTACTAGAAACAACTCCTTATAGGTTATGAAACAGTACTATTGTTATCAACACAATCGGATGCTAATTTGCAACTAGGCTAATTGTGGTGGCACAAAAATGGAAGGTAAGGGCGTACACATTCTCTCTCTTTTTTAAATAGGACGCAGGTGTAATTTAAAGTACAAAATAATTTAAAAAGAAACCATGTGGGATTTTGGTTGAAAGAGAAAAAAGTCATGGAATTTGAAGAAAAATCTATACGTATTTTTGGTTAATAAAAGAAATATTAACCTGAACGTCAAAATCTCAAACCTAAAATAAAGTGTTTAAGTTGACTAAACGAATTGACCACTAAATTCGTATAGTTTGCCCATATTTAAAGATCATCTTTAAATTTAAAAATATTTTACAATACTTCTTGTATAAAATCATGAAAAAGAAACAACTGGATGCTCAAAAAATTTGCTATAGAATTGTAATAAAATATTTCGGAAAACTGATCATGAAGAAGTACTCCTACAAATCTATACAAACTTATGTATCGCCTAATAGTTCAGTTTGAGAACTATTAGTAAGAAATCGAAAATGTAACCTTCTTCAGATTTATAAATAAAAAACCAATACAATAATATTTGAATTAATTAAAGCAAAGTAATTAATTACAGAAAAGTTGCACTTGATGAAAGCAAATTAACAAAATGTAATAACATCACGTAAATAAACATGAGGCTACAATATTTGAAAAAGTTCTTAATTTTTAATTAAATTTGTATTTGAAAATGCTAATTTATGCTTATTTTGATAGTGAAGTAGGATATTCAGCAAATTGTAAAATACAATGAATCTTTTGAGATTTTGACTGGTCGCCATTTCGACAGATTTTTCTGGGTAATGAATTTGTCGTAGCTGTAAACTTAATTTTATGTTGCTAAGTTTGAGTCGGATCAAAAACGCTAGAGTGCTCTGGGATTTACACATTTTAGCCTAACATAGAATATCACAGACGTTTATGTTTGGAAATGCTTAGTTTTTACATTTCAGTTATTCTATTTCACAAATTAGCCGATTGAATTGAACCTCTGTAAAGAAATTATTTGATGAAGACCTAATTTGAAAAAACAACAAACTTGATTTAATGACGTTTTTCAAATGATGGCCGTTTGAAATTTTTGATTCAAAATCGAAAAATCTTTATGTAAACCATCCAAAAACAATTGTTCTCTAATTTAATTTGTTATCGAACGGTATAGCTGTCGAAATTACCGAACAAAGAACAACGATAAAAAGGTCAATTGGTTCGCGGGCACGAAAACGATGACAATTAATAGATTCAGGTCAAACTACACTTTGAATGGTCTCGGAGAAGGACAAAATACATCTGCATGCCAAATTTCATCTAAATAGGTCAAGTGAGTGACTCTCTCTCTCTCTCTCTCTCTCTCACACACACACACACACACACACACACACACACACACACACACACACACACACACACACACACACACACGACTAGGACTAAGGAACTGAAAACAGGTTTACGTATACATATATATATAAGCCTACGAGTATATCTGTTACCGGCAAAATTTGAAATCCGTCATTCTATAGAATGCCTAGGCATTGTATATAATGCCTAAAACTAGCCAGCAATGTAAGAAACAATTTATATTTCACACATTTCCTAGGCATTCTATAGAATGCCAAATGAGAAACCGGCAAAGTATAAAATACATCACCGATTCGTTTCGAAAGTAGAATAAACTCTAAAATCAATCTCGAAATACAAGCCAAAAAAATGAAAATGAATTCGGAAAACAAATTTCCCACTACTTCTTTGGGAGCTACTGTGCGCGTTCCTATTCCTGACGTCGACAAGGGGCGAGGTGATTCGCGCAATATATTGAGCTGTTATGAGTGTGACAGAGGATGGTTTCTGTCGACTTGGATCTTCTGAACAATTATATGCGATATCACATTCACTTTACGCTAAGAACTTGCTTAGAATTGAAGATATTCCTGACCACGAAATTCCTCTCCGGTCAGTTGCAATTGTTCAGTCCAGTGGCAGCGGCCAAGGATCCGTCAAATGTATGTGTAAAACAAAGTGCCAAAATATGAAATGTCTTTTCGTGAAAAATGTAATGAAAATGTCATTCAAGCCTGCCATGTTGCAACAAATAGGTTAATTATATATATATATATATATATATATATATATATGAAAATTTTGTTTCCCTTAATAAGAAAGGCTAAATTATGTTTTGTACAACTTTCATTTTTCTTTACGCATTTTGAATAATTTTTTTTAATGGCACTCTCATTATTTTTTTCAGAATAACCTCATCAAGACGTTTTTCCATACTTTGCCTAAATAGCATTTGTCATTCTTTAGAATGCCCAGGGATTTTATACAATGCCTAGGGAAAGTATGTAATACTTCTCATATATTTCATACCTTGCCTAAAAAAGTCCGGCATTATACACAATGCCTATGCATTCTATAAAATGCGGGCGTTTCATACTTTATAAAATAAATATATTTATCACAAATTTCAAGACTAATTTTCCCCAATCACAATATTTTCGTAAATAAGAAAGTAAAAACTTAATTTTACTTGTATCTTAATTCATAATTAATACGCAAGAATTAATTCATAATTATAAAATAAAACTTCAGCTTTACAGTTTAGTTTTAATTTACAAAATAATTTCTCAACACTTTTTATTATTCTTTCTAAAATCCACTGAATGTAGGTTATGTAGGCCAAAATAGGTCACACATCTGTTGTGCTAGTAGATAGCAGCACTGTCGCATCTCGCATCCCATGCAAACTGGTACTGGTTATTAATTAACTCTTGCCATTAAAAACTGCTTTTATAAACAACATTAATGAGAAACAATTACGTGTGTCTCATACGATATGTTCAAATCTATTATTTCAGACCCTTAGGTTTTGCGCAAACAGCTGGCGACATACAGTTGCCTTCCTGACGTGACGGAGGTGAATATAGAAACGAACATAACTCACGTTTCGAAACGAGCTAAAATTAAACGGAACACATATGCTTCATCACCCAGCAAAATCCGTTTCAAAATGAACGCAATCAAAATCATTAAACAATTCAAAACTTATAATACACAATAATTAACTGACCGAGCGAGCGACTTCTCTTGATTCAACTCGACCGTTCGTTATAGGCTATGGTTTGTTTTGGCCAAACGCATTGACTGGATTGTTTTGAAATTTGGTAAGAAGGTACCTTGTACAAAGCCCAAACGACGTATGTGTAAGATTTCCCCCCACTTACTTCTATTTCAAAATGGTGGCCTCTGATTTATCGATGCCGAGTGTACGTAGTTTTAAGTAAACGCACTGATTATTTTGAAAATTGGTACAAAAGTACATTGTGTAAAGCCAGAATGACATAGTGTAAGACTTTATCTCATTCACTTCCGATTCAAGATGAAGGCCCCTGATTTACAATAATGAGTGTAGCAGTTTTAACCAAAGGTATTAACCGAATTTTTTGAAATTTATTTCGAAGATATCTTGCATAAAAGCCCAAATAATGTATGATTAACATTTTTTCCAATTTACTTCCGTCTCAAGATGACGGCCTCTTCATAACGATAATGAGTGTACGCAATACTAATCAAACACATTGGCCGATTGTTTTGAAACTTGTTACGAAGGCACCTTGAGTAAACCCCGAAAGACAAATGTGTAAAATTTTCTCTAATACATTTTCGTTCCAAGATGACGGATTATGACTAACGTTGAGAGTGTAGTTGTTGGTTATTTCTGATAATACTGGTGGAATGACAAGATTTACAATAATTTTGACAGCTTCTAGCAGAAAGAGCATAAATTTTCCAATAGATCCTCTTCTACTTGCAAGTACTGAAACGGTACAAAGATATGTCCATCTTTTTCTGTCAGCTGCTGGTGTTCTGTGTTTTGGCATTCGACATTTTTCTTCAGTTCAAGTTTCCGCTTTCGAGGACTTCTTTAATTAGCGATTTAACCATAAAACACAGTTAAATAGCCTTGCAATAGCCTATATATATATTAGAAATAAAATAATAAATATTTCTCTTTTATTTTATTTCGTAACAGTCTTTTAGCAACATTTACATAAAACAATGGATTCTTGTGTATTATTAAACACGTATTAATAAATATACGTCAGTTTATTTTAATTCAGCTTCTACTCGCCGTTATCACACTTAAATTTCGGGTTAGTTCGAAGTCCAGACACATCGATGTTTACAGTTATAATCACACATAAATAATAATTTAGAAAAAGTTCTCTCGAAAAAATCTCATCACTAAAACTCATAATTAAAAATGTATGACACATTTCCTTCTATGGTTACTTAAAACTTACCAGTAATTAATATCCTTTAATTAAAATTTCATTCCAAACACGTATATTTCTTGTTAAACTCCAATCTTATTTATTCTTCATATATATTTGTTCATTTTACTAGAATAAAAATTCTTTTAGAATTTATTATGTCTCTTGTAACTCGTATATTACAAGACTATTTCAAACTCAACTAAATTGTTTTATTTTTTAACAATAATTGGATTTTTAATTGTAACCATAAATTTGCCTTCTGTGTTTCATTTCTCTTTATATTAATCACAGTTTCACTGGTTTATATGGCCTATGCTTAACCTATCTAGCCTGTATCTTCATATTCTTTTTAACAAAACAAACAAATGACATTTTATAATTTTAATATTAAAATGATTATTATATATATATATATATATATATATATATATATATATATATATATATATATATATAGTTTATAAAGTAAATTTCCAGAATGTAACAATATCTCATTACAAAAAATGAATTTTTATCCCTTACATTTTTTAAAAATCTGATTTTACTATTACAATCAACATTAATCTGTACAGTCCTCTGAGTTTCGATTAGAATAATTTAAAAATCTGCCAAGTTTCGTAACTTTCGTAAAAGCACAGACCGTTTAGGCGCTAAAAGAGAGTAACCGAGAAATGGACGCTGATAGTTGTCCAGAAAGTGCATCGATTTTGCAAGAGTGCGATGGGTGTAAGGTCACACAGGGCTCTCGATGTGAGTAATCTGAGAAAAATAATTAGGCCATAAATAAAGTCGTGGTCACGATCCAACCTATCAAAGCAATCCATCAAGGCCGAGATATTAAACAGCTGATTGGCTGAACAGCTGTTGCAAGTGAAAATGCATCCATTAGCGAAGGTCTAAAGGTGATTCTTACTGTATCCCTGGGCGGTGACCGTCAGCTTGTCCCTACAATTTACTTATTAGCAAAATCCGTTTCAAGATAGCGGCGATTCCAAAAATTAAAGAAGTATTTCAACATCGTAATCGCAATAAAATTTGAATTTTTAATTTAATAACATTTTAAGTTTAAAATGCTAATTTATGTAGAATTTTACGATAATTATGATGATGAATGTATTTTTTTCAAGTTTAAGGCTAGCTTGATCTTTGATCAAATATGTAATAAAGGTAATGCCAAACTCTTATATGTTATAAAACAAATATCATCACATTAATATTTTATAAAATATGCCCTATTACATTATCAAAGATATTTTAAACTAACTTTTATCAAAGATCGTTGACAAAGAAATGTGATAATGAAATACCGGATAAGATAAAAAAATTACTGCGGGGGATTCGTTTCCATGAGATCGGACAGCTGTGTCGCGATTATTTTACAATGTCCAAGCGAAATATATAATGCTTAAGTAGAATCCACGTAAAGAATAGCTAAATACAGAAGGCCTAAATATGCAGTTATATTTAATAAGTGCCGCAGCTTAAACCGAAACGGTTATGCCAAGTGGCCACCAAATGCGGAGCGGAGTTGCGTTGAGCAGAGTGGACTACTCATTCAAAACCATGGTGACGCTGGCTCTGTCCGTGTAGCTTCGACTCTGTCTATGTTAAGTTTCTCCCACCACACTTATCACGCTTTTAAACTTATTATGCCTCGTTACTTAGGTTACCAATACCTAATTTACGGTTTTTAAACATAGTAGTTTCGTAAAATCCGCTAGGATAGGCATAAATATTTAGATTAAAAGATACAAGCGAGTTCTTTAAACTGACTGAATTCCGCTTCCGATTGCCGTTCATCTTCGTTCCTCTCCGCTCGGCCCAGCTCAATGCAGCTCCGCTCTGCATTTAGTGGTCGTTCGCCTTAAGAGTGCAGCTGTATTTAAATTGAAGAATAATGCCGGGTGACCACCAAATGCGGTGCGGAACGGACTACGCGTTCAAAACCTAACCTATTGTTTTTAATGTAAGTACGACCACTGAAAGCGTAACGGATCTAAGCGTAGTCAAGTGGCGTAGCTGGGCTCCGCTCCGCTGCTGCTTTGACTCTGTCTTAGTTCGGTTTCAAGTTGACTTCGCTTCCCCCACCACGTTGACCACGCCTCCAAACTTATTAATTCTCATTACTTAGATTACTGTTGTCTAGGTTACTGCTTTTAAACATAATAGTTTCTAGAATCCGTTAAAGTAGGCCTAAATATTTAAATTTTAAAGATACAAACTACTTACCGTAAATATTTTAAATATTATAAAGTTAAAACAAACATTTAAAATTATTAGATAGACCCTAAAATTAGGCTATAATAGAAAGGCTTATTTAATCACTATTGTAACTGTTTAGCTACATTATAGTTAGCTAAATTCATTAATATAAAAAGCTTTTTTATTGTTACAGTTTTTGTGATAACTGCATTATTTCACTGTTATCAGTAGGTTGCGTAATTGCAGTTCTATTTTTAGTTCATGCTATAAAATATTTAAGGCAATAAAATAATAGTATTTCTTCTCGGAGATACTCATTTTATTTAAATTTAATGCGGAACGTTTCTTCTTGGATCCATAAAGCACGTCGGTCACAATTGGTTTTTGTGAATCCTTATCTTAAAATATTGTATAGTGACAACCAGTTATAGTCCCCCGCCCGACCCTTTGCTTCGCTTTCGTTTGATTACTGAAAGGATCCTTCTTTACTTCTAGCTCAAATATACCTGTGATAAGTTCCTATTATCATGAACTGTTCCTCAGCGAATTCATCCTTCGAGTACCGAGAGAGGATAACTGCTATCTCTGAAAACGCCAGAATATTATTAAATGTAAGTATGAATACACCCCCCATCACCGTTTCAGTACTACTGATAACTCACTAACAAATGGATCAGTTTTACAGTTAAAACTGATCCAGTGATAATAATATCAGCGATAATTTAATAATAATATTATCCAGTGGATAATATTATCCAGTGATAATATTTTCAAAATGACAGTTATTTCTATGTATTTACTTTCTATATAATTATGTTTCCTAGAAAATGCCAATTATTCATACGTATATGTACCAGCATTTTTAATACCAGGAGGCCCGTGCGAAATTTCGCTCTACGAAAGTTTTAAGTAAACACAGCCTTTTGAATAACAGTAGTCGTTGGGGTGAGGGCGGCAGTTGGAAGGAAGAGAAAACATGTTTAAAAAATAAATCAAAAAGCGATCGGCTTGAAATAATAATCACAAATTTATGAGTTATTGTAGTATATACATTTCAATACAGATAATTGTCTTTTTTTAATAAAAATTTTTACAGGTCATTACAATACCTCGTAAACGATATTTGATGTAAGTATGTTATCTTTTTGTATTTTTGTATTTCATTTTCTTTGATGGATACAAACATGTTGGTTAATTTAATTACCCTTGAAAAGGCTACATACAATTGTCCGTGAGTAAAGTAACATTTTGTAAATATAATCCTGCTCACCAGTATATTTGTGTAAAAACAGTGCCCAAAACATGTGTTTGGTATTCGAAATGCTTGTCCTGGCTTGTACGACGAACAGGGATTGGGAACTGTCAGTAGGGCCACATAACCTATAAGTTTAATAACTTTTAAGTAAATATTGAAATTGTTCTAAACACGTTATGCAAAAAAGAGGCATTTGTAATAGGATTGTCTATTCGTGATTAATATAGACTTTGTATATAAGCTTTGTAAAATGTACAAAATATTGTCTGATTTGTGATTCCGCGCATGCGCATGTGACCTATGACAGTTAAGTGTCTTTTATGTTAAAATTTTCCACAAACAGTAAGTTTTAGCGCAAAATCATTTTGCAATGTCAGAAGCCAGTTAAAAATCCTTTCTCCTTATTTATGCCTGTACGAATAGTATGTACTGAGAAAAAGGGATGTTCACTCAAGAAATAATATATATATGATTTGTTCATGGCATAAATAACGAGAAGGTCTAACGAAACAAAAATAATATTGTATTTATAAAGTCTTGTGATACACCATTCGGTTCAGTTACAGTAGAATTATATTTCCTTAAAAAATGACAGTTATTCATAGATATCACTTAGCAGTAGTAGGCCTATTTATTAATATTTGTTTATGACAACGAATAGGCCTAACCAAACAAAAGTAATATTGTATTCTTAAAGTCTTGTGAAATGGAATTCAGTTTAGTTATCGTAGAATAATTATATTTCATACAAAAAGTCAAATATCCGTGTATATCTATGTATATATATGGAAAAGTTAAAAAAAATCCGTTCTGGAAAAAACTGAACACTTTTTTAACATTTTGCTCAAAATTCGGTCATATGTGAAGAAGTACGACTGTACTGAAGTCGATGCACTATTTTAAGTAATTAAATAAAACAAAATTTAACTCGCCGTCCGTTTTCCGTGATTTACTCTCAAACTTGTATTATTACAAATTCGGTATACATAAATATTAACATTTTGATAAATTATATTCTTTTACAGTTTTCCATCTGTAGGTTTCTAAATGAATTTATGAAAGTAAAATTCAACATGGAATTTTTAATAAATTTAAATATTTATTACTAAAATTTAAAAAAATATGAATGTAAAATGTAGTAGCCTACGGTATTCGCACTGGAAGACTTCTCCCGACATCGAACATTTTAGTACCGTGTGTACAGAACTGCGTGTTTGCATCTCTATTTGTGGATTGAGGATCGACCTACTGAGGATAAAATTACTCCGCTCTTGAACCCATTTATCGCGTTTTGCTCCGTGCTCCAAAATAGATATTTTTTGTCATTTCTGTTTGGACCTTCTAGTTGTAGTTTTGACAGGTATGACGTCCTGAGTATTTTAGCACCAGTAAACAAATTAACCGAATCGAGACTCTATAAAAAAAAGGAAAAGTGGAATCGTACCAAAAATTTTATAACATTTTAAATAGATTTTTACATTTCATGATTCAAGCTTATAAGTTTTTCAATGGCTGTCCGTGTAAAGGTGAGACGTAAACAACCTACCTAAGTAATACGCTAATACAATTTACAATAATTGAATACAACATTTAAGTAGTCTAAGAACAGACGTTCATTTATAAACTGGATCATTTGAATGTTAACCGAACTGCTGTTTCATTAACAGCAAATAGGTGTATAAAATGCAGTCGATTAAATTTAAAATCGCTCAGCCAATTTCGTTATTTAATGCACGAAATAAAATACAATTTTAGAATATTTACTTAATTTCAAACGAAGACAACTAAATCGGAAATGTTATTTAGAAATAGTTCGATAAAATTGTATTACAGTTATAATTGCATATACAATAATAAGTTTTACATTTGCAACACATGTTTCTGTATCAGGCGGTATAGAGATCATGAAGGCAGTGAGGCAGTGCTCGCCAACTTGCTGTGCCTATATTTATTTAGTTTGCGTGGTCGGTATGACGTCACACGTCGGTTACCTATTTTGGGCGCACATAAGACGACGCCCACTCACAACACTGTGGCGTTCTCGCCTACGTTCGGACCAACTTCCACTTTATAGTTTAGCCGACATAAAATTCACAGATTTGTGTAAAACACAAGATATTTTAAAACGAGCTAAAACTCGTTAAAGTATTAAAGGTATATTCGCCTCATCTTAGCGAATTTCTATAGGAGAATCATGATAACATCCAGACCCGGAGGCTTTTTAAAATGAGGGCCTATCCTGTCTTCTTTTTACTGGGTACTAAAAATTATATATATATATATATATATATATATATATATATATATATATATATATATATATATCATAATTATAACAATTAAAAATGGGTTTTAATAAAGTTGTAAAATAGTTCATAAATCCAATGTGTGTGTGTGTGTGTGTGTGTGTGTGTGTGTTTTACGTTCTAGCATTCAAAATTTGATTAAAATGTGGTATAAAAATTGATTTTGATACCACTGAACAAAAACAAGTACAGTATACTACTCAACCAAACCCGTTCAACTGTTTCAACATGGCGACTATCCTAGGTCTATGAAAATTACAATTTACATAGATTTTCTTGAAAATATGATTTCACCATTGTAATAACAATCAAAATCTGTACAAATAAGCATTTTAAATTTACATTGAAAATTAAGTGCTAATGTGTATAGATTATAACCGTACTAGATATGGTGAAATCAGGTTTTAAAAACTGTGCGTATAAAAAAATTACAGTATTATCGTGTGACGTGATATTCGCTTCCATCAGGACAGCACAACAGCTGTGTGCCGCGATCATATAGCCTACTGTAATTTACTATTCAGACATTTTGCTCCGATTATTTGGCAGTATAAAATTTTCAAAATAAAAGTATCACAAAGAAAATGTGAATTTTCTCAAAAACGGCTTTGAAGATATAGTATAATTTCGTTAAAAAAGAATTAGGTTATGGTTCGGTAGCTACTAGAAAATCGAAAGTTTAGCGGTACAAACAAATATAAAAATCACAAATTTTGTGTTGAGGATTTTTATACAAAATTTTACGTATGATATGCGACTTTTTGTAATTAAAAATCTTTGTTAAAAATTTCAAATGAAGTAAATCGGAAAACAATAATAAAATGTTACCAGAGAGCTTCACTTCGGTTTCTTATATGTTGCCCATCTTCCAACACAATTATTATCGTATGATCAAAATCAATTTACAGCCAATAAAAAAAAATTTTAATGTCATATAAATTACACGCATTATTTTGACTTTTTTTGGGAGTGCGACACCATTTTTTAAATTGAATGCGAAATAGTATTGATTTATGCACCAAGAACTGAAAATAACAATAACCCCAGGCTTACGTTTTAAGTTCGCTTACAAATAGTTTTGCAGACGGAAAAACATCCAAGTTAAAACCACTTTTGTACTAACTTTATCACATACTTTTCATCAGATAATTTACTATTACATACTTTATTAATACATTTTACAGATACTTCACGATTACATACTTTACTTAGCCTATACATGTTTCATCAGATGTTTTACAATTACGTATTGTACTTAGCCTTACTTTTCATCAGATATTTCACAAATACGTATTTTACTTATACTTTTCACTAGATATTTTACAACTGCGTACTTTATTTATACCTTTCATTAGATACTTTACGATTACATACTTTAATTATACTTTTTGTCAGATATTTTACAATTACTTACTTTATACTTTTTAGCAGATACTTTACGATTTCTTACTTATACTTTGCGTATTTTTTTACGGATAGAAAAACATGAATCACATAGAAAACCGGTGTACATCCGTTCGGCATAATGGTTTCTAGAAGAAACATTGTCCGACGTTTCGCCAAAATCGTATCTGGCATCCTCGAGGTTATTCTGAAGTTGAACTTGAGTACAAAAACAATTGTGTCGAACAGATGTACACCGGTTTTCAATTGTATTAACATTTTTCAATCCGTGACGGAGTTCGATTTCAGACTTGGAGCGAGAATAACCTCGAAGATGCCAGAAACGATTTTGGCGAAACGTCGGAACAATGTTTCTTCTAGAAACAAATATATAGAACGGATGCACACCGGTTTCAATGTGATTCACATTTTCCGTCCATATATATATATATATATATATATATATATATATATATATATATATATATACACACACACACACAATGGTTTTAATTTATACGCGTGATATATGCCTAACAGTGATGCCTCTGTAGCCACGCTGTACGTACCAAAATCCGTATAACCTGTACTGTTGTGCTGTTGTGTTATTTATTTTGATATCTTTATAAATAGAGTCCTGAAATGCGTCATTGAAGTATGAAAAAACAGATCACGTGACGGAACCACATACATTAAAATTTACTTTAATAAATTTGTGACCTAGATACTACAATATAAACACACACACACACACACACACACACACACACACACACACACACACACACACACACACACACACACTGGTTAGTATAAAACTATTTTTGCAAGAGTGTTATGATTTCACTTCTAGTACCAGGTCACAAATTCACACATTCAGAGAATTATAGGTTTATATATCATATATATATATATATATATATATATATATATATATATATATATATATATATATATATATATATGTGTGTGTGTGTGTGTGTGTGTGTGTGTAGGCTACATGAATACTGATCACATACCTTGACCATACTTTATGCCCATTAGACTAATAAAAACGAGGGCCTGTCCTTAATGAAAAAGCAATGACGGTAAATGCATCGAACTCACGACCTTGAGGTGTGCATTTTTGCTATATTTTGTGTTTCTTCAATTAGGCTCTTGCATTGATTTAAACAAATAAATTTCACAACCTTACCCATCATTATGGCGAGTTAATTTGAGATAGTAATTGCCTGCCAAAGTATGCAGTAATTTATCGTATCTGTAGATTGGCATAACAAGTCAGCATTACATCTGAATTTGAAGTGTTGCCAATCTGCGACTTGGGTAGTTGACCTAAAGCGCACCATATCATTTGTAGGTACATACATCATAGATGTAGCCGAGTTCACACCCCATTGTATCTGGGACAAAGCCAAATTGATTCCACAATGTTGTTCTATTCCTTTTGTGTGGTTTCTGTTTAACTTACGTTAATGTTGTGATTAAGGTATCCGATGGTCGATGTGGATGTAATGCGTTACTGAACTGCGCACCTAAAGGTTCTTAGTTCGAGCCGCCCGTTACTGATTAACGTACTGTTAACACTGATGTCTCGTCCTCATTAGTCTAACTGGCATAAAGTGCCACCTGATTTAAATCAGCTTGTCAAGCTTTTGGACTTTTAAAAAAAGGAAGATTGGAAAAATACTTTGGCAGATACCGCTTTATCACAATGTTCTCCAAATATGAAAGATTTGTTGTCATAATTTTAGTGTTTTGTCACTCATAGAACCTTCTCTTCTATGGAAAATGTTACGAATGGATTTCTATGAAGATAGTTTTCATTGAAAAAGACAGCAGTTCCATAACATTAACACATTCTGATGAGATATTCAACGAAGGGCTTATTTTGAGTGAAGATAAAGTTCTCTCTCTGGACAAAAACTCACTGAATTTGGTATATCTTCACCCATTCCAAATCAACAAATATCTGAGGATTCATACAATTCAACTTACAGGTATAGATGTGATTCTAATGAGTCAAAGAATTTTGTGCAAACAAATTTGTGTAAATTAGTTCCTAATCTAGCATGCGTTCGATGCCATCATCAAAAGTGTTGACAAAATTTGGGCAAGGTTTTCTTTTTGGATGCTCCAGGTCGTACAGGTAAACTTATTTGTTCAATTTATTACTGGCAGATGTTAAACCTAAGGGAGGCTAGGCACTGGTATTGCAGTGCCTATCAATCTGGTGGTCGGACTGCACATTCTACTTTTAAATGTAAATTAAATTTGGCACAGTTAAAAGAACCAATGAATGGTTACCATGGGACACTTTGGTCCAACCTAATAATCTGCAGTCGTTACTGTGGCCATTGTTACCACAATTAATTACCTCGTACCGCTTTCTGCATGTAGAAATCGTAACCTGCTCTTGCCAGTATTGCTTAATTAATGAAGAAGGAATACATTTGGACAAATCTAATCTCTTCTACAAAGTTCTTGAAAAATAAAAAGAGCTTCAGTATACACATCCTTATCTCTTGGACTTTTCATTCCCTCTATTCTTATTAATAACAGACCAGTTCGAAGTCGACGATCTTCCCTTGATACAATTCTGGCGTTGTTTTGTCGAATGTACTCATAGTTTAGTTTTCCAATTAGTAATAAATCTCCAGCCAACATCGGTAACTCAGGAGATTCCAATATTTTGAAACTTGGAAATGTTTTCAGTGTTCTTTGATACTTAGGAATGAGTTACGGCTATTGACCCAAAAACTAAACACTAATACAAATGATTTACAGCTATTCGACATAAATCATCAATGTGCCAAAGCTGACTGTTATCTCCACTCCCTCCCGGATGTAACAGTAATCCCTCAAATTGTGATTTTTTTTTATTTTAAGGCGAAAAGCACATTAAGGCTATTATCGCCTCCCTATCTGTAAGTGTGAGTGTAAAGTGTTAAAGTCGTAAGTGTAAGTGTGTGTTAGACTCGAATACCGCGAGGGGCGTCTAAATCCTCTATCTAATAGGTGCAGCTCTCTGCACCCCCTTTCGGAGCAAATTAAGTGAAGTTGTAATTTGTGAGTGTATGTGTAAAATGTTGCACAGATGTTTAAAGTTAATTTAGTGTGTGTAAGTCTGGGTGTTTTTAACAAGTATCACGTTTTAGGGCTGGTTGTGATGTTGGATTTTGCGTGATGCGAGATAAACTAATATGATTTATATTGATAAATAAATTTTATATTTATATTGGTATATAATATCACAATTATATTGATATATAATTGTATATTTTGCGCGTAGCAAATCTCATTTTAAATTAATTACAATTAAAATTTACTGTGTTTCCGATCGGGATCGAACCGGGAACCTTGCGCGTGAGGTGCACATTTTAACCATTATACTTAATACAGTAGTAGTTTCTTATACAGAAACTAAGAAGAAAATTTGACCGATGTATGTGTATGAAATGAATCGTTAATTTAATTTTGATAAATATGTAATATTAAAAGATAAGTTGATGTATATTAATTCGTAACGATCAGCTGATTTTATTGAACAGCTGATAGGTTCAGTTTTTAGGTTATGTTGTTAAAAATTAGCTATGTTAATTCGTCGTTTTCAAATAAATTACCGTAATTAAAATAAAAAGGAAGAGAAAATATGATACATGAGTTTTATTTTTGGTTCAATAACAGAAAATGTTTGTTAGAAAACTTGTTTTTCTTTCCAATGCGTACGATACCTAGAGTCAAGAGTCTTTCTGTAAGGCAAACATTTTATCGAACCCCATGAAGCCGACTTTTTCACCTTTGCCGTTTTCTAGCAACGTTTTTAACTGGGATGCCGCGAGGAACGCCAATCCTTCTTCATAAATACAGTTAGAATGCATTTTTTATGCGTAGATGTCGTGTGTCGTTGACTAGTGACCGCGAGGAACGTAGTAAGTATAGCTAATCCTCACAACTGGGGTGTTTTTCTTTATTTTTTTCAAACCACTAACTTAAGCAGAAAGTCGTCAATTTTTAAACTGATTTTCATTACATCTAGAAACTCTGGTTTTAGCAGATTCTTTACTCCTTTCGTAGAAAGAAGTAGAATTAACTGCACTTTATATCGCATCCGCTACACAAAATACGTACAGAACATTGTTAAAAGAAAAACAAGCAGGTCGTTTTGAAGACAACCAAAGATCAATCGAAGAAAATAGTAACAGATTTTAATGGCGCTGAACACACTTAGTTGGACGAGATACAAAAGTCGGAGGCGTCATATAAGTGTTGTGCCAAGCCCCGGTACAATATTAGAAATGCAATTTATTCAATTTTAAGTTTAAAAGTATTATGAAAAGTCTTCGAAAACGTCGCTAAAAATAACCGTTCCGTTGTAAAAAAAAGGCGAGCAAACGATTCATTTGTATGATCGGATACGATCACAAAGTTATTAAACAATTTTACCAATAAGTTATTAAACAATATTATCTGATCATATGGAAGCAAGTTTTTTTGTTATTCATACTCTATGCAAATAAATTATGTATAAACATTTCTCAAGCATTCGCTAAAGTTTTTGAGTAAAAAAGTGTTATTTTCATAAAATATCAGATTCGGAAGCTATAAAAAACCAAAAAATTACCAAACTTTATCAAAAACGGTTTATTAGATTTTGCTTCAATTTTGGTAACATACGTTACTTGTATTAGTGTACCATATTAAAAAAAATAAATAAATAAATACAAGAGTAAAAAATACCAAAACGATACAAACGTAAATTGAAAAACAACTCTGTCCACTTGTTTTTTTTCCATCACGTCATCGTGGCAACCACCTATCACGGGTTATGATGTGTTCATTCGATGTTATTGTTTAAAAATTCTTTTTACTAAGCCAGGAATTATCCATTTTATACCTAATTTAGCACATTATTATTGGTGATTGCATTTGAGTGAACTACTCATCATTATATTTATTCGAAGTTTTAGACTTGGTTTCATATATTTCAATTCACTGTTTATGCGTGAGAGTTACCGTTAGGTAACACACTTCTAGATACATACTTACACATATTAAAAAAGACAAGATTTACTTTAGAAAATAAAATTATTGTTATTGAACCAAAAATAAAAATCATATATCATGTTTTCTTCTCCTTTTTATTTTAATTAGGATAATTTGTTCGAAAACACGACAAATTATTTTAATTTTTTGGTTCAGTAACACTTTTATTTTTTTCTTAAAAATTATAATTACATGTATTTTACTAAATAATCTTGTACAGTACTTATTGTATTGTTATTTGAATTGTTTTTTTCGAAAATACGCTAGATTAGCATAGCTAGTTATTGACAACATAACCTGCAACTTATTATAGCCTATCAGCTGTTCAATGAAATCAGCTTGTAGTTACGACTTTCCTAATATAAACGACAAATTAACATAGCTAGTTTCTAACAACACAACCTAAAACTTATTATAATCTATCAGCTTTTCAACGAAATCAGCTGATCGTTAAAAATTAATATAACACGTCTGATTTTTAATATAACTAGCCTACCAAAATTAAATTAAGGATTCACTTCATATATTTACATCGGTAAAACTTATTCGTAATTTCCGTAGTGTAGTGGTTACGACGTGTGCCTCACGCGCAAGGTTCCTGGTTCGATCCCGGACGCAGGAAATTTTAATTATACAATAATTAATATGAGACTTCCGATGTGTAAAAAATATGCTATTATATATTAATATACATGTTCCTCGCATCACGCGACGCGCAAAATCCAATATCAAAACCAGCCCTAAAACATGATACGCTTTTAAAATATTTTTGTAGAAGTACGTAAACTTACAATTCTGTATTAGTTTTGTTTTTTGTTACAGCAGTATCAGATAATCGCGGCACGCAGCTATTTTAGGTGGCGTGATGAAAACTAACTCAACAATGTTATTTTTAACTTACACTTTTGAAAAGTCTGATTTCACCATTATAATCGGATTTATAATTTGCATAAATTATCACTTTAAATTTTCAAATTTCTTTGACAATACAATAATAAACTCTATTAATCTGTCGCCGGTTCATTTTTAAATTTTAAAGGAATTGTACAATTTGAAATGCTAATTTACGTATACTTTAACGCTGATGAAATTTATTTTCAAAAACGTTAAGAAAAAAGTTACCATTTTTTTAAATTTTGAAATGGCCGCCATTTTTAAAGTATTAAGGGGATTTTACTGGGTAACGAACTTGTTCAAGCTATTACGAAAATTTATTATCGTGCCAAATTGGAATCAAATCGTACAAAGTTTATGAACGTGAAAGTGCTAAAATGTACGCGCGTGCATGCACGCACATTCACACACGTGTGTGTAAAAATGAGTTATTGTACTCAATACACATGGTAGGTACCATTATAGTACGCCTCATACCCAGAACCTACGATTGAGCATATACAGGAGTGTGTGAAGAATTTGGATACATACCACAGGTCTGAGTCCAATAGCTCATTTTCCAATCAAAATTCACTAGTAAGAATAAATGCCAGGGTTACCTCCCTGTAGATAAATTTTGATTGTAAAGTAATTTATTCCCTTGACAGTATAAGGCGAAATGTAGGCTAAGGTAATATTTTAAGACCGCTCACGCTTAATGTTTTTTTCCGAAAATGGAAACTTGAAAGGTGCGGGGCTCAACGACATTCATGGTTTTATGCCAGTGTTGAAACAAACCTACGGGAAAAGTATGAGGACTTGTGTAGGACACTGTGACTCATAAGGAAGCCCACAACCTCAGCGCATTGTAAATTGCGAAACGTCACGCAGCTGTGTCGTTAAACCGACTTTAACGAGGTTTTGGCTTCCAAAAAAACTAGAAACATTGAATATCATCGCACAAACGAACATTTCAGTAAGCGAAAATCTATTTTGATAAATAGTTTTGACAAAATCGTTACCAGTAGGCCCTACTCAGAAAATGTTTTTCAAAATATTGGGAATGTAAAATTTTAGATTCGTAATATTTTTATTTTATACTCTTTTGAATATCTAACTGAAAATACGTACATGAATTTGACAGAAGTCAGGTTAAAAAATATAGAGGTCCGGATCGATGAACTTTTCCAGTCTCAGTTCCGTAGCCTAATGCAGACATTATTTTGATTTTAAATTACCAGTGGACATAATAATTATGTTATCTTTAGTTGGAAAGTAATTTCAAGCCTTATAAATGACCTTGAATTTCCATGATGACCCATATAACTTAGGTGCAGTTAAATAAAGCACGAGTGATAATGTATTATGACTTCTCCGGCCCTTCCTTAAAATGAGTTGATAATGTTTGGCTGTATAAATTGTCAAAAACCTGGTGTAAATGCAAATGCAAAACTTGTATGCTGTAGTATTACATTTATTTGAAATGCGCTCCTATTACATCAGCAAATTAGCTGCGTGCTGCAATTAATTACCTATATGTAAGCATTTACTGTTCTGTTATTCGGCCTAGTCGCTCATGAACGACCTTGCAGCAACACTTTCAGTCCAAACTTGTGACAAATGGTGTTCGACCGATAAAAATGCAGTTATATATAGTTGTATAAGTTGAAGTAGCCTACATAAGTTCCATTTACAGTTGTATATTTCTGAGTCAAGTGAGAGCCTAGTTAACACTAAACATTTGATAAACATAGGCCAAGGTAGGTTTGGTTCGGCCTTGACGTTTTCGAGGCTTATATGGGCACATAACAGATACTTGGTGATCAAGCGAAAACATGTCAACTTGATTTAGTCTTTGTCGTTGATCATACATAACCTAACAAATAAACATACCCGATTACAGTTACGACCACAGATAATTCTCGTATCTGTTATGTCAATAAGTGTATCGCATATTACTATCATAGACTTATCAAATTAACATATTTTACGCAAGAGTTTTTTTATATGAAAACTTTATGTAAAATGTTTTAAATTAATCCATCCAACAACTGTAGGCTATAATTTCTGTTTTTGTTAATTGTTCTGTGAACAAATTAATTTAAAATTATGCAGGATTTTTCGTTGTGAAATCAGATTTATCAAACAAGATAAAAATGAATGTACTGTACTCATAAAAAGATAGAACATGAAAGCTGTACTCAGATTACTCATTTTCACGAAGTAACAATTTAACATCAAATAATTTTTTTTATCTTGCAGTTTTGAAAATTTGATTTCATCATAAACAATGTTAGAATCTGCATTAATTAGCTTTTTTAACTAATAAGCATTTATGCTTAGGACCGTTGGTATTTAGTGGAAATCTATTTTATTAATGAAATAAAAACATTTTTTTAAATTTCCACAACTTTACATTGTGGAAATGTACGTGTTTTTATTTCATTATTATAAATTACATTGAAAATACGAAAAATTTATGTCAGTTTAAGTAGATTTTAACTCTAATTAAAATGGCGAAATTTGATTTTTGTAAGTCTTATTTTACTGTTGTCAGAAATACAAGTTTTTTTTAACTCAAATGAGTACGTTTAGCAGTATTTCAATTGTCATTATGTTTCCAGTTCATTACAATACCGAGCATCCGTCATTGCTTTTTATGATAGTCTAGCTGAACAAACTGTTTCATTACACAATTTTACACCTAAATATTATGATTTTAATCCAAACCTAACTCTTTTTCATTGAGAAAAAGGTCTCAAATGTGAAACACTGACTCGGACTAATTTCTCAAGACCAGTTTATCAGATTATTCTAAAATTTTGGTAACACAAGACATGTAACAAGTGACTGTAGTAACATTAAAATTAATTTACACTGCATCATTAGTGATTGATTTATTTGTAAACAATATATCCTCAAGCTTCAGTAACCTCATGTATGTTTAAGGTGATATGGCTGGGAGGCCACCAAATGCAGAGCAGATTTAAGCTGCGATGCTGGGCTTTGCTTTGAATAGCTTCGACTGTCCAGGTATGGTTTTGAAGCTAACTCCGCTTCCTCCACCAAAATTATTATTTCTCGTTAACTAGATTATAGGCTTTAAACATAGTAGTTTCCTAGAATCCATCACAGCAGACCTAAATATTTAGAAGATCCTAAAACGCTCTTTAAAATGACTGCATTCGATCCACATTTGGTGCCCGCCAGACCTAGGTGTTGTCCCAGACATCAACCTGTATAACAGCAGCCACCGCGATACATATTGTACAAATAGGGAGACTGAGTCACTAACAAACAGCAAGGACAGATTTACGAGGGATTTGTACACTGACCCCTAGTTGTATAAAAATAAGTTTTTTTTAATAATTAAATGATTTTTAAAATATTTGATTTGTTTCAATCCAACTTACAGTTAGTTAAAACTAACGAGTCGAAAACAATGAAAGGCTGCCAAGTTGTTTATTAATATGGACATATTTTCATTAGGTGACTTTTAATAGCAACAGTAAAGACAAACAGATATACCTTATGGTAGTTTTAAAATAACAAATAGTAAAACTTTCGTTGCATTTTACAATTTTCAAATAATTCATAGTATTTAATAAGTAATACTAACTTTAATAATTCAAATATTATAAAATGCAATAAGAACATTTTAATATTATAGAAACAGTTATCATAAAGTACTTGTCATTACAGTTATTTGAAAGTCACATTTCTAAACAAACAAAAACATTAATTACAATTTATACTCTGTAAACTGTGGGTTTTTCACTCTAAATGGGATGGGGTCTTATGGGTAACAATGACATCAAGAAATCTAATTTAAGCATTAAATAAGAAAAATTTCCCCAAATATTTAAAACTTTTTTTAATTTATATAAGTCAAATATATAATAGATTAAAATATATGGAAGTCTATAAGTGGCTGACAGAAGTGAAAACTTAAAAAATTGACATAATCAGTGTTCATTGTTGTTTTGTACAAGTCAATAATTACTGATCTTATTGCTAAACTGAACTTGTACACAACTGACATTCAAGCAAATGGATACTAGAATTATCCACATCTTATACAAACATAAAAAACATCAATCTTGTATAAGATATGTTCCAAGAATTATGATGGCTGAGCTGGGCATGTAGGGTACCCATTCTTTAATAATTTTAATTAATGACTTATTTATATGCAATGTGAGATGTATATATTTAACTGTAAATGCTCCAAATAATTAATTTTGTCCTTGTTAAATTGGGTACTATATAAACATAATGGAGTTATAAATTTCAATATTTATCACTGAACTTACTTGTTTATAATATTTAACAAATAAACAAAAAAGTAGTATATATTTTGAACTCAGATAAACAGAAATCATAGCATGGAACCAAAAAAAAAAAATCAAAAAACTGATTGACTTCAATTCACATGAGAATACTAATTACTGTATGTGTATGAAGGGTTTTTTACATGTTATTTGTGCTACTGCACTACCCCCGCCTTATGGAAGTGCTAAGTACGCCTAAAGAGGTTTCTATTTAAAAAATTTCTGCTTCATATCTCACGTTTTTTTTAATCATTGGTGAAAAGTGGTTTGATCAAAATTTGTTATCACTGAGTGTAACTAAAACTAAATTTTTACTGGTTTCTTTAAACACTAGAATCTAATCAAAATTTAAATTTTAATCTAAACCAATTTTAATGTTTCATTAGATCCTTCTTCACATACAAAATTTAAAATAATAAAAATAATAGATAAAAAAATACTACATATACATAAATCATTAATTTATTTAGCTACAACAACTTTAGTTTCAAGTAACTGTTAATTCTTTATTATTATTAGGATAATAGCAATTATATTTATCTTTTATACTGCATTAGGCATACATATTGTGAGGCATTGCAATATGTATACTTGTTCTTTCCGGCTTTAAAATCACTATTTTGCATTTCTCATAAACAATTCTGCTTTATAGGTGGGTCTTACAGTAACTTACATAAAGAGAAAGTATACAACTGATCTTACTTTGTTGAAGTATTATTAGGATTAATATTTTTTTAGGAGTAATAATATTTAACACCAGCCCTGGCTATGAAACTTTATAATTATACCTTTATAATTGGCATTATTCTTATAATTTTCTTACAAATATTTTATGCCTATCTTTACAAGCTTACTATATTTTCCTGTTACAATTTTTATTTCTTATTAGGTAACAATATTAAACCATACATACAAAATTAAACCAAATCCCAAAAATAATTAAAAAAAAAAACAATAATAATATATAATGCACAACATTGTACTAAAACATACAAAATTTCAGTCACCAATACCTGGTATTTTAAAACCAGTAATTACAATAGTTACAATAATATACAAATAAATAAAGAAGCCGAAAACGATTAAATATTTTGTTCTTTGAACTGATTTAAGGGAACAGTGCATATAATAATAAACTATCTAAAAAGTTAACAATGCAATTTATTTATAAATAACAATAAAAGGAAATGTATTTTAACATAGGCATTTTAAAATTAAACTTCACACATTTTCAAATATAAAAACTTTACAATTTCTTTCCAAATGATTAAACAAAAAATATAAAATCAAAGCATTAGTAAAAAAGTTTCAATAAAATTACCACTCAAGTATTAAAAACAATTCACCTGAAAAAATCCAATAAACAGAAGTTGTTTTTAAGTAGGTAATCTATGTCCCAAAAGTCAGTCTCATTAAAAAAACTGCTGTACTGAAAAATTGATTTGAAACATAATTAAGAAAGTAAACAGATATTTGCAAATATATGTCTAAATAATAACATGTGATTATAAACAAACTTGCAATTTTATATTTAGTGTTTATTAGTTATGAACAGTACTGAATGATAGCACTATTTTAGCCTAACTTTTATCTGTTAGGGCAGAAATTTGTCTGTAATAGTCAAGTTAAAAGTATTTAAATTGTTAATGGTCACTATTTTATTAACCCGAGAGTAACACACACACTGAACACAACTGTGAGTATCCTTTATGTATACACTGTTTGGTGTATCGAAGATACAACTCCAAAATTCTAGTCAGAATTTGGTTTCTTCTTGGTATTAGAGTATTCAGAGCAGTGTTGGATGAACTTCAATTAGGTAATGTATCATATAGTATATCTTTTACACTGGTCGAGAGAACTTCTGGGAATTTGATGTCAAATGATATTAGAAGATCTCCTTTACGACTGGGCTCTTTAGGAAACGGTAACCCATGACCTTGAATCCGCTTTACAGTTGTCGGTTTGATGATCTCATTGGTTAGGTTGATAGGAATCTTCTCCCCAGTGAGAGTTGGAACTTCAACTATTGTACCACATAAAGCCTAAAATAGAAGGAAAATATTGTAAAATTAACAGTTGATAAATTAATTGTTGGTTACGTATGGTACAAAGAAGTTGAATAACTTTTCTCATGTTGCTATTTTCTCCCCAAAAATTATTGATAATCTAGGGGTTGAGTGGGGTGGAAACAAACAAACACACATACATACACACACAGCGAGAAGAGAGCGAGGGAAGGGGAGAGAGTTGTTCCGTAAAGTAAGGGCCAATTCACTATAATTGTTTGAATGTCAGGCGAATAACACTATAATTGTTTGAATGTCAGGCGAATATTGAAACGTATGTATATTGACTCTCTGCTTGCCTTGCTCTCAAACAATGTCCTTTGCATTGTTACTGTTGCAAAGTGTAGTGTCACTTTGCAATGTTTAAGACAATTGACAGGCCTCCCAACTGTGAAATAAGGTGCAATTCGGTTTTTGTCAGCAAGAAACACAGCAAAAATTCATCTAGCAGTGGAATTTCGGAGTGTGAGTAGAACATCTATATAAAAATTGTCTCTGAAAATTTGCAATTTCACAAAGTACATGATGGGCTCCCAGGCTGCTTAATGAGATCCAACAAATGAAAAGAATGGTTTGTGCTCTTACTTTTTTGGCGTGATAATCATAAGGAAGGTGATAAACTTTTATAACACTGTTATAAGATGTGGGTTTCTCTCATTACCCCTGAGTTACAGTCAATGGAATGACATCACAGTCAAGGCAAAACAGACATCAGCACCCAAGGTTATGGCAACCATGTTTTTCGACCGACATGGAAATTTCTTTTTTTCCTGACATGGAAAAATTCCTAAGTCATAATACTCGACTAATTCTGTTAGTCGACTTTATGGAACAAGGGAGAACGATCAATAAAGCAGCTTATTGCATTACCCTTACTAAACTTCGGCATGCAATCCAGTATAAGCGATTTGGGCTTCTTGATGCCTGGAGTTTTACTGCTACATGACAATGCCAGACTCCATATTGCAAAAGAAAACCCAAGCACTGATCAAGTCTTTTGGATGGGAACAGATGGACATCCACTGTATAGTCCGAACCTGGCACCGAGCGTTTTCACTTGTTTTGCTACCTAAAAGATTTTTTTGATGGCAAGCACTTCAGCACAGACGATGAAATTAAAGAAGCTGTTAAAGACTGGTTATCCTCACAGGCGGCTGAACTATGACTTAGGCATTCAATAGGTTGTTGAATGTTGTGATAAATGTTTAAATAAGTACAGGCATTATATAACAAGTTTTTGGAAAATATCTTAAAACGGACCTTACTTTATGAACAACCCTCGTATATTTTGTGTGTGGTGGTGGTGGTGTGTGTGTGTATTTGTGAGACTAAACAGCATAGATTTTTTTTCACAATAACTATAATTTCTTAACAAGCTATATTTTTTTTAAATGCACTTTTTATTACATCAAAAAATTAAACAGGTTTTTGAGCTATGTACAGAATAATGGAGTCCTTTGAAATAAAGAAAAAAACCTTGGGTATCAAGACCTTTTTAAGCAAGGCAATAATTTTGGCCAGCATAATAAGGAAGGAACCATTCTTATTGGATGGTTCTACTTCTGAGAAAGAGTCTTAAACTATGGAGAAGACACGGTATCTAATACAAGTTTTATGAACAACATATTTAAAATCAAACTTTAATATTTACTGAGAATTAATATGGGAATTCATTTTGTTCTTTTATAAAAGTGACATCAACAGATAGTGGTTTTCTAAGCTTTAATATAGCTATACTGGCGAAAGAGTAGACTACTAATAATGCTTTCTTAAGAGCTAATGCTATTGTGTGAAATTCTAAGGGCTCAGACAAGCTCAGATATTCTTGGGCGCTGTAACTGGTTGGTTCACATACAATGGTAGAAGCAGTTAATGAAAAAAATAATTGTTTTCAATTATTCTGGTTTATTTTATGTCCAGTTTAACTAGGCTTAATCAATTTTGTTGGAGTTTCTTAAAAAAAACCTTTGTAGACAAATTTTTACATTTTTACAGTAAATAAAGTAACAAAAATTGATTTTTATAAAACAAAAATGCAGTGAAGTAAACCAAAATCAAATGGTCAAGGTATATTTTTTGTTTTCTAAAATTTCTGATCACATTTTTTTCATTTAAAATGTGGTGTATTCTAATTTGGGTTATGAATCTTCATGTAACTGACTGATGAACAGATTTTAAAATAGTAGTAGAATTTTTTTTGTTATAACCCCCTGAACCACAATGTTTGGGAAGATAGTGAAATACATTTTGTCCAAATATTTCAGAACATTATAGCAAATTAAAATCGAAGTCATATGATGTCAAAGTCAGAGCTGATTTTAAAAAAATTTACATATTCAGTAAAAAAAATGCTTCAAGACACTACTTGTTAAAATATTTAAAAAATTATATTGAGATATGAACAAACATTATTACAGGTTAGACACTTAAAAATGATGCATGGTAAGTACTATATCCATGACTAATGTCTGCTGACTTGGTCATGTTGTGGGATGTCACATGGTAAATGGACATGTGGAAATTTCGTTACACTTTACAATGAGCTTCAGGTCACATTTTTGGTCGTATATGAGTGTTTAGACAAATATACAGATTGCACTAGATGTGAAGTGAAGCTTTTTTGATAAGTTGCTACTTATAATGCAGAAATGGCTTTTAATGGCCTTTGGCAGAAGATGCAGGGGATATTATATACAATGTGGCTTAAAGGAGCTTTCTGCTTAGACAATGATAGTAAAATAATATTCGCATATGAATTATGAAATTTAAGAAAAATTATAGATGGACAAATGCTGATTAATGTGTCAAAATCAATGGCAATCTGTTACAAACATCTGAACCAAACCATCGATATTTCGAAAACATCAACCAAGATATTCATTCATATTAGAATATCTGATGCTTATTAAAAAAAAAAAAAAATGGATTAATAATGTATATTACAGTTGTTTTAAAAAGATTTTTTTTCATACCTAGGTATGATGTTTTGTACCTACAAATTTACTTTTGTAGTACTTAGTAAATATACTAGTACAACTGGAGTGAACATATTTGTAATGAAAAAATTTACCTGCTTATACAAATTATTAACAGATTAACAACAGAAGGATCCAATTCCTATTATTTTTTTTTTTTTATTATTCAAATATAGTTTTACAATTTTAGAGACAAACGCAATATAAAATTGTCTATGAACATATAATTATTCTATTAAAGTAATGCATTTCATTTTACATACCTGTCTCAATGATATTTTTGCAGTGTAACGAATATCACTGCCTTCACGTTTGAACTGTGGATGTGGCTTGTCCCTAATTATAAACACAATGTCCGCAGGAATTTTATTTCTTCCTTGATCGCCTTCTTTTTGGAACGTAATTTTTGTTCCCGCTTTCCAACCAGGTTTAACATTTATTGTTAACACTTTATCTTCTTTTCGTGAAGAGCCATCTTGTTGAAGAACTCTCCTTGAAATCTTCATTTTTTTTGTGCATCCACGAACAATGTCTTCTAAAGTTACATACAAGTCATGTTCTATTGCAGTATCTTGAAGTTTGTCTTTTCTGTTAGGTGAATTGCCATGAATGTTAAAAGAATGTGACCTAAATGCACCACCAGGCCCAGTTCTTGGTCCCATACCCATCCCTGACAAACCGAAAGGATCAAGATCTGTGTCCATTTCATCATCATGTCCAAAATTACTGAACATACGATTGCTTCCTGGCCCACCCAAATCAAAGAATGCTCCAAACGGACTTGCTGTACCAAAGAATTGTGCGAAAGTAGCTCTGGGATCACCATGGAACGTGTATGTAAAATTACCTCCAGGAGAACTACCACTATGTCCACCACCTGCGTTACCTTTCAAACCTTCTTCACCAAACTGATCATAAATATCACGTTTCTTTTTATCACTTAAGACTTCATAAGCTTCTGCTACTTCTTTAAATCTCTCTTCGGCACCTGCAGTTTTATTTTTGTCCGGATGATACTTCAAGGCCAATTTCCTATAGGCTTTCTTTATTTCGTCATCAGATGCACCTTTGGCAATTCCTAGAATTTTGTAGTAATCTTTCCCCATCTTAGGGTTGTATCTGCAAATTTAAAAATAATTATTATTTTTCAATAATTATTCAAAAATAAAGGTTGACAATATTTTATTAAGATTAAATTGCATAAATAGCAAACAATAGCCTAAACAAAAAAATTGCATCAAAATACAGCATAAACTTTCTTCTTACAAAGGAACTTATATCTGAAGCTCTTCAGTTTAAAACTTGTTCATACGAAGTTTTATAGTTATAATCCAAATTACTTAATGAAATTTGGAATAAAAGAAGTTCCTACAGTTTCAATAAATCTTTAAAAAATAGTTCCACGGAGTATCATTTATAGCTTATTGAAAAAAATGCTCCTTCTCTATAATAAACAAATGCATTTACATAATTCATAGCATCATTAAAACAATTCACTTTAAAATGAATTCCAATCATGATTGTTATAGCAAAAGCTTATAATATTTAAGTGTAGGTAGCTACAGTAAGGGTCTCAATCTTCTTGTATCTGACATTTTGTTGGTATTTGAAATAATAAAAATTAATGCTATTTTAATTCCCTACATTTATACCATGTTATATACTGTACTTTTTGCTGTGAATGTACTGCATTCTTCTACACCTGCAATGATGCTTGTTTAATGTTAAGTTTGGTCTGCGATAGCGAACTGTTCAGTTGTATAACTGCTGAGTTTCATCTTAGTGCTATGGGTCAACAGTTTATTATCAATTTTTTAAAGTTTATTTTCTGCTTCTGTATTATTTATATAGTCTGTAAACTTAAACTACACTTTTTTATTTTCACTATATAATGGCTACAAAAAGAAAATCAATAATTACTGTCTATATAGAGGTAAATTTCATACTGTAGAGACTAGATAGACACCTAATTATGATGTCGGTAGTATTACAGTTGGTGACTGGAATTAAAATAAAGAAAAGATAGAGAAATTATGTCCATCACAGGTGTTTTAAAACAAAGAAAAACAAGGATGCTAGCACAGGGCTTTTTTTTAATATAATATGGTTATCAGCATTAATCACACTCACTCTTTCTCAAAAAAAAAAAAAAATTAAATTAAATTAAACAAAATAAAAAAATTGTAATAATAATAACACAATATTTTATAAATTGTTTCTAAGCAAAAACGTATCACAAAAAAATAAAAGAAAGTTACTATTCTGGCTTGCATTAATGTTATAGGACATCACAAAATGAAACTTTTAAGATCATCACATCAAAAAAATCCTAGGGCCTTTGAGAATATTGCTGAAAGGTGCACTACTAGTGAAATATTTCAACCAAAATATTGCATGGCTGAGCAATGAGTTTTAAAGAATGTTTTTAATGAATCTGAAATTTGAAAAGTAGTAGTTGAAAAGACTAACTGAAAATCTTAGCTCATACATTTTTACCTCCTGTACATTTATCTCACATTACTCTCATTTATTTACTCTCTCTCTCTCTCTCTCTCTCTCTCTCTCTCTCTCTCTATATATATATATATATATATATATATATATATATATATATATAAAACATAAAAATTTTCAATTAATTCGCATGATATACCAGCGAAGAAATGAAATAATAATATGTGATGTGAAGAAATGTTCCAAAATACACACTGAGCATCCTCATCACTCCTGAAGAACTGGCAAACAATTCTGAAACAGTCTAGTCTATCTCATCTGCTCTGGGTTCACTAGAATTAAACCCAGTGAATGTCAAAAAGTCAATGTTCACTCTTGGAACAGTCAGTGTCAGTTGAAAAGCCCATGCTGACCCAGATGTCTAAATTAAAGTGCGCCCCACACACTTCCACACTTCAGCCTAAGTAAGAAACCAAAGTTTACAAGGGTGAAGAATGTCCCGAAAGTGTTAAAACTTGAGGATGATTACAATTCTTCCTTGTAAAAAAAAAAAGGAATGGGAGCATTCCAAACTCCTACAGTAGCACTCCTACTTCTGCCTCTATAGACTATTGACTTCTGTACTGAGAAGCTTATAGTGGAAATATCACCTGGTGGATAGCCGGAGAGAGGACAACGTTCAATAAAGTTCAGTAACACCCTCAAATGTTCAGTAATATTATGGCAATTATGTACTGCCATAATGGAATGGGACCATAATAATGATTGGTCTTCCTTGTCAGTAAACATACTTAAGGAAGAATTCATAATTCATAAAGAAAATTTTTATGATCCTCAGTACTGAGCTTGTCATAAGGTTTGTTCATGCTAGATGTAATGATCAAATCGTCAAGTCTTCACAAGAGAGTGGATCAATGGACTAGTGGAAGGGGGTTAGTTGTAGGACAAAAACTGGGTCTCACTATTTATTATTATAATTTTTTTTTAATAATGGGAGAACTCAATGTGATGGCTGATATGTGTATCACAACCATTAAAAAAACTAGCCTAAGGGGCTAAAATTAGTAGCAAGAAATTTTTAATATATGCCCACTCAAATTTACGCAGTAATTTTTAAACTTCTTGAATTCATGAATTCTTAACTATCATTATTTAGACTGCTTTTTTACTAATTAATTTTTTTCCAAATAGCTGCAGAATTTTTCAAAATAAAATAATTACAGTTCAATAGCCTAATGTAATACACTTACTTAAAGAAAAGAAAAATTAAACAACAATAATTGTTGAAATGTTAAAAAAATTTAAAATACCTAACCCAATAAAACAGTTATTTTAACAGGTGCTATTACAGCTGTTTAACCAGTGATTCAACATATTACATAATATCAGTGTCTTTAGACCTAATCTTCCATTTAAAAATAAGCCTATTTATTTTGTAAGCTGGAATATTTACTAAAAAAACTGTGGCAAAAAAGGCTTAAAATTTATATAGAAGATTTATCAGTTTTATTCTAGCTACCTTAATTATGATAAAATTGTTCAGCCTTTTGATTTAAAAAAGCATAAATATAAAACAATTTTGTTTAAGCATGTAATTAAATATGCCTACCTTGGTAGGTTAATTAATACTTTCAATTAACCTATGCTAGTAATTTTTTAAATTTCAATAATTAATAAGAAAATCAGCTATACAAGCAGTTATTATAGCAAAACCCAGAACCAGGACCTGCAGCAATGCAGAAGTATCAATCTTGATCTCTAGACTAATTTTAATACTTTTAATTAATCTACAAATGTGTTTTTTTTTAATTCATAAAATTCAAAAATATAATATATGTGTTATTTTAGTAATAACACAAAATATATGTTAGCATTCTCACAAACAAAGTTCCAATCAGATTTGAATCAAATTTGGTACACTAATCGATTTTGGTAATAGCTTCAACCTGTCTGTTCCCTTGCTAAATCCATTAAATAGTTTCCAAAGGGTAACCATTTCAAATCTTTAAAAAATTCCTATTTTTTTTAACTAAAACCTATTTTCTTTATTACGTTCACAGTTTCAATTTATATAACTGAACATTAGGTTAAACATAATCATGGAGTTACCACAAAGAAACTGCTGTGAAGATAAAAAAAATCGAGGCACGAAACTGCCTCACTGACATGACGGAAGTTAATTTCTAGAAGAGATGACTATCATTTTTTAAAAAAATCTATTTCATCATCGTTATCAGCATTAAAAAATAGCACTAATATTTTTGCATTTTCAAAATCGGTTAAAATACAACATTAAATTTTTTGAGTGTAACAAGCAAAATGTAGGATAACATTCAAAAGGCATTCGTAAGATCCACCACAATTCTGGCCTATAATTATTTCTGTGAAATGAGCCTCTACAAAAGCTGACATGGTACTGAAAAGATTAAATATAATATTGTGTACTTTCAAAACGTGACAACTCAATTCAAAAACGCTTCACTAAAAAAAAATAGTTAAAAATAGGTAACAATTCAAGAATTCATTTTTTAAAACCAATTTTAATTTAAACTTCCTATTAAAGGAACATGTGTCATAATTCAATTGTTTAACTTTTGCAATGGATGATATTGTCGAGAAAAGGTATAAATGGTTGTCAGAATACTTCTTAAATAGCCTAACAATTTACTAAAGAAAAAAGTGTTCAGAATCTTACTCTGATTATGATTATAACATGTTATAAACATTAAGCCAACTATGAGCCCAGTACAATATCTGTTTTCTGCCAAAGCTTAGACTAAAAAAGTCTTCAGTTTACAATATCAGTTAATCTATTTCTTTTTAAAAAAATCATTTTAAAAATATGTTGAAAGCTTAATATAATGGAACTCTCATTAAATTATTATTTTTTAATTGATATATCCTATACACGTACTTCAACACACTAATCATGATATTTAAAGATAGATTTTTTTTTAACAAATCTTTTAACTATTTATTTAGCCTACACCTTTTAGAGCTCACGAGGATAGATTTTGCTATTGCACAACATATGGTCTCTAATTAAACCCCTACTGTTTTCATATTTTAGTTTATTGCTTTAGTTTATTGCAAACGAATATACTGTACTATTATATAAAGCCTACCATAACTTACTTATAGTCTACCATAACTAAGGCCTACTCAATGATTAATATAAATCTGTGAATAAACTTGTTTAACACAGTTAACAGGGGGCGGAGGAATAGTGTAACCATCGTTACCTGAATTTTTTTTTAATATATACGTTTTTCTGAATAACCTGGTAATTTTTTTTTGGTAATTCAAAAATTGTCGCTGTAGTGATTTTTTGAAAACTGCTAGTTGTACGGAACAAAATAGTATTTTAAAAACTGCTTTCTTTGCTTGAAATATTGATTTTATGTCAGATTAAAATGTAAGATATTTTACTGAATAGTACAAATATTATATAAACTATACTTTATCATTTATATAGTCAATCTTTATAGCAATTATATAGTCTAATAGCAATTTTAACAAAACTGAAAATCATGTTTTCGTATTATAACCTATATTTTAAGTGTAAATTGGAAATGTACAATACACAGAAAAGAAAATATTTTTCTTCAAATAAATATTTAAAAATATATGTCATTACAAACCTGTGTTAATCAGGTTCCTAAGCCATTTTATTGAAAAAAATTATTGTTTTTATTAGAAATTTATTAACTGTGAAACAGGGAACCAGTTGGCTGTCACAAGGAATGAATCACAAAACAAGATGATCTCTGAATTAAATCATAAACACAACTCAAAATGAAAAAAAGATTTTACAAATTTTAGTGAAATAAAATTAATACTTAATAAAATGACAAAATGTAATAAAAGTAAAAAAGTGTGGTTTATATAATATTTGTAATATTCAGTGATAAATCTTACATTTTATCTGATATAAATCTAATATTTCACTCAAAGAACACGATTTTCAAAACTACTCTCTTATTCCATACATACAACTAGCAATTTCCAACAAATTTAGTTTTCAAAAAAATTGCTACAGCGACAACTTTTGAGTCCTGACAAAAATTTGTTACCATAATATGGAGAATAACAAATTTAAAATAAGGCCTACTCAAATAATGGTGGACATGCTATCCTCCCCAATTACCAATATTTTAATCAATATTTATACAATGTAGGTTTTTTTTTCAAATAGTAATTTTTGAATATTTGTTTTCTTTGTTTAACTTTATACCTTACTATCTAATTAACACATACTCACCTGAGAAAAGTAATTTTTTTAAAGATTACTTATAATTTTAGGCCGTTTTTTTACAGAATGATATCGTCACATCATTGCTGTTTACACAATGACATGTCATTAAAAATATTCAATTTTATAAACTGATTTACTGGTTATACGTGTTATTATTAACTAACTACATGTACTTACTGTTCATACATGTTACACATTCTGACAGTCATTACTAAATGTTTTGGTTCATTCTTGTAATGAAAACATTGTTAAAATGGCGTCTGTTACTTGTGAAGAATGCAATTCGCCCCTTTTTATGTGAGGTTCACCACCCAACAACCATGTCAGTTATGGTTTTCAGTATTTCTTTTAAAAATAAAGGTTTTTCTTAATCGTTTTAGAACACATTGCCTGTAACTAGTTTAACTAAATCGCTTTTTCACCCAACAACTGTGTCAGTTTTTATCACCCAACAACCATGTTAGTTAAGTTTTGTATTTTTTTTTAATAATTTTTTTGATTTAGCGATTAAAAACATGTTACCTCTTTTATGCTGTAGCATCGTCTGCATTAGTTTAAGTGTGCACAATAGTCGGACGTTAAAAAAAAAAAAAAAAAAAAAAAAAAAATTATACTGTAGCAATTTGAGGTTATTCCTCCTTTATTTTTGATTTTTATCGTACTTCCATAACTTTGGATTATTGCTTTTGGACAAATAATAAATCATTTTAGAAAAAAATCCAACCTACATTGTTTAGCATATTTATTTTTAATGTTGTTATTTCTTGTAATGATCTTGTACACCTATCTTGATAGGTTCAAACACTTAATATTGGTCACTGCACAGGACTAATAGTAACCAAATTTTTTATAGAAAATGAGGTCCAGTAATGAATTTGAAACTACTGAAAAATAAAATTTAACCTAAATATAATAAATAAATTTGAAAGCTAACAAAATTAGTATAGAACAAACTACTTGGACAGTTAACTAAAAAACTAATAAATAGCTAAAATTCATGCAAAAGGTTAAAGTTAAAGCTGAAGCACATAAATAAAGTTATTTAAATTTGAACTACAAATCATAATCAATAAAAATTAGTTAATTCCCTAATATAAAAAAAATAAATAAATAAATAAAAAAATAAGGATAAAAAATAACAATGTACTGAGAGTTAGGTTGATTTGTTTACATAAAGTATATGGAAAATAATGGCTATTTAGATAAAATTTTAGATTAAGTAGTAAGCAACAATGAAAAGTAAAATATGTTTATGCCTATTGGTTGAATCTAATTTTTTTTGTTAATATATTTGCAAATTTTTAACCAAAACTATTACTGATATAAATAACTTTGGTGGTTCATTAAACATGGGCAAATGAAGGACAATTTTTTACCTACATGGAGCATGTAGAAATATATTCGTAAAACACAAGAGTGGGTCTACAATGTTAGCCTATACACTTTCAAACAAAAAGAAAGAATAAAGCGGTAAATATGCAGTTTACGCTTTTTTTGTAATTTTTGCACCAAAATGACATGCTCAATAGTAATAATGCAAAATATAAAAGTGCAGAAACTACGGGTTGTTACAAAAAAAAATTACTTCGAAATATAGGAACTATAAACAAAGAACTCACCATTTTTATGAAGCAGAGGCTGTTCTATATATGCCATAACACTCATTACAAGATTAGTAGTATTCTTATAGGCCTCGTACAAAATCATGTTCATTAGGTTCTTAAGTTTTTTTTAAAAAGTTTCTATTGTTTTATAATAACTCATTTTAATTAATCGTTTTCGCAATGAAAAACACGTTATCTACTTTAGCACAGTAGTAATTTTGAGGTTATGCGAGTCACTTTTATTTTCAATCTTTTTAAAACTTTAAGTACTTTCTGCATTTTTATATTTTCTATTATTACTATTGGGTGTTTTTACTACTTATCTAATAAAGCGTTTTAATGCAAAAATTATGGAAAATTCCAAAACAAATTAAACTACATATTTACCTTTAAAACAAGTATAGAAATATAAATTAATAGAATATGTGATAGGCTAAGTAAAAACTAAGATATAAAATAAGTTTTGGAAATGCAATGCAAGCTATATTAGGTAGTCTATTTTTGTAATATGAGGTCATGGTGGTCAGCACTCTGAACTGCACACCTCAATGTTCTTAATTCGAACTGCAGTTACTCCCGTTGCTTTAACCTTATTGTTAACAAAATAATTTGTTGAATAAAATATGCATGGAGTCAATGAAGTTGCCTACCTTATTATTATGTAATTATAGGTTATTTAATATTTTTGTTCTCTTACCTATTGTTTTATTACATTAAGTAATATTAATCTGTATAATTTTTATAAGTTCTATATTGCAATACCATGATTACTATTTACCCTTCATGGAGTTATTTACACCACACAAGTTTTCATTACTTAAATTTCTGAAATAAGATGGCTGCCTTCTATCAGTCGGTAGTTGTAATTTGGTTTAGGTAGGTTTTTTTTCTTTTTCACTCTTGGTAATTTGTAGAAAATATTACTATGGATTCTTACTTTTATTCAAGCCATTTAATTTTTAAAAAAACCTAAACGTAACCAAAAGGTAGGTAACCTATTGTAATGGTTTCATATCCTTGTTGTGATAGTTAATAAAATGCAGTCACTGCTTTGAATTCTTTGTGAATGGGTCTTATATTTAAATTGGAATTTGGTTAAATATCCAATAAGGTAATGATTTCTTTTTACCAAATCTTAGAATCGTTTTCATCACTTATCTTTTTACTGTATTTATTAATGTGTCATTTAATAATAACAACAGAAATTTTTTATAAGAAAAACCTTATAAACCTGTAACTGTTTTGTATAAAAGAAGTATTGTGTGAAAGTTATTAACCTTGCAATGACTAATATGGCGGATATAAAGCAGACAGATGAATACTATCTTGGTGAGTGACCTTGGCTTAGTAAATCTAAGTATGTTTCATGCAATGTAAACAAATGATGATTAAAATGCACTTTAGCAAAAATGTTGGTAATTTTTACTCCAAAAGCTTTATTAGGTATATGCCCAATATTAATCAAACTATAAAAATGCGGAAACAATGGGAAATTAAAAAAAAAACAGTTTTAAACCTAACCTCAAAATAACTAATGTACAAAAGATAACGTGTTTTCCATTATGAAAACAATAATTTTTTTTTAAAAAGAAGACTTAAGAATCTAACACGGTTTTTTTTTTTACTAACCTTGTAATGAGTGTTACAGCGGTGGTAAACAAGTGTTTACTAAGACAACTAACAAGATAGTAACTGTTTTATTATAATGTGATTATGCACATGAATGGCACCTCAGGTGACATTGCCATAGTAATTTGGTGTAGTACATCTAGCATGCTCCATAAAAAGTAGTCAGCAATGACATCACAATATGGTTCCATCAAAAATTACTTAAAATCATTAACTTATTATAATAAATATATTCTTGTGCTGGTGAGTATCATTTAATTCAACAATAAAGTACTTGAGAGGAAATAAAATTATAAAAATTATACCTTCAGTAAAAGTGCCAAGAATTCACAAATAACTCATGATATAACAATATTTCCATTAAAGATTAAAATGGACTTTTAACTAGTTTTGTCAATTTTGGTAATTTCTGTGCCAAAACGTATTACTGTGTTCTCAATATTATTAGTCCAAAATATAAAAGTGCGGATACAATAACTTAGAAAAAAATAGAAAATAGATGTGACAAACATAATCTCTGCACTAAATTACTACTGCACTAAAATAACGTTTTTCCGAAAACAAATAAAAGTATGTTATTAATAACTAAAACAGCAGACCTTTAAAAAAAGATCTAAGAACCTATACTAACACTGTTCTGTAACAAAAAGTAGCCTTTTGCTTGCGACATACATAAGCATGGCAGTTGCAAAGTACCGTTATTGGTTATTATTACATAATACGCATGAGCAGTACATCAGTGAATAACCTTGGCATACTAAATCTAGCATGTTTTATGCAAAGTAAACAGCAACGAAATCATAATACAGTTCTGTTAAAAATTGCTTGTTATTTTTCATTTGTCGGAACTTTGTAAGTCATATTAACGACTTCTTCTTGTGTTTATTATGTGTCATATCACTTTCTTGCGATATTAACCCAAGAAGATTAAATGTATTACAATAAATTATGATTTAAGCCATTTATTTCTTAATGATATTCTGACATGATTGGCGTTTACCTTGCATAAAGCATGCTAAATTTACTAAACTAGATTAATGCATGAAAGTTACCAATCGAGGTACTGTTCATGTACATTACCACTTTATAATAAATTATTTATTATACAGACAATTCTTGTAATGAAAACATCATTAAAAAATGGCTACTGTTATTTGTGAATTTTGCAATTTGCCACAATCAAAAGATGCTGCGTGAAGTTCGATACGATACCATGATTTGATATAAAAAAACCACTTTGGGATATTTAGCTGAATTTCAAGTTAAAATACAAATATGGCAATTATAAGCGAAGAATTCATATTTCAACAAAGCAGCGGCAGCTTTATATTTGCTACTTATAAGGTTTTTTTTAAATACTTACAAATGTTAGTACTTTTTAAGGAATGCTAGTTATATTTACTTATATATACCTAACAAATGAATTAAACACCCAAAAGCCAAGTTGTTATCAAGTTCTTAAATATATAATATTATATATATATATATCCTTGTCATTATTAATAATATGCATTTATTACTTTTGCAATTAAAAACATGTTTTTCCCATTTTCATAGTTACTTTGAGGTTATGTTTATAACTTTTATTTTTACTTTTTTGTATCTTCCTGTTGTTTCTGTACTTTCATATTTTAAATTATTAATACTGGGCATGTAATAGTGTTATAGTGTAAAAATTACCAGAACTGACAAAAGTCAATTCTGATATCAGTTTCACCAGTGGCATAAAATCATTAACTTTTAGTAACAAATTTAATCAATCATGGATGAATAGGCTACCTCTTAATAATTAAGTACATAATAAAAAAACAATAAACATTTTAAGTGCTTTAATAAAACTAGTGAAAATTGCAAATTACAGTGATATGCTGGCTAACGGTCTACTTCTCGGAATGGAAAATAACAGTTTAATTTTGGATAAAGGAATAAATGGTAAATATACAGTGTAGGTTGTTTTTGATTTTATTTAATTTTGTTCACTAAAATGCTTTATTACATGCCCGCCCAAAGGCAATAATCAAAAATATAGAAGTGCAGAAAGCACAAGAAATATGATAAAAATCAAAAATAAGAGTGACCCACATAATCTCAAAATTGCTACAGTGTAAAAGTAGGTAACGTGTTTTTGATTGTTAAAACAATAGAAAAACCTTTAAAAAAAAAAATTAATAAATAAACTCAATGACCTAACTTATACTGGTTACATGGTTACATAAATAATGGTTCATAAATATAGTTCATAAATAACATACCATTTTAATATTGTTTTTATTACGAGAACTGACCAAGGAAAAAGGAATAAACCTGAATATTTAGTAATGGCTGTCAGAATGTATAACACGTATCAGCAGTAAGTACATGTAGCTAATGAAGCACATGACCGGTAAATCCATGTATGAAAATTAATATGCTTAATGCAATGTAAACGGCAATGAAGCCACAATATAGTTCTGTAAAACAGCCTAAGATTGTAAGTATTAAAAAAAATATTTTCCGCAGGTGAATACCTGTTAATTAGATAAGGTATAAAATTAAGCAAATAAATATTTAAAAATTACTATTTGAAAAAAAAAACCTAAACTGTGTAAATACTCATTGTGCTGTGCTATAGAAATAAACATTTTGCTGAGTTTACACAAACTTTGATTGATGGATGTTTGGTTTTTGTAAGACAATAACTTAGAATGACCACTCCTATTCCCCTTTCTGTCACTGCACCTAATTTTACTTCATGTGTCATCTCATTTACTGTGTTTAATTTGTTAGCTGTTGATCAATTTTTGAAAAAAATAAAATGTTTTTTATAAGTCTCTATTGTAAACGCTGACTCACACAGCAGTCTGCTCAAATAACAGTCTTAGTTCTGGAACGAATTGACTGGTAACAGGGGTACCACTGTAATCTAAGATAGGCTAGACAATAGTTTTTAATTTTTAACTCTCTTGATCGCATTATAAACTATATCATTTTTGGAAGCTCAATTATATGAACTAGAACAAACCTAGAAGTGATTCGTCTTCAAATGAATGATTTTCAAAGATATGTTCACTTAGGTGAATAATTTCTCATTTCTAACCAGAACCTTTTTTTAAAAAATAAGTTAGGCCTATCCCTTATCAACTCTTAAACCATAACAGTTGGGTCTATGCTTGACACAGATGCCTACAATTACAGGTGACAAGCACATGACCATGTTCGACAAGGGTGAGGGCAGGGCAAGATATGTAGGGAAGATTCATGCACTTGCAAAAATATTTGTAACTGAATGGAATTTTGTAAGGTAACAAACGGTAATTAAAATATGAGGAAATTACACTTTCAAGTGGTTTGTCAATTTTTGTAACTTTTTGCCAGAATGCTTTGTTACTTGCTCAAAAATAATACATAATATAAAAGTGTGGAACTGATTTGTTTGAACTTTTGTAAATTTTGCACTAAAACACTATTATATACCCAATATTGATAATCCAAAATACAAAAGTGCGGAACCAATGTGAAGTTGCAAAAAAGTGAAAATAAACTAAACAAACATAGCTAAATGACTACCACGAGGAAGTGGGAAACATGTTTTTAATAACAAAAACTATAAATTAAATGTGTGTTATTAATAATGAAAAGTTTTTTTTTTAGAAGAACTTTATAACCTAACTGAACTCGGCTGTTGGCTGTTTAATGAAATGCATGTTATTAATAAAATATATATATTAAAAAAAAAAAGAACTTGATAACCTAACTTGACTTGGATGTTGCATATTTAACTTGACTCAACTTGGTAATAGGGTATTTAATGAAAAGCGTTGTTTTTTTTCATTTACCTCTAATGTGTCATAATCAATTTTTTTCATAATCAAATTTTTTATTTAAAAAAGTGTGTATGAAAATACATTTTTTTAAAGAAAAAAGAACTCGATAACCTAACTCGACTTGCCTGTTGTGTTTAGCTCGGTTGTTACATATATAACTTGTATTAATTAAAAATTAAAAAGTACTAACCTTTCTAGTATCATGACGGATATTAAAAATCAATGCCATAATATAAGTTCCTTAATAAATGGTTAAAAATTGTAATTTATCACAATAGATTTAATTTTCCAGGGGTTAATTTCCATCAACGAAATGATATAGCATATTATAAAAGCAAAAAAATCATTGAAATCATGATATCTTGAAAAGTTACAAATACCTACAAAAGTGCGGAAACTATGGGAAGTTTGAAAATAATAAAGAATGAAGTAATTTGTATAACCTTAAAATCACTACTGTGCAAATAGGTGAGAAAACAATTAAATGTATGTTATTAATAATGAAAAATTACAATTTTTAATAAAAAAACTAAAGAACTAACTTTAATTGGCTGTTGAGTATTTATCTGGACACTCAATAAATAAGTGTGTATATATATATATATATATATATATATATATATACTCAATATTTAAATATATAAACTGAATGATAAATCAATTCAGTTGTTGTATGTTTAACTTGACTCTACTATTGACAAAAGTAGGTAAAGTGTTTTTCATTATGAAAACTAGTAATTAAATTTGTGTTATTAATAACAAAAATTTATATTAAAAAAAACTTAAGCTAACTCAACTCAATTGTTGGGCTTAACTAGTATTCCGCAAAGTTACTAGCCTTTGTAATAAGTTTAAATGTAGAGGATATAAAGCTGATCATTAAAAAAATGTTGAATCCTTTGCTCATAGTTGCCTATTTCAATGTAAATTGAAATTCAGCTAAATGTCCTATGAAGTAGGTTTTTTCCTAATGCCAAATCGTGGGATAGTGTGTATAACTTCATGCAAGCTTTTTTCATCATATTTGTGTTGTTTTTTTTACATTTTAAGGCAAAAAGCACATTGAGGCTATTACCACCTCCCTAAATGTAAATGGGAGTGTAAAGTGTTAGTCGTAAGTCTAGTGTTGTTAGTGTATGTGTTAAACTCGGGTAACGTGAGGGACGTCTAAATCCTCTCAATAGGTGCAGCTAGTCTGCACCCCCTGCTATGCACCAGTCGCATAATCAACAAAAGAAACCTAGTAGTTAACCATGAGATGAGTAAAGCCGCTACCAGAAAGGTAATTATAAGCATTTCAACAGTCACTAATAGGTCACATTGGTGTAATAGTCTTGCATAGATTTTCTAGCATGCTGTATGTAAACATCAATGACAATCACAATATATTTCCATTAAAAATGAGTTAATATCGTAAATTATCACGATATTTAATCTTCCACTGGTTCTATAATTAGATTATAAATCTTTCAATTTAATAATGTACACACTAAAAAAAATGTAAAAATCGTCAGTAAATCAACCCCCCCCCCGGAAATGTATAAATACCAAATTAGGTTACCTACCGGTAATAAGAGAATCATTTCAGACTAGCTGCACCTATTGAGAGGATTTAGACGTCCCTAGCGGTACCGGAGTCTAACAAACACTTACACTTACAACTAACATTTTACACTCATATTTACATTTAGGGAGGCGATAATAGCCTCAATGTGCTTTTCTCCTTAAAATTACAACAACAAAAAATACATATTGGCCTGCAATTTTGCCTTTTGAATTATGATTTATGATCGAAGATCTTTTGCCTTAGTACAATTTAAGTCATAATACAATTGTGCAAGCAGCTAAATCCGAACAACTGTAGGCAACCAAATAAAAAATTTTTCTCTTGTACCCTAAGATCTAATTTTGATACGTACGTCATCACTAGAAAATAATTGACATTTCAATTTTGACGAAATATTAAATTATAAACTCAAACTATAATTTCTACATTTGTTTTTATATTATTAGAACAAAACAACTTTATATTGGAATATATTTTGCGAACTTATTTGCATTCAAGACCAACTTAAATGTCATTTTTACATTATTTTTCACTAACAAATTGATGTACGATAACTCATTTTAATTTAGTCTTGACACTTACCTATTTTTATATTGCTAATAATATCACTGATATCCGAATATAACACAGCACTACAATTCACTACACAACACAACACTTTCAATAATTAACAAAAAAGTCCACAAGTCGCACAAAATCACGAGTTTCAATAATTCAATAACATACGTAACTTTCGATGTCACAAAAATAACTGATCCAACGATCCAATCGCAAAGCGGAAGATGCCAGGTTCATTCCGGAGAACTTCTAGAATATTCCAATTGAGTGTTTTCTAGAAGCATAATGCCTATATATTTGACCCCGCCTTTTCATGACCTTGGATTTATTTTCGATTTATCGAAATTACTTAGATGTAATACCAACGCTAGAACGTTATTTTATTTCAAATATTTTTTAATGAAAGTAATACTTTTTTTTTAAAGTGCAAGTAGTGTATATATATATATATATATATCGAGTTTTATCTATAATATTATACAGTTATACAATACATTATACAATTGTATTATTTTTATTAAAAAAGTTTAAAATTTTTTTGCAAGGAAATGATATTGAACGTGACATAGGCTTTTAATTTGTTGGACTGGACCAATCTGGACTATAATTTTTATTTTGTGTTAACAATGGAAATAGTTATATTTATTGTTTATGATTGACCGAGTACTAAACAGGGTTCAGTGATTTTTCGAAGTTTTGTGTTATTGTATGCTTTTTTTACACACACCCACCGATTCCGTATTTTTTTTTTTTTAATGAAGAAAGACAGTAGTAATTCGTGATAGCACAAATAATATTTATATAAAACAAGAGAACATGCTTGCCGTAAACACATAAACACATTATTAGTAGTTTGATATGAATTGAAAGCTATAAATGAGAAGGTAATCTCTGTGTATTCTAGTTTAGTACAATGATTTTTGTTTAATATGAAACTAGAGAGATTTTAAAATTCATGTTAGTATCTAAGTTATGAGGTGAAAACATTTTTATAGGGCCTAGCATTTTTTTATAAGGGGGAAAATATAAACTCTCGACAGCAGTGATAATATGTATACAAATGTCACGCTTGCCCTATACACATTACATAATAGTGAATTTGAATCTAACAGAAATCGGTAGTCGATTTGGCTGTCACATGTCAATTTGCTGAATTTGTAAACTGCGCCCACTAATGTCGTAGATTTGAAACGCAAATACTGGCTTTGGTTTATCCTTTCCGTTAAAGCCCATTCCTTATCCTCGCAAATATGGACATTAGTAATTTTTTTTTTTTTTTTTTTAACGTCCGACTATTGTGCACGCTTGGACTGATGCAGACGATGACGTTAGTAAAAGAACTCTAACAGTGAGATGTTTATTTCTAAGCAATTCATGGATCAGTGTTATGTTTTATGCTTGTAAAACTAAGCGAAAATACACGCTACGATCTTAATTTTTTCCAAATAATATTGAAAGTAATTATTCAAGTAAATTACAAAATTCAATCATAAATGTGTAAATTATAGTTAGCTCCATTATACTAAGCTAAATGTAAGACCCATTTAGTACAAACTAGTTTAGAGCATTTACAGTTGAATATATTTTGGGCGTACAAACTTATAAATAAGTTCATTCATAAATTTATTTAAATAAATAATGAATGCTGTTACACTAAATACCAGTCTGGCAAATACAATTATTAGAGCATTAACAGTTATACATACATACATACATACATACATACATACACACACACACACACACACACACACACATATATATATATATATATTATTATTATCTGCGCATAGACCCTGTTGGATCACGCAAAGCACTCCGACTCATGTCTTGTTCCTTCTAATCCTCCACACCTCCCTCATCCTGTCCCCATGGATCCTCTTCCGCTCCTCCGTCCATTTTACCCCTGCTCTTTTTGGGATTTGATTTTCTGGGACCTTCCAACCGAGCATCTTTCTCCTGTATGCGTGTCTATCTTCAACATCTGTTGAGTCTATTCACACACACACACACACACACACACACACACACACACACACACACACACACACACATATATATATATATATATATATATATATATATATATATATATATTGTATAGGATTAATTTTTTTATATTTTTATATAAAATAAATAAGAGCCCCATTGTTAATATCAGTTTTGTACAATTACAATATTTATTTGACAATAGGATTCGTAATGTTGCACCAATACAAATCAACAAAGAGGTTTTACTTCTGTTAGGCAGAATTCCGATTCCTACTTCTTCTTTTTTTAATATAGATCTACCTTAATAATTTTCTGTAATCATCAAATTTTTAAAATGGAGAATTATTTTTGAAGAGTAACAAATTTCAAAAACAAAGTCGGTTTTGAACAAAAATGTAAAAACAAAAAATAAATTTGGTTTTCAAAAAATTTACGTTTGTTTCTGAATTGAATAATTTAATATGGTATTAATGTTTTTAAACCTTAACTGAATTTCAGACATAATGAGTTCCATCATCATGTGTATGCATGTTATTTATTACAATGACGTAAACGGTATTTGAAAAAGTCTCAAGTACCATCAGTCTAGTTCTATTAAAGGTCCTGTACGTTCTGCTGCACTTGGTATAAGCTGTACTTTATAATCTGTGGGAATAGGTAAACATACAAGAATCACCTTATCTATGGTATATTCTGTTGGCTATTGTAACAAATACGAAGAAAGTTAGTATCAGTGGCCACTGATTACAAGTATTACGGTTCTTATTGTATTTTGTATATTTGTATTGTGTGCTTAAATAATAGAATAGGTCAACTTCCATCACAGTGATAATATTGTACATTGTGTTCATGACAATGATTTTGAGTTTTGAATTGATGACTCTGCTTAGAGGAAGAACATGAACCGGTTTGAATTTGATTATTGAACTGGCTGTCCTTTCTCCATGACCTGACAGTTTTTGGACACATCATGGAGGTACGTTGTTGACATTAAATTACTTTATATTATATACTTTATATTATTTGAAATTGTATTCCTAGTCAAATTGTGTTTTAAAATACAACCGATTTTATGTTATGTACAAATAGTACAGGCAAAAATTATATTTGTAGTAATTTAAATAATTCAGTAGGATGCATTTCCTTCCTTCTGAATAAAATTGACTATTTCAGGGTTCTTTATACCTTTAAAGTTTTATACTGATATAATTAGATTATAGTACAACTTAAGAGGTTATAGGCATAACTATATAGTTAAGATCATACCTTATTAAATTCATTTTTTTCACTGTAATTTTCCTAAAGAAGTTTTTTTTGTATTTATGCAGTGTAACTTGTTTATAATTATTCACTATTTTTCCCCACCTGTAACTTATATTTAAATATGTCTTTCCTTATATGTTAGAAACTGTTTAGGAATTAATTTGAAAGTTCAGGAAAAAGTTTTAACCTTAAAAATGAAAGGTAAGCCTAAATCTGCACTTTTGGGTATTGTCAATTTTTGTAATAATTTTTTTACCAGAACACTATTACGGGCCCAAAAGTAATAATAAAAAATATAAAAGTGTAAACACTATGGGAAGTTAAAAAAAAAGGTATTGTAAAACTGCACTTTAGGAACTTTTGTCAATTTTTGGTATTTTTGCAGTGAATCGCTTCAAATTATGCCCAACATTCATAATCCAAAAATATAAAGTGCAGAAACAATGGGAAGTTCCAAAAAGTGAAAAAAAAAATAAAACGTAACCTTAAAATTACTACCCTGTGAAAGTGAGAAATGTGTTTTTAATAAGGAAAACAATAAATTTCATGTGCATTATTAATAAATAAAAGGAATATTTAATAATTTTTTAAAAAATGAACATAACCATTTTTTTAAAAAATGAACATAACTAAAAAATGAACTTGGCTGTTGTGTGTTTAACCAAACTTAGCTCGGCTTCAGTGAAATGTGAACATAAAATTATTAACAATGAAAAAAGGAAATATTTTTTCTTTTAAAAAGTGAACTTCATAACCTAACTTGACTCAGGCTGTTAGGCGTTTAATTCAGTTGTTAAATTCTTAAAAAAGTGTAAGTAGTGTCTATTAGGCAAATATAAAGCTGCTGTGGCTTTGTTAAAAATGGTGAATCCTTTGTATATAATTGCCATATTTGTATTGAAATTGAAATTCAGCTAAATAGCCTATCTCATGAACTATTTTTTAACGCAAAATCATAGGATTGTGTATCGAACTTTCATACCAGCATCTTTTGATCGTATTTGTGTGCATGTTATAAAATCAACTAATCGTAAAATCACCTGTCATAAAATCAACAAAGATAACCAAGTGGTTAACTTTAAGATGGGTGAAGCTGCTATCAGAAAGTGAAATGAATTCGAGAAAGAATATGATTCTTTAAAGATGCCGTGATTTATAAGAAAATCAACACTACTGTAATTCCAGCTTATACTGACAAAAAAAAAAGCAAATAGCAAAGTTCACAAAGCAGCCATTTTTGTGAATGATGTTTTCAGAACAGAATTTATCACAATAATAAATATTAATTATAAAGTGTGTATTAATATAGTGAAAAAATTTATCATAATGTTAGAATTTAAAAAAAATGTTAATTTTTAGTTACTAGTTTTAAATATTATACTGAGGTCATAGCCAAAGAATGAACACTATTGACAAAGACAAAGGCAAATTACGAAACTGCTGACATACTGCCTATTGTAATAAGCAACAAGGTATGTAGAACAGCAGTTGAAATAAAAGCTTGGGGAAGAAGTAGGGTGAGGACAGTCGATTCTGAGGGGACCAGAACGTCGGTATATTCCAGGGGACAGTTGATTCTGTGGCGACCCAAAGGGCTGTACGTCAGGACGAACTACAGAAGAGCATTCCAGCCAGGCGGTGTTGAGAAGTGGCGAATCGGCGGTAAAAGTAAGTGGACAAAAATTTGTGTACACTTCTTCCCTTTTTACTTTTGGTTTGAATACATTAGGATATATTCCAGGGGAACATTTTGAAGAATAAAACAGTAGTGTTCATTCTTGGGGTTGTCATCAACCATAGTTGTAGCCGTTACCAGATAAATGTAATGTAATACATATAAATATTAAAGGTTTTTTTCATGAACCACCGATAGTTAATTCTTTGGAGGACCTGAGTAGTAGAGACCCCGAAAACCCTAACAGTACAAAATATACATACAAGCGAATCCATGTAAAATAAATATGCAAGTACATTCATGTAAACTAAACACCAATGACGTCAGATTATAGGTTAGAAAGATGGGTCAGTAATAAGCAGATAAAAGTGTATTTTATTATATATTTACCATTATAAATTCCATCATTTGTGCCATAATATATCGCAAAATTATATAACATATAATACAAGAGAAAAAAAATTGGTGAAGTAATGATTTTCACAAAAGTGCAGAAATACCAAGTTATCTACCTAAGTCAAAATGATACTTTTAATTTTTTTGAACTTGTACAAAAATGATTTTTAATAAATTTTTTTATTTTAGTACGTGCCATACTATTTTGTTGAGAGATATTAACCCACGGAAGATTAAATTTATTATGATTTTTAGCCATTTATAATGAAACTATATTGTAACGTCATTATTGGTGCACTTACAAATATGACGGAGTTGACTTCAGAAGCTGTAATTGATGTCTGCAGGATAATGCGAATGGACAAGGGACAAAAAATCCCCACAACCTCCTTGATCTTGACATTTGGAAAACCTAAAATACCTGATCATATCTATGCTGGTTATCAAAGGCTGTCGGTGAGGCCATATGTTCCGAATCCAAGGCGTTTTAAATGTCAAGGCTTCGGTCATATGAGTTCGTCGTGCATGAAGCCTGAGGTTTGCAGAAATTGCGGTAGTCAAGGTCATTCTAATGAAGGTTGTCAAGTTAGCCCACACTGTGTGAATTGTGGCGGTGATCATCCGGCTCGATCTCCAATCTGCTCCAAGTTTCTAGAAGAAAAATTTATTCTAACTATAATGGCCAAAGATAAGGTATCCTTTTCTGAAGCCAAGAAGATCCACAAAAGCTCTAAGCCTCTTATAAGTGGAAAATCGTTTGCTGCTGCTACAGCCAATCAAAAAATGTCTTGTGTGAATTGTGATGAGCTAACCAAAACTGTAAAAGTTTTGACTGATCAAGTTGCAAACACTTGTCCACCGACAGTTAGACCTAAAAGACTTCTAAAGGAGGTTCTACTACTAAACCTCTTGTAAACAAAACCAAAAAATCATCAGAGTCTGACATTAGTCACAGTTGTGACTCTGTGTCTGTTGATTCTGACCAATCTAAAGTATGCTCTATTGAAAATATGAATCCTATCATAAACTAAATTATTAATTTTCAATGTCAACGCCTTCCATTTACAACAATGTGATACAGTGGAACATTAATGGAGCCAAAAGTCATATTGAAGATTTAAAACTTCTTGTACGAGATATGTCTCCATTATTCATTTGCCTTCAAGAAACGCACTCACCAATTGCACTCCTTCAATTTAAGAGGGTATTCTGTTGTCAGGGCCGACTTCATAACGGAAGAACGAGCAAAGGGTGGGGTAGCCATACTCGCTCGTGACTCTATTGATACGGTTTCTGTGGACATAATAACTCCTTTACAAGCTGTCGCAGTTCAGACTACCGTACCATTTAAACTTACCATATGTTGCATTTATTTACTGCCTAGCTATGCCTTCCAAAACAACGACTTAGTTAACTTATTAATTCAATTACCAGTCCCCTTTCTATTGATGGGTGATTTTAATGCTCACAACACATCGTAGGGCTCTACTACCTGTAACTCACGAGGAAACCGAATTGACAATATAAGGACTACATTAGATCTATGTCTTTTAAATAATGGTTCCCAAACACACTTATCGTCTTCTACAGGTGGTTGAACAGTCGTTGATTTGACCTTTTGCAGTCCAATTTTGGCAACGAAGTTCGAATGGTCGGCGATGTCTGATCTTTACGGCAGCGATCATACTCCGATTAATGTTTCATGTTGTACATTCCACCGTCTGAATCAACGCCCTCTGCGGTGGATTCTACAAAAGGCACAATGGATGGATTTCACAGAGCAATTTGTATCACCTGACATTGAAGATTTTAACTCTATTAATGAAATAGTACAAACTTTAACTGAAAATATTTTAGATGTAGCACATAAAACTATTCCTCAAACCTTGACTCATCAATCTCATCCCCCCGTTCCTTGGTGGACTGAGGACTGTAAGCATGCCTTGCTTTTACGTAGACAAGCTCTAAGAAGGTTCAACAGACGACCGACGAATGAAAATCTTGAGGTATAAAATTCTCCGAGCTAGAGCTCGTAGAATATTTAGACAAAGTAGAAAGAATTCTTGGACCCAGTATATTAACACAAAATCAAGAACAACACCAGTATCAGCTGTTTGGAAGAAACTCCGTTCCGTTTCTGGTTCATCGCCATCAACTCCCTTGATGCACATCAAACAACGGAATGGAATAATAAGTTTTGATCCTCGAGATATTGTTAATACATTGGGTTTATATTTTGCAGATTATTCTTCGTCTACTTTCTATAGCAATGGTTTTTGTCTTTTCAAAAATACCCAAGAAGCAATGCCATTCTTCGTTGGTACATCTGTTTCTCCTTTGAACACGCCCTTCTCAATAAAAGAGCTGGAATCTGCACTGTCATACTCTTCAGATTCAGCACCAGGCCATGATAACCTTGTATATTCCATGATAAAAAATCTTCCAACATCAGGGAGGATTTCCCTCCTGAAGATATACAATCGTATGTTTGAGGAACACTCTTTCCCTGATGCTTGGTTGGAAGCAACAGTGATTCCTATTCTTAAGCCAGGTGAAGATAAAACTGATCCAAACAGCTACCACCCTATTTCTCTTAACAGTGTGTTATGCAAGCTGGTGGAGAAAATGGTAAATCGCCGTCTTGTTTGGTATGTAGAAAATAATAATTTACTCTCTAAGGACCAGTGCGGTTTTAGGCAAGGACGATCTTCCATTGATCAGTTAGTTTTATTAGAATCTGCAATCCAAAATGCCTTTCTGTTACGTCAAATACTTGTTGCAATATTCTTTGACCTAGAGAAGGCATATGATATGGCTTGGAGAAGAGGTATTAGTATTCTAAATACATTAAAATCATGGGGTATACAAGGTAATATACTAGGTTTTATTAAAAATTTTCTCTCAAACAGATATTTCAGAGTACGCCTTGGATCTACATTGTCAGATCGTTTTCGGTTAGAGAATGGCGTCCCACAGGGAAGTGTACTTAGTGTGACCTTGTTTGCCGTTGCTATCAATAGTATAACTACTAATGTGCGGTCTCCTGTTTGCTGTTCTCTATTTGTGGATGACTTTGCAATTTATGTTGGTGGCTAGAAGTTTGGCCACAGCTGAAAGAACACTTCAGCTTGCAGTAAATAGATTGCAGTCATGGACGAATTCTACTGGGTTTAAATTTTCTGCTGCTAAAACTCAATATATTGCCTTCAGTCGCCGTCGACAGATCCGAACTCTTTCAATATTTCTTGATGGTACAGAAATTCAGACCATTCCATCTGTTCGATTTTTGGGGTTAATATTCGACCAAAGACTTTCATGGAACCCTCATTTGCGTGATTTAAAGTTACGATGCAACAAAATTCTCGATATGTTGAGGGTGCTTAGTGGTTCTCGATGGGGCGCTGATAGAACTTGTATGATGATGTTTTACTTTGCGGTGATTCGCTCGCGAATTGATTATGGCAGCATTGTATATTCGTATGCACGACTATCCATATTAAAGAAATTAGACCCAGTCCATCACTCTGCAATACGACTTGTCTCTGGAGCCTTCCCTTCTAGTCCCGTTGTGAGCATCCTAGACGAGGCTGGGGAACCTTCACTCTCTCGACGGAGACAGAAACTACAGTTAACTTATGTAAGCTAGTTATCATCTAAACCATGGTACCCTGCCTTTAATATAGTTTTCAAAAATCAATTGCTGCGACAGTATGAAACTTGACCCAATTCTACTGCTCCGCTTGGTATTAGAACTTTCCGTATTTTTGATGACTTAGATATTGAACTGCCTCCAATGTTTGTAAGGTCCCAATGTTTTATTCCCCCATGGATTATTACCATGCCGACAGTTGATTTATCACTATTGTCTTACATAAAATACAACACTTCTGACGTAGTGTATCGTCAGGAGTTCCTTCATATTCTACATTCCAACCCATCTAGTGAAATTATTTTTACAGATGGTTCAAAACTTGAAGATAAAGTCAGTTGTGCATTTTACACATTAGGGAAAACGTGTAAGTATGGATTACCCTCAATTTGTAGTGTCTTTACTGCTGAACTGTTTTCTATCTTGAAGGCTTTGAACATTGTTGTATCCAATTCTGCTCATTATCTTGTGTGTTACGATTTGAAAAGTGCACTCCAGGCTATGTATTCGTTTTTTTTTTTTTTTTTTTTTTTTTTTTTTTCTCGGCGAAAAACCGTTCAGGTTATCATCGCCGTCACGAAAAATGAAAATATATTAAAAAAAAATTGTACAAAATTTTACTTAAGAAAAAATAACAACAAAAACAACAACAACAAACAATAACAGTAAAAATAAATTAAAAATTTAGATAACAGATATAGATATATTACACTTAAGAACTAAATAACAATAAATAATGAATAAAATTTAATAACAACTCGTAAAAGTATGCATAAACATAACAGAAATAAAGTTTTTAGATAAAATAAATAAATAATATAACACAAGAAGGCTATGTATTCGGTAAATCCTCTAGTTCAAGATATTTTGTGCCATATTTGCAGCCTTGAACTGCGAGGTGTTGGAGTAACATTTTGCTGGATACCTAGACACTGCGAGATAATTTGAAATACTAGAGCGGATATTGCAGCAAAGGAAGCAACTTTGCTGCCGCCAAGCACGCACCGTGTATTTTGTTCAGATTACCTTTCCAAAGTATAACAATTACTTCGAATGTGTTGGGAAGATGAATGGACAGCCTTGGACAATAACAAATTGAGGGTAATTAAACCTGCTGTTCGCCCTTGGGGGTCATCTGTAAGAACAAGTTGAAGGGAGGAGGTTGTCGTTACATGCCTCCGCATTGGTCATTCGTTGCTGACACATGATTTTCTAACGGGATGCGGGGAGCCACCTACATGCCAACTTTGTGGAGAAACCATCACAGTCAAACACTTGATCTTAGACTGCGATTGCTTGAGAACCATGCGTTTAATATATGGATTAGGAAACTATGTGCAGGCAATCTTTGGGGATGATCGTCAATCATTGATCGTGTTTTGGCCTTCCTGAGACGCTTGCATATATATCAATATATTTAATTTTAATTTTATCCTTAGTATTTATATATTTTTTATAGTTTATATTCTTGTAAACTAGTTTTAGGTAATTTTATTTTTTCATAATATTTATTATCTTCCTGTTTGATTAGGACCACTTTACAGTCCACCTTTATATTGTTTTGTTTCTAAGTTATTTATTCTTGTTATAAATGTTATCTAGTTTGTAAGTAATGTTAAGTTTTATCGCTCTGTTGTTTCTTTTCTTTAGTAGTTGTGTTTAGGCGATGATAGCCTTAATGTGCTTTTCGCCTTAAAAAAAAAAGTTTTCACCACAGATTATAGAAGAAAAAAAATTATACAGAACAAGAATAAATTAGAACAGAATTAAATAGAACAAGCTTTAAAAAGAATTATCACAATAATAATTGAATTTCTATAATGTGATAACGCTCATGAGCAGTATATCGGTACGTCACATTGGGTCTTACTATGAAATCTAGCATGCTGCATGTAAAGTGAACATCTGTAATGTCACAATACAGTTCTATTAAAAATGACAATGTCATAACTTATCATACAAAAAATTAATTTTCTGTAGATGAATATCTTTTAATTTGATAATAAAGTACATAACAAAAAAAAGTTTTACTTGAGTAAATCACCTGGAAGTGCAGAAATACCAAATAACAGAAGAAAAAAGTAATCTCCATACTGTACTGTGTGGTACAGAAAGCTAGAGTTACTAATGGTAATTCCAAAATGCTTTATTTTGTGTTTATTAGTAATAATACAAATTATAAAAGTGTGGAAACTACAGCAAGTTTTTAAAAAATTAAAAATAAAATGATTGCATAACCACAAAATTGCAACCATGAAAAGTAGGTAATTTGTTTTTCATCACAAAAATGATCAATTAAATGCATGTTGTTTATTAGTAATGAAAACAATATAAATTTTTTCTCAAAAAAAAAAAATCAACACGGTTGTGTGTGAAAAACCTAAAATGATTTTGTATCGAATATGAGTATGATACGTGAACATGCAAACTGCATCTTTGAAAATATTACTTTTGATACAAAACCGTGTGTCACACACAGTAGTACTTTTTTACTTCATTCAAAACTGTGTTATCCACACAATAGTAGTTTTATACAAAACCATGTTAGGTTCGTAATCCTTTTTTTTTTTTTTTTTTAAAATTTCTATTGTTTTCATTATTAATAACATGCTTTTAATTAATCCTTTTTGCTCTGAAAAACTCTTAGGTATTTCTGCATGGTAGTAATTTTGAGGTTATGCTGGTATTTTGTATTAAATTTTTTTTTTAAACCTACTGTGGTTTCCACACTTTCATATTTTGTTTTTATTACTAATGGGCAGGAAGTAAAGGATTATGGTGTGAAAAAAATGTTAGTAAATTTTGATACTACTTTATGTGCTATGCTATAGTAACTTAAGTTATAGAGGTTACTTTTTTAATTTTTCTGGGTTAAAATTGCTTTTTTGACCATTCAAATTAATTCATAAACAATTTCTATGGAACAACATACTTAAATATGACATAAGTTGGAGAGGGGAAATAGTGAATAATTAACCAAAATTAGTGATTTTTTAATATTTTTCTTTTATTACATACATTGTTACTCAATCAGCAAATATTTACCCATGGAAGAATAAATTTCTTTTGATAAGTTACTTTTTTATGCAGTTTGTAACAACTATATTGTGATGTCATTGTTGGGTTTACATTGCATGGTGCATGCTAGATGTACTGCACCAAATGTGACATCATTGCTGTTTGTCAGCTAGTTTAAGTTTAATGTTAATATAGTTAAAAATTAATAGTATTTTTTGATTTTAAAAATTATTTATTTAGGGCAAAATTACAATTAAGTAAAAAAGGTATGCCTTAATAATAAATGTTGTATTGTAAATTGTAAAATATGTGTGGTTTTTTCATATAACTTCAAAAAACACCCTGTTGTAGAAATATATAATCAAATAAACGTTTACAATTAATTGTTGATTTCTTATAGTTCGAAGTGAAATTTATGTTTAAAATATGTCTTTTTGTACTTTTAGATCCAAATTTTATCTACCCAAGGATCCAAACCTTTGGGGACTGTAGACAATGTAAGTAATTTATTGTTCTTTAAATATAAGTTAATTAATATTAAGTAAAATGATCTATAAAAACAGTTTTGAATAAATGCCAATAAGAGTAATTATCTCTCAACATTCAAGAGATATCTACAAGAAGTAGTTATACAACCATATAAAAGATGTTTTAAGAATTTGTTTATAGTATATAAAATAAACTACACTAGGACAACAAAATAGTACATTTTATCGAAACACTGTTTTCTCAATTTGTCATTTACTGATTTTAAAATTGTTACAAACACTTTAAAACAGCAGTTCTCAAAGGGGTCCGGGGTGGACCCCTTGGGGGTCTGTTGAACTTTGAAGGGGGTCGATTGAATTATAAGGATTTAGAAAATTTTAATGTTCGATCTTGGATTATAAAACCATTTGAAAGTGACATGGCAGATATTGATTTCTCAAGTACATAAAGAATGTATTGAACTTAAAGAGAATTTTGAACTCAAAATCAACTTTCAAAGAAGTGGATATGCTGAATTCTGGAGTTGCAAAGACATTTGCACAAAATACATCAGATTAACAAATATCAGCGAACCACTATTGTTAGCATTTCCTAGTTCTTACTTGGTGAATGTAGGATTTAGTTATGTAAATAATTTATTGCGAAAGACAAAATCGATTCAAGATATCAGAATGTGTTGATTTACAATTAATATTAATAAATATTTTCCCAGATAATTAAATACATAATTAAAATTTTATGTATTTATGTGATTTATATTTTATTTAAATTTCTGTTTCTATAAACATAATTATATTTTTATTGTATATCTAATAAAGCAAAATACAAATTATTTAAAAAAAATTGTATTACTGAATTGCTCCTAATAAAAGCTTCATTTGCGGTGATATTTGTATAACAAATTGTAAACATATAGGGGTCTATGGAATAAAAAAAAAAATTGATTAGGGTGTTGAAGCAGAAAAAAGGTTGAGAACCCCTGCTTTAAACCATTTCCACCTTTTTTCTAAACAATCTAGAGCGTTCTACAGATGCACACTGTTTAATCACTCATTGTCTAAAGGAGCAGAGTATAGGAGACTGAATGGTACGAATACACAAACAAAAATGAAAAATGCACATCTGCACAATAGCAATGTTTCTTTGAGCAAAACACAGCAAACAAATGTTAGAGAAAGGAAAGAACAAGTAACAAATTCTCACTGATGCAGCAGCACAGCTCAGAAGTCAGCATTAGATAAGGAGTGGCAGCGGCTCAGCTGAGTGTATGGCTCTTGTTCAGGTAGCTGGGTGATTCTTCTGCAAGAAGCTGAACTAGAGGGGGGGGTCTATGTACAAATTTTTTTTAGTGAATGAGTTTAGCAGGGATTTTTTTACTGCAGTATTTTTTTCTCAGACTAATTTATTAGAGCTTATTATATAGATAATTTTATAAGAAAAAAAACTAATACTTGATTTTTATTTTGTAGCTTAAAAATTCATCGTCTATTAAAGAAATAAAAAAAGGAGTTCAGCGATTAAAAAAAGGTCTGTATCCTGACAGACAATCACTTCGTATTGAACCAAAAGGAAAGACACTTAAAGATGATGATACTTTACAATCTTTGGGAATAAAAAGCGGTGGTAAATTGTACGTGAAGGATCTTGGACCTCAAATTGGATGGATAACTGTGTTTCTTGCTGAATATGCTGGTCCATTAGTAATTTATCTATGGTTTTACACTAGACCATGGATATTTTATGGGGATGCAGGTGTTCATAAGTCACCACATAGAGTTGTAGAGTAAGTAACATAGATTAGGCCGTACAGTGTAATAAGATATTTGGACTATATTGTGTAACGAACTTCTACATAATTAATTAAAATACTGTAGAACCTCTATTATCCGGGAGCTGATTAGCCAGGTAGCGGCTTAACTGGGGTCAGATTTTTGTTCAGGTGCTATATTGTGACATAGATTCAGTAATTCAAAATTTCATCTGTGGTTAACATAAATTAATCTGTGAAAGTCAGCTGTTAGTTTTTGCTGAATGAGAAAGCAGTTTGGTAGTTCTTAAGAAGTATCAGTGTTAACAGATGATACTATTGATAGTACTATCAATCTGTCAATAATTATACTCATAACTAGACATGCACATGTCAGTTTGAGTGTCTAATGGACTATCTTGAGGAATAAGATGACTGCCTTTCATGTGATAAATTAGTTTTACATAAATTGCAATCATAATTTTAAAAAAGTACATGTGTGAAACTCAGGGAGTTACCTAACACGGTGGTGCGTAATAAAAACCTTTATTTTTTTTAAGAATACTACATACCTAACTGACACGGTTGTTAGGCCTAACACGGTGACAGAAGCGAAGCTTTTAATATCTTTGCTGAATATATAATTAGTTTGAAGATGTTTACAAATGTCTTGTTTTTTTAAATCAGTAAATATGTGAACCTAGCTTAGATATTATTTACTGTAATTATAGTAAAAGATCAGTTTTATATAAATTTTTAACGATAAGCTGATTTCATTGAACAGCTGATAGGCTATAATAAGTTTCAGGTTAGGTTGTTAAAAACTAGCGATATTAACAACAATAATTATAAACATTTATATTAATTTAGAATTAATTATAAATGGTTACAACATGTACGTGTTCTTCAACAAAGAAAAAGCACCGAAATCAAAGCAACACAATGTTTTCATATAATATGCATATACTGTTAACAAAAAGGAGGAAGAAAAATAAATATACAGAAATAGAGACTAAATTCGTTTGCTTGATCATTCCATATTTCCATTACAAAAAAAAAAGAAAGAAATGGCTATTTCAATTCTATGTAAATCCAGACTTTTAGCCAAGAGTTATGCCTATAATGGTTATTTTTCTTTCATGCAAATAAAGTAGATCCTCACTTATCACACCTATATGGAGGGAACCCCCTTTCAGATACTGAAAATTAAGGTCTGTACATAAGAACTAAGAATTAATACATAATTAACTTCCTAATTTGGAAGTTTACAACTTTTACAACCTTACAACTTTGAGGTTGTAAATAACAGTTCATAAATATGCTAGAATACTGTGTGTAAAAGGAGTATTATACTGGACCTATTACTTTTTACATGACACTGATTTATGTCTTTTAAAACCTTTTGTTTTACTTATAAGTAAAATAAAAGATAAACTTAACATATTAACATACTCAGTATCAGTTCCATATATAAATGTAGACCTACTTGATAGTAAAACAAGCAAGCATAGTGAGAGGCAGAATGTTGATGGTTTAGACTTGTTTCTTCTGTGCAAGGTTTGTGTATGAGAGAACAGAGTAATCAGTTATTCGTTTTCAGCTTTTGATACATCTACAGTTAGTGAAGAGTGTGTATTATATGTAGATGTGAATCTACAGCAATTATTTCATTAACACTGCCAAGTTCAATAAGAGCAGAATTAATTTATTTATAGAGATATCTTACTTTATTATTTAGGTAATCAAATTATTGAACCTTATTACAATTTAGTATATAGTTCTAAAACTTTGAAAGAAATCATGCAGCTTGTGAGAACATGTATGAAACACTGAAATCTACCAGTGTACATTTCCAGCAACTTGTTAGAACATGGAATGTTATATTAACAATGAATTTTATGTCTGCTTCACAAGTCATCCAAAGATCATTGTTTTCTATGGCCTACATAACAAATGATCAGAATTGTTCTCACGTACATCAAATTTTAAGTCATTAAATGTCATATACAGTATTTTAAATGACAATTCTAAGCACATGAACCTTTCACTCAGCTATTAAAAATATGGAAGACATAAACAAAACTGGCCTCAACACTCATTTCTAAGTAAACAAAATCTCTCCCTCCCTCTTTTCCTTCCTTACCAAATCGTAACATAATCTCTAAATAAATTCCACAAATTAATTTCATTTCTTTATATTACTTTATTTAAATAATCTTAATATATTCTTTAAATTTTGTGTACAACATTGTACTTTTTGTGTTACAAACTTTATGACGTGAATATGAATTTTATTTCCGATAATCCGAATTTCCAATAATCGGGTGTCCGTTAACCGTTAACTGTACTTCAGTACAATACCATACTTTTTGTTTCATAATTGTTTTGTTTAATAATTTATTATTTTGATTTATTTCTTATGAATGGATGTTGAATACAGTGTATATTTTATAAAGGTAATACATGTAAAGTACAGTATATATTATTAAAAAAAAATTTCATTATTGTAGTTATGATATTTTTGCCTATCGGATTGCTAGCAGCTTAACTGTGATTTCAGTTATCTGTGTCATTCCTCTTAATTACCCCAGATAATCGATGTTCTACTGTATTGTGTTCTTGGAAAATGTTGCTGTAGTGATTTTTGAAAATCAGTAATTGTGGGGGATAAATTGCTTTGTGTATTCACATGAAACACAGGAAAGCAATGGAAGGAGTAATTACAAAAAAAGATTCTTTAACATGTTGTTTGTCTAATAAAAGTATAAAGGCATTTGTAAAACAATATTTTTTGCAATTTTATTAAAAAAGAAAATGTTACTTACTGTAAGGAAAAATAAGGTTAGGTGTTGTGTTATGCATATGTCTATAGAAGCATGAATGAGCAAGTGTAAGTATTGGCCATTTTTGTCATGATAGAAAAAGTTGAATATTGGTTGCTGCATTAAAAGTTTTTTAAAAGCTTGGTTATTCTTAAGTAAAAACAATTTTCAAGATTCAACAAGTACTTAGGTACAAAGCAATAGGCACCACACAGATAAATGAATGGTACAGCTGCTTCAGAAATGTTCACTCTTCAGCGGTGAGCGAAGCACGTTCTGGTAGGTCCTAAATATCCAGAAATGAGATTGACATTGATCTTAGTAAGGACTCTGGTGATGCTAAATCGTTGAATCACAATAAAAAAAAACTTTCATATATCCATTAGTGTATGTTAGTGAACATTATTATTGAATTCATTCATTCCATTTTGACGGAAAAAATTGGCCCTAAAGATGAGCTCAGCAAAGTTTATGCCAAAGTTGGCAACAATTGAGCAGGAAAATTATTTTTGGAGATAGCACAAGATATGCTGAAGACTGTAAACAGTGATCAGCGATTCAGTTTATGGGTATGATCCAGAAATCAAGTTCCAGCAAGTAACAAAGCTGTGGTTCATAAAAGCAAGGCAAGTTCGCAGCATTGTAAAAGTCATGCTGATCATCTGTTTTTACTCCAGTGGTGTGGTCCATCATATGTACTACACAGTGCTATTTACTATCACCAAGATGTTCTGCGTAACCTTCAGCTGGAACTGTGAGCAGCGTGCTGTTGGCAGCTCATCACAATAATTCCTCACATTTTATTCAGCTTTTTTTTTAGCAAAACAACACACCTGTGATTTGTTACCCATCCTACTCTCCTGACATTGCTCCATGTGATTTCTGACTTTTTACGTGGCAGAACCTTGGAGAGAAGTATGTAGTGGCCATAGGGGACTATGTACTTTTAAGATGTTTTCATGTCCATATTAAACAAACCTCATACTTATATAGTAATAATACAGGCAATTAATAAATAAAGTTTTAATACCTAACCTTATGCAGCAACTATTAATTTTTCTGTTTTTAAAGCTGCTACTTAGTAATAATATTAATATTAAAATACTTCTTATTATTAATAATGTTTATTTGAATATCATTTGTGTATATAGAAACAATACATATTTTGAGTAAATTAATCAACTCTTGTTTTTAAGTGCCTAACATAAAACAAACAACAGCTAGAACATTATAAGTCTAGATAACTATTTCTACGTTGAATCACTAAAAACTCTGAGTGGTCAAAAATAAAAGCTATATTACAGCTGACAAATATCTTACCAAAAGATGAATATATGCTGGTCAAATGTAAGCCATACTAAACCATGATTCCAACAACGGAAGGAAACCTAACTGGTTAGAATAATCACACCTGCTGCTCCCTCTCTTTCATAACGTAATAACTAGTAGTGTTCCCTCTTTTTTAACTTTTAAAACATCAGCCTTTTTAAATTTAAAATTGTTTATTTTTAAATTTTGGATAGCTACAAGGTCTTTTTACCACCATTAGCTTTATGAATGAAGCTTCAATTAACCATGGGAATAAGTTATATAAATGAAAAATAATTGTAGCCTCATACGTAAAGCTACGGACTGTTCAGTCAGTCAGGCATAGGTTGAAATAAGGCCTTTGTGGTTATCCCAAATTAAAGTCAAGTTTTAATGATTAAAAAAGAGGGAGTCACTTCTGAAATCCAGGTTAAGAATTTAAGAAAAAGGAAACAGCGGTGTCATTACTCCATCCAGAGTTGACGGCATGTTGTTTACTTTGACCAGCACATCCTTACAAAGGTATTTGTCAGCTGTTGTGTATCTTTTTCATTTTCTTGATGACTTGTGATATTTGATCACTTTTAAGTAATAATTCTTATTTTTTGACCACTCATTGCATCAGCTTGGTTATTTGTTTGTACTTTTTCGTATTTTAACATTGGTCTTTCTAGTTAACATCTAGGTTAATGTTCTAGTTGCTATTTAAGTAAGGCACTTAAAAACAAAATTTGAGTTGATACATACTTTTGAAATGTCATGTATTGTTTCCATACGCACAAAAAATAGTAAATATCAGAATATACAATAATAATAATATACTGGTTTTTTATTTTATCATAACTGATCATACTATACACTATAATTCAATTTTTAAATGATTCAAGGCAATACAAAAAAAAAACATTGTAATGAATTTTTTCTTGTTGAAGTGCTTTTTTTGTTGTTGGGTAATGTTTTCTCCTACTTAACTGTTTAAACAGTATTGCTGCTGCATGCTGGACGGCACATTATGCTAAAAGAATTTTGGAAACTTTATTTGTTCATCGGTTTTCACACTCAACAATGCCAATCAATAACTTATTCAAGAACTGTAGTTACTATTGGCTCTTCACAGCTTATGTTGCTTATCATGTTAATCATCCGTTGTATACGTCTCCATCTTCTGTACAAGTGTACGTAGGGTTACTTTCATTCATTGTAAGTATTAATGTATATCATTTTATTAGTTGCCAATAAATACCTAGTTTCTTACCTAATAGAATTCATGTATAGGTTTAATGCATGTCTATACCAGTTTTTCTGCAGAACTAAAACAAATTATGATTATACATGTATAACACTAAACATTCTTGTTATACAAAAGGTAAACAAAAATTGATTTTATCTTGATATATCTTACTTTAGTCCGAAATGTGAGTCTAGTCCGTTAACAGTCAACCAATAGTGGAAGAACATGGTGTGTTTACATGGCCCTGGCACATCAGTAGCCATGAACAGGCTTTTTAATATATAAAAATAACTTAGTTTATAGTTCAGAAATAAATAGAATAAAAAAACAAAAATAAATCCAAACTGCCAATGAGTTTATTATTTTTTGTTCTGTTTACTCTTTAACTATAAATATCTTTCAAATTGGTTATATTGACTTTTAGTTGTGATTTTACATATGCAACCAAACTCTATTTCGAGGCTGATTTTTCGGTATCTTCTGAACCAGATTTTTTGGAGAAATAATTAATGCGAGAAAGTTGGTGTAACAGTTTTACGTGATTTACTTAGAACTGGCAATAGTCGATAGTTGACATTTATAACATTGCGCTATCATATTTATTTTAAGTAAATCAGTTGTAATGTGTCACCACAATTATAGGCCTATTTATGTTACTCAGCATTAACATTTTGTATTTTTCTATTAGCAGAGATGAAAAAAATTTAAAAATGTGTATTTTAGAGTTTTAAAGGAAAATCATGTATTTAACTGTATGTTGCAGTATTAAAAAAAAAATTAGGATATTCAAATTTTTATTTTTGATTGGAGCCTACTGTACATAATATGCGTACAAAAGTGAATAACTAAAATTTTAAACATAAGTGGTTTAATGGGTTACAAATATTTAATGAAAGATAAATATAGTTCATTGCTTAACTCAGTAATTGAACCAAATAGTTATTTTGTTTACAAAAAAATTGGAAAGCCAAAATACAGTGAATATATATAATTTGAACTTTAAGGGACCAAATAAAAATTCAAATTATCTCGAATAAAAATGTTCACTAACAAGGGGACTGAAGAAAATAATACTTAACAAAAAAACAAAAAAAATGTATTTTCTAAACTAAAGTATTTAATTCAGACACATGAGAACAATTCATTTTACAGTTTGAGAATTTGAACTTGGCGTATATTTCCCAACAGCTTGATGATGAGTACAGAAGTGACAAAATTTTTCATTTTTGTACTTAATTTTTGTAGTTAATTTTTCATTTTGTCACTTCTGTACTGGATGAGTACTGGCCGCATTCTGCCACTTAATATTCAAGGAAATAACTAGAACAGTGGAGGCATTCAATGGCTATGAAAAAAAAATTTTACTACTGTTCTTACTATTTTATCGAAAATTTCTCACATGAAAAGTTCAGAGTAACCAAAACAACGATGTTACATCGTTGAAATGAAATTTGAATTATTCATGATTTTTTAACATTGATATACACAGGAATGCCAAGGATTGTGGAAAAAGTTCAAATTAGCCAAGTTCCACTGTATTAAGACATTTACATTTAAAAAAGATTTATTTTAATCTCATTCCTTTTACTGACTTTTCTATCAGCAAGCATTTTTTATAATATGTCTAGGATTTTTATGAAAAAGAATTGGAAAAATAGTTCACAATATTATTAATTTTGAAGATGGTAAATGCATAAAATGTAATATGTTGTAATATATTTGATAATTTTAAGCAATTTTTTTATGCTAGGTAAAAAAAAGGAATATTTGCAATGATTTGCTGCTATTAATTATTATTTTTTGTTTTAGTTATGTGAATTAGGCAATTTGAGTATTCACATTGCACTACGGAACTTACGACCACCAGGTACAACTGTGCGTAAAATTCCAGTAGCTACTAACAACCCATTCACAAAACTGTTCAACTTGGTGTCATGTCCAAACTATACCTATGAATTCTATAGTTGGGTCTCTTTTACTATAATGACTCAGTGTTTACCAGGTAAATTTTTATTTGTATAAGTTCAAATATCAAATGTTTTATTAGTCTTATAATGCGGATAAGTCAAGTAGTTAAGATCTAAAAAAGACTAGAATTTTATTATTAAAAATTTTAATGTTTCAGCGGGACTGTTTGCACTGGCAGGAATGTACCAGATGACTGTATGGGCTTTGGGAAAACACCGGAATTATAAAAAGGAATTCCCAAATTATCCAAAAAGAAGAACGGCAATCATTCCTTTTGTAATCTAAACATTTTTCCTCTCTCTGATTTAGTTAAATACTGCTAACTTGTATACCTTGTGTTCATATTATAATTAACCAAAATTTAACAAGTTTAAAGATCCAGTTTTACTTGAAATATATGTACAAAAATAAAATTACTAAAACATAATTATAGGGCAATTATGCATAGAATGTACAAATGAATATGTGACAAGTTAATTTTTTATTTATCAAGTAATTTGTAACTGAGTTCATTCACAAACATAGTATAGTTTTGTAATTTTTTGAATAGGTTTCCAACAACCACTGTCCTTAGTGAAGGCAAACACTTATCAGATGTGCTTTTTTAAAATGACTTATTTACTTTAGAAGAACAGTGATAACCCAAATATAACGTTACCCATCCTAGTTTGTAAATATTGTTCATCACATAATTTATGTGAGTGAAACTTATTTTATTTTTGTGCCAAATGTTAGTTTTCCATATTTGCCTTATGATAATAATTCTTTAAGAACTCTCTATGTTATAACTTTATATCTTGCCTCTAACTTACACATTTAAATTTTTTACTGTATATATCTTCTGTTTGTTAGAACCGTTTTTTACCAATTAAATTAAACTGTAGCTTAACTTTGTTACAAAATGAACCAAGGTCAGATCTTAATTTTCTTGTGACTACTGTAAATTTAGTTATTTTTTACAATATTCACACAGATGTAACACAACAATTTGTCATAATATTTGTTTAACATCAATACTTAATTCTTTCTAATTTATAATTGTATGTAATATAAATCTCAGTTCCTTAGGAAAATTTGTTTTTAAATCTTAACGATGAAGAAAGATAAATATTTTTTTATTAGGTTAGGTTATTAATTACTTTTTGATTTGATAAATATAGTAGAATATCAAGGGTACAATGTATTTTGGTAGATACTTAAGTTAGGTTAAATACTTTCTTTTGTTTTGTATATATATATATATATATATATATATATATATATATATATATATATATATACACACACACACACACACACACACAAACCAGTATCTTAATTTTCTTTAATTATTTACATATGGTTTAAATACAGTGATTTCACACAATTTTAGTGAAATTGGTACACTGTGATTTCATATTTTCAATATAATTTGTGATTTTTGTTAATAATTTTAAGGAATATACTATTTAAGTGTTTTATATAACAATGAAGATACGATCAGTAAATTTTGTTTAGATGTGTAAGGTGGGATTAAAATTTTTAATTTTATTGAAAGTTAAATTATTTTACAGTAGATGCAGCTTCCTTAGAAGTTGCAGAATGTCTGATTTTAAACCACCTCAATAAACTTGGTAATCAAAAAAATACATTTACAAAATCCAACTTCAGATTCATAGGTCATAGTATGTAATTTAAAGGGCAATATAAGAAAGATTTTTTTTATTTCTGACAACAAAGTATATTGACAATAATTTGTCAATGCACATTCCAAAAGAGAAATTTAAAAACAAAATTTACTATAAATTTATTTAAAAGGAATTGTCGATAAACATCTTTTTTACATTTATTTTAGTATATAAAAACAGTTATTTGCCTGTTACAAATTTGGTTGCTCTACATCAGAAAACAAATCTGTTTAGTTAATTAAAATAACAAAGCTGCCTAGTTTTAGTATTTAAGATAGGTGATGTTATTTACTTTGCTCAATTTATTTTTGAGAGTTTGGTCATTTTTTGGGCTTTAGGGTACTTTTATCTTTGGTATTAAAGTTGGTTTTTGTTTTGTTATTTTAATTTTTAATATATGTTTTGTCATTTGTTTATTATAATACAAATTAGTAATTTAAATAAAGTTTAATGTGAGTAATTTGTGCATTCTTTTTGATTCCTTGATTTATGTTCTTGATAAATAGAGAACATAGAGTTTTGCCATAAGATAAATTTTATTACTAAATAGAATGAACAAAGAGAGTTATGCAGTTATGTATTTTCTTGCTGATAATAGAAGGCGTAGAAAGTTTTTTTTCATAATGCTAATGTACTTTTTGTCAGACTAATGATGATGAGGAATCAGTGTTAATGGTAAGGGTTAAAGGAATGGCAGTGCAGGGGAAAGATATTTATACAATAAGGTCTATATTTTTAGCTAATAAATAGAAGTCGTAGAGAGAGAAAGCTATACAGTGCATATGTTTTTGATTGTTTATTAATTTTATGGATCACAGAGCCAAAGAGAAACTAAGTTCTTTTTGTGTTCTTGTTTGTTCAGTACAAGTCAAGTAGCTGTGTTGATTTGATTCAATAGTAAATGAGCAGGTTTTTTGCAATTACAATATATTTTTTTTAATTATAGTTGATATGTCTGTAACTGATAGAAAAATAAATTCAAAATGTATTTTTTTTCAAACACTGTTAATAATATTTTATTAAATTTGGTTGAAATGTTAGCTTACAAGGGCGTACCAGAGGGGCAGAAGCCCCCTAGACAAGGAATTTTTTTCAAGATAAATTTAGTTTAGTGTCAAAGAAGTCGAGAATTTATTATTGATACTTCTTTACTGAGCATGTACTGAATACAGGTACAAACAATGCTGGCATACAGTGTTCTAACATGCTTTGTTGGAACTTTTAATAGAATAGTCCTCAGAGTTGATGAAGATGTCTCTGACATTTCTTGTATATCAATCAATGACCTACTGATTACTGTAGTCAAGTAAAATCTCAAGTGTTTCACAGTCAATATCATGATTCGTCAATATTACGAGGTACGTCCAGAAAGTAAGTTCCGTTTCAATTTCTCTACGCTGCAATCGTAGTTCCGCACATGCGCGGTAGACGCTCTGTATCAAGAAGAAATGTGCGCCATTTTGAGATCGCTGTCAGCCACGTACGCTTTGTTGTGCTTGTTTACAATGACGGTGTTGATTGAAAATCCTGCCGCTTGTGAAATCAGATCTGTGATTCGTTTTCTGAATGCTAGGAAAGTGAAACCAATTGAAATTTATCGGCAAATTTGCGAAGTTTTCGGACAAAATGCGATGAATGATTCAATGGTGAGAAGATGGGTCCGACAGTTCAATGAAGGACGTAGTGAAGTGCACGATGAAGAACGTAGTGGGCGTCCATCTTTGGTTACAGAAGAACTGGTTCATATGATTGATGACAAGATCCAGGAAAACCGCAAGTTTACAATTAGTGCTCTCGCTATGGAATTTCCCCAAATCTCACAATCACTAATTCATGAAATTGTTACCGAAAAACTGAAATTTCATAAACTTTGCTCACATTGGGTACCAAAGATTCTTACTGAGCAACACAAAACAAACCGGATGGGTAGTGCACTTCAGTTTTTGACCCGTTATGATGAAGGCGGCAAAGAATTTCTGTCACAGGAGATGAAACTTGGGTTTCTTACAACACCCCTGAAAGTAAGCGGCAATCAATGGAATGGAGGCACACTTCATCCCCAGCAAAGGTTAAGCCGAAACAAATCTTGACACCTCGAAAAATGATGTGCACAGTGTTCTGGGACTGGAAAGGCATCTTACCCATTGATTTCTTACCGCTTGGTCAAACAATCAAAGCAGATGTTTATTGCGAGACACTTAGGAAATTGCGCCGCGCAATACAGAATAAGCGCCGAGGATTGCTGTCAAAAGGTGTTGTTTTTCTTCATAACAACGCACGACCACACACTGCAAATGTGACGAAAAACCTTCTACAGGGATTTGGCTAGGACGTGTTTGACCATCCTCTGTACAGCCCTGACCTCGCTCCTAGCGACTTTCATCTGTTCTTACATCTCAAGTCTTTCCTTGGCGGTCAACACTTCAACAATAACGAAGAGCTGAAAGAAAGTGTTTCCAACTGGTTGAAGACACAGGCGGCAAACTGCTATGAAGAAGGTATACAAAAACTTGTGCCACGCTATGACAAATGCCTGCAAAATTTCAGCAGTTATGTGGAAAAGTAGTTTAAGAGTTGTAGAATTTTGTGCAAAAAATAATTTTTCTGTATCTGTACACAATTTAATTTTATTACTAAACGGAACTTACTTTCTGGACGTTAGTGAAGTGTATATTAAAACTTAAGTAAATGTAAAAAACTTGTTAGAAATGTAAGTGAATAGTGATTTAATTACTTTCATTGACTTTTTCAGCCATACACCTGGCCTGTATAATTAGTGATACTATTATTGTTCTCATGTTAAAATGAGTTTAGGTGATGCAAGGCTAGTTTATTAGGTTATGTTGGAATGGATTTCGACAAGAGATGTCTAATTTAATATTACATTATTATAAGAACATTACATTATCATTATAAGAACAGACAAATGGCTCTTTTGGCCTATAATTGAGACTGTTTTTCTACCACATGTTGTAGCTGGTAAAAAGACTTCATATCTTGTATCAACGATCAAGGCGTAAAACCTATGGTTCTATATTAGTCACTGATGTCAGTCTGATCTGCAGTGCTCATGCCTCACCCCACAATGCTACACTCCTTGTTATTTGAAGTTTTTAACCACTGACGTAGCATAGCTTTGCTTGCATCTGGATTCTGGATGGTGTGCTTGTGTTGCGTATCACTGGCCTGACTGATCATCATATCTAATAAGCGAATTAAATATGGAATTTGAATTTTACATTAGAAAGGCTTCCCATATTTTTGTGGAATTTAAGGAGGTATTGGAAAACTCATGGTTGCCTCAAAAAAAAAAAAAAAATTACGATTTTGCAGTGGATGTAACTCATTTCAAACAAAATTTTAACGTTTCTGGTTAGATTAATATTCTCCATGGCTAGTTTATTGTAGTCAGCTTTATGGTGCTCTTTGTAAACACTGATTTTTATTTCATAATATACATAAAGTATAAATTTCTGTAGTTACAAGAAAATATATAATTCAATCGCAATACATTAGCTTTCTTACAAACAAAAAAATGGTGTAAAATCATTGCAGGAACTCTCACATTCAGTTTATAAAGTAAACCCTTAAGCACCAAACACAAGTGTTGGTTAAGAACTATTTTTGAAAAATAGTTGAAAATTTTGTGTAAATATTGTTTGGAAGTGTTTCAAATAAATGTTACAAGTAGAACAAATTAAATCATAAATATTTCCTTACAAGTATAAATCATTTAATTATGAAATCATAATAATTCACTCTTCAAATGAATTTTTTTTAAGGTGAAAAGCACATTGAGGCTATTATCGCCTTCTAAGTGTGAGAGTAAAGTATTAAAGTCGTAAGTGTGTGTTAGACTAAGGTACAGCGTGGGACATTAAATCCTCTCAATAGGTGCAGCTAGTCTGCACCCCTTCAAATGAAAAATAGATATAAAGATTTTCATGTTATCTTCATTTAGTGTCAAATACAGTACATGCACAATGAGCATAACAACCAACCACAAAGTTTTAGTTATGCTACACCGTTCCGATACAAATGTAAATAAAATGCATTTATTAATATCGTGATTTTCATGCTGTTAACGACTTTTGTGCCACCTCTGTTTAAAGACAAAAAGTTACTAAGCATAAAAATAAGTTTGAAATTGTGCACACTATTCAAATTTGAATGAAATCAATATGGTAATCATTTGTGCTGTAAATGAAAATTTTTATTTTTTTTTTGTACAGAAAAAGAGAAAAATATAATATCCGAAACATAATCGATAATTAGTTAATGCACCACAAATTCTGATTAAGAGTTTTATTGACCTCACTTTATACTACTCAAAATAATTCTGCTTCAATAATTTATAAATTATTGCATAAGAATGTGAAATTTTTTAGTGCAAACATTAACTTAGAGAACAGAATTAAGAGTGCCAAACCTAACACCCTATGAAACAAAGCTTCCTTAACGAATTACAACTAGTAATAGTAAAGTTGTACAATGGAAACACGAATAGTTTTATTATGTTCTTAATTTATTGTAGCATTAAAAATAATGTAATTTTAAATAGAAAATAAATTACGGGAAAATGAAAACAAAATTATAATTGTTACTAAACAATAACTTTATTTACAATGAAATTAAAGCAATGTAAAAACAAACAAGTTATCTCATATCTGTGGGATATATTTAGCATTATGCCTCTATCACAAAAACTATATATTGGTACTGTATGCTGTCCTACTACCAGATTCAAAAATAAAATAGATGCAATGAATACATATAGTGCATATAACATAAACATTTTAACTTATACCTGTGAGAGGTTAAACAAATTAGTAACACTGTATCACAGAAAGTAAGTTATCATGAACAAAAATTATAAGAGGAATTAATAAATGGTAGCTTATATAAATTTTGACATTTAAACATTTAAATGTCACAGTGCATTATAAAGTAAATACTACCTTTTTATTGTTAAACTAAAAAATAAATGTTCAATAAGCAGCATTGGTTAATTGTTACCGTGTGTATTGTGTTACAACTTAAAAAGGCATTTCCTTCCTGTTTTCAACATAAGTCTTGATATTGGGATGCTTTAGAATTTTGTCCATGAGAGCTTGCAATGTAGGATAGCCATCCAATACATTGGCATCAGGAAATAAAAAAATGTAGTTTTCAGCAATTGAGGCAAACATGAAATCAGCCCAAGATAACTGTTAACAGCAAAACATTGAACATTAAAAGTAACATAATAAAGTCTATAACAAATAATTTATCATAAATGCAACAAATTCCATTATATGTTACAGTACCGGTAGGTTGTCACATAAAACACAATAAAATGATAATCAAAGCTAAATGAACTGTAACGGACTAGTTATGTATCCAGTTCATCTCCAGTAATAAAAGTTTTATCTCTTGTGCATCCACAGTTTTATACAACTAAAAAAAAAATTATATGAAACTGAATCTTAAAAGTAAAAGTACAGCTACAAAAAAAAAAAAAAAACAATCAGAATTTTCCCTATAGTATGCACTAGAGATGGGTAAGAAAACTCCAAACTGTTCTTCTATATACGAAAAACAAACTGCCTTGCCAAATGGAAACAAGCAGTTTGAATTGGACTGGATCGTGATTTGTTAAACAAGGAACAACAGTTTGGACTTAACCACCACCTACGTTGAATTCGAACGTTGCCGCAAGCGCTTAAACTTTTTCCTGCAAACACCTGTTCTTTAACCTGTTATACTTTTTCCCTCTATTTCAAAGTTTCTTGTTGCAACGTAGTGAAGTAAGAACTGTTTGGGCGTTGTCAAAGTTTATCTCTATTTTGTTGCGAGTTGTTTGAAAGTTATAAATGTAAAATTTGTTGTTCAAACATTTTTTAAACTGTAACAGCCATAATTGTGTTATATATTAGTTTTTCTCCGTCATTTACTTTGTGTTTAGAAATTTAAAAATATTTAGTGGACAATTTTGAAAGTTTTCTTTTACTTTTTTTATGTTTTTAGAATTAAGTGCATAGTTTTTAATTATTTATTGGATGTGTGGACTTTTTAGTGTTTTTTTTCAGTGTTTAAAAGTGAAAAACCTGTTTTTTGTGATGGGAAATATTACAAACGTCTTGCATTTTATTTTTATCCGGAGCCTAATTTTCTTTAAAAACATTTGTTTTGTTAAATATGTTATTACAATAAACTTTATATTTTTTCTGTGTTGTAAAACGGAAAACTTATTTTTTTGCTAATGATAATGTTAATAACCTATAATTAACCTATAATAACCTAATGTTAATAACCTATAATTTTGTAACTATATAGATCCAATTTTATTTAAACATATTTGGCCTATGTTCTTATTACTATATTTTACTTATTAAGGTTACTTTTTTCAGTGTTGAAAAATGAAAAACTACTTTCTCCCAAATAAAAATATGACAGTAACATCTCACATTTTGTAAATACATAACCTAATTTTATTTAAACATATTTTTTATATTTATTATCAATCATCAATCAACTAAAAATATTCTAAATTGTTTGCATTTCAGTAAATATGCAAAGGCTATTTAATTTTTAAGTAAAAAAAAAGAATGCTTCTATTAGAAATTCATTGCATTTTGTAAATATAAAATGGCATACATATATATTACGTTTTGAGAATGTAATTTAATTATTACTACACTTATAAGGATTATTTTTTTCTAAATGTTTTACACCCAAAAACAGTTAAGGACATGGTGGTAATGGGAATGAAAAAGTAGTCAGAAAACTGAACGTTTGTGCTTATGTTTTAGCTGCTAATGCAACTTTGAGTTTCATTTTTCTAAACCTGTTTTTTCAAACTCTTTTTTCCAAACAGTTTTTTTCCAACAAACAGTTCGTTAATATTTTGTAAAAATAGCAGAAGTGCCCATCCCTAGTATGCACTAAAAAATAACCAGATTAATGGTACCACAATCTTTGTTTTTATTTTTTCACAAGTTCAACAATATCCTCTTTAATATATTCTCCTCCACCACTCCATGTGAATTTTCCATTGGTCAAAGCAGTGTTTCAAATCGTTTTCTGAAAACATGTTCACTTTTTCTTTTGCAGCTTTAACAGTCTCAAATCTAGTTCCTTTCAATGCTGATTTCACTTGGGAGGAATAAAAAGAAGTCACACAAAGCAAGATCTGGTGAGTAGAATGGGTGTTTAAACATAAGAATCCCATGCTTAGCCAAAGCCATCTTGACAACCAATGCAGTATAGGTTGGTGCGTTGTCCTGATGAAAAAGCCATGACTTCTTTTTCCATAATTTAGGTAGCTTTCTTCTTACTCATTCATGGTGAGTAGTTAGGATCTTAATAATAATTCTCATTCACGGTTTCAATTTTATGTACCATTCCTATTGGTATTGAAAAACACAATCAGCATGGCTTTCAATTTTGATTAGGACATTTGAGCTTTCTTCCCTCAGTAAATGGGGGCTAATCCAGTGCACTAATTGGCACGTAAAATGGATCTTACGTAAAAAACATTGATTCATCATGTTATTACTCATTCCAACATGGTTTTTTGATAAAGCATCAGCAAAAATGTTAATTTTAGAGACCTGTTCAGGTGTGAGATTTTCCAGCACAATTTTTGAACAGCCGTGTTAATGAGAGCTTATCGTTGCTGCTCATTCCCGTACAATACTAGTTTGAAATGTGCGCCGCTATTGAAAATCCCACGACCTGTGAAGTGCAGTCGGTGATATGATTTTTGTTGGCTAAGAACAATAAACCAAATTGAGATTTATTGCCAACTCTGTGAAGTTTATGGGAACAATGTGATCACTGAAGGCGGAGTGAGTCAATGGTGCATTATTTTTAAAAATGGCCAGACTAATGTGCACGACGAAGAACGAAGTGGACAGCCAAGCATCGTGACCGATGAAATTGTCTCTAAAGTCGATGAGAAAATTAAAGAATACCGTTGGTTCACAATAACAGAGCTATTGCTTAGTTTTCCACAAATTTCAAGAAGTTTGTTCCACAAGAAGTTAGGTTACCACAAATTTTGTGCGATAGGTATCAAAAATCTTGACTGAAACCCATAAAAATCAGCATATGACTGCTTCATTGACATTTCTGGACACATACAAAAAGGATGGTGACTCACTACTTGATCAAATTGTTACAAGAGACAAGACTTGGGTGAAACATGTCAACTGCGAAACCAAATTGCAGTCTATGGAATGGGGGCATACAAATTCCCCCAAAAAACCAAGGAAATGCATGCAAACATTGTCTGCAAGGAAGATCATGGTGACTGTTTTTTGGGACAGGAAAGGAGTCCTTCTTGTTGATTTCTTAGAATGTAGCATGACAATAAACTCTGCAAGATATTGTATAACCTTGGAAAATTTAAGATCAATTCAAAATAAGCGCAGAGGAAAGTTGAGTTCAAAAATTCTGTTTCTGCATGACAACACCCGATCACACACAACCGATCGAACTCGAGAAGTTCTGGATGTTTTCAAGTGGGAGGTGTTTCCATATCCACCTTATAGTCCGGATCCCAGAGATTATCAGCTGTTTCCTGGAATGAAGACCTGGCTTGTGACACAGCGTTTTTATGACGACGCGGAACTGCGGGAGGGCGTGACAACCTGGATGAAGTTTCAGGCGGCAGAATTCTACAACACTGGAATTTCAAAACTAGTTCACCGCTATGAAAAGTATCTAAATTTATATGGCGACTAAGTAGAAAAATAGTATTTTAGTGCCACTTTCAAATGTATATATAATAAATTGTTTTTCTTGTACTTCGTTTTTTTAAATACCAAAATGTAAGCCCTCGTGTGTGTGTGTGTTCTATCTATCTATCTATCTATCTATCTATCTATCTATATATATATATATATATATATATATATATATATATAGATAGATAGATAGATAGATAGATAGATAGATAGATAGATAGATAGATATGCAATATTGTAACATAGGGTATACACTCATGATGAATGCTAAACTAGTGATAAAAAAACATAAAAGTTAATTTTAAATTTAATAAATTACTAGCAGTATCTGCACTGATATTATATGAGATGAAATTTCCCATAAAAAAAATAACATCTCAATAATGAATGGTTCTTTTTTGCCAATGTAAATTTTATACCTCCTTTTTATTCCTTTAAGGGAAGAATTCTGGGAAATGCTGAAATACATGTTTCAATAATTGTGATATAAGAATTTTTGTATTACGTTTCAAGAAAAATCCAATCAAAAATATATTTTTTTAACAGAAACTGTTAGATCCCTCACTACCCCTTTTAGAGGATAAAATTTAGAAAATGCTGAAATACTTGCTTCATTATTTGCGTTTTGATAGTATTATGTCACATTTCAAATCCGTAAAAAATATTTTTTCTAATGCAAATTTTTTACCACCTTTTTTTATTCCTTCAGGGGATGAATTCTGGGAAATTCTAAAATACATGTTTCATTATTTATGATTTAGATTATCTATATTGTTTCAAGAAAATTGATGAAAAATGTACTTTTCCCATAAGAAACTGTTACATCTCCTTTTTACTCCTTTAGGTGTTAAATATTGGAAAATTCCCCTTCTTTGTGCATGCTTTGATAGAGGTGTTACTAGGATTTTAGTGGCCTTGGCAAATATATAACTTGACACCCTTCTTTTGTTAAAAAAAAAAAAGAAAAATTCGTGCTTTTTTTAAAACATGAAAAGATTTTTTTATTAATTAACACTGTTTATTTTTATTTACACTCAAACCTACTTTTCAGAAGGTAATGGGGATCCCACAAAAAATGTATTAAAATGTTCTGAAACTTTATAAAATACCATAACCATAAATGGTTACGCATAAAATGGAAACCATAAATGTTTCATGCAGATTTGAAAAAAATATGCGGTAGAGCCAAAAAAAAAAAAATTAAATAAAAAAAAATTAAAAATAGCATCCAAACATGTATGTTTAATTTTCTATAATAAATTATCACTTTTTAATAGTCTGCATATTTATGTTCTTAAAAAAGTTAGACTATGAATAAAGTCTTGGAACGATTCCATTTTTAGTTAGAAATACTGCTTTAAATAAATTTAAAAAACCCTCAACAATTTGCATCAAAATTTTACAAAAAAATCTTTCAAAACAAAACACTATGAAGCACTTGAATGAATGCCATGCACTGCTAGTATATTAATATTAGATGACATCAAATGTTTACAACATTTTTAAGATAATCAGTTCAGAGAACCTGGTATCTTTTGTGTGTGTCAATAAAATAAACAAACTATGGACTGGGCTTTGAGCATTGCAATGAATTGTTATTAGACCTATTATTAATGAGACCACTTGATAAAATATCTCTTAAAAAAACAATGAAACAAGTTTTTATAATTTCTGTATCTAGTTTTATTTCTTATTTATTTTAAAATCATCTCTTATTTTTAATTTCTTACATACCATCATATTTCAAAAGAAATAATAAAAAAATATATACTTCCTTTGTTGACACACAATAATGTAATCAGTATACCTAAAGCCAAATGTTAATATGCCTTAAGAGATTCTGGCGCCCTTGAACTGTTGTGCCTTCAGCAACTGCCCAAATGACAACGCATCTGGCTTTGATAACAATAAAAAGCTACCCTGAAAATTTTAGGTATCTTGCTATTATAGTTTTGGCTATATGTTTTCAAAATAATAATAAGTAATACTTTTAATGACAAAATATGTTATTTTTTAGCAGGAGCTCACACTAGTTGCTCTATAACCCCATTATATATATATATATATATATATATATATATATATATATATATATATATATATATATATATATATGCCCAATTTATTCACTGTTAATATTTTCTGGAGCAGCTACTTTAAATGTAGGTTAATTTATTTTACAATAATATTGTTCCTATTTGAAAATAAATATGAATACCTTGTTATTTGCCAAATATCCACTATTCTGTTGTGCAATGTCTTCTAACTTCTTCAAGTTAAAAGGTATAATTTCATTTATTGTTGTATCCACCAATTTCTTCTTTTTCTCTTCATCTTTTTCTTGCATTACGTCCACCATTTCTATAATTTGAAAATAAATGGTTAAAAGATTGAAGTTTTTTTTCTCAAATATGCCTTGACATATGTCAAACAAAAAAAATTTCATTTAATTTATTTTAGTAAATAATTAAAAATAAATTGTGCAAAAACACGATACCAAATTTTTCATAATTAATTATTTACCCTAAAATCTGGTTAGGAAGCAACTTATAAAAACAAACTGGAAAATCATTCAATAATTTTTTTAAATTGGATCACCATATTTGGTTCAAGTTATAGTCATATATGAAGTTTCATAACTAAAAATCAGTAAATCAATTTTGAAATTTAAAAAAAATTATGGTTTACATGAATAAAAGCTGATGGCGGATAGGGTTTATTTTGATTTACTCTTGAACATAAGTTCCTTTTATTTAAAATTTACTATACTATGAGTTATGAATTTTCATATATGAGAAATGTTTTTTAAGTATTATTTTGAAATTTGGCCACTACAGCAATGTGGTTCCTGTTCCACACATGAACGCTGAGTACTTGCATCAGTTTTACATTACAGATGTCATTACAGGATCATTCGACCTCGTTTATGTCTTTTTGTGAGTACTTAAAATGCCTCAGTCAATTGGAACATCTTTGTTGAATGTTAAATATACATTGTGATTTTTCTTAATGCAAAAAAACATGGAAACAGCTGAAATTCATCAGCAGTTTCGTGAAGCTGTTATGGAGAAAACACTATGAGCACTGGAAGGTAAGAGAATGAGATATAGCTTTTAAAGATGATAACACGAATGTTCGTGATAAGGAACAAAGTGGGTAACCTTCTGTCCTTACTGAAGACTTGATGTAGAAAGTTGATGAAAAAATTCAAGAGAACAGATTCTTTATTGGTTTTATCTTTATCTAATAAGTTTCCTAAAGTTTCAAGAAGTACTCTTTATAAAACTGTAGCAGAGCACTTAAATTATCATTTACCTTTTATCACTGCTTAATTATCATTAAATTATTATTCTAAGTTGTGCCACACTGGGTACCTAAACTGTTGACAGAAATTCACAAAACCAAACCTTTAGCCAGTACATTGACTTTCCTTGAAGGATAAATTGTTGTTGGAGATTATTTTTTAAGACAAACTGACAGAGGCAACTATACATAAGATGAATTATGTTATACTCAATAATCCACAGAATGGCGGCTTTCAAAATCACTCAACCAACTGAAGTTCAGCACTAAATTAAAGCCTGGAAAATCATGTGTACTGTGTTTTGGGATAAGACTGAGGTGTTGCTTATTGTTTTTTTCCTCATGATAACACAATTAATTTTGCGACATATTGTGTTAAAAAACTGCAACATAAGATCTTAACAAAACTGCAATGTGTGATACAAAACAAAAAGCGTGGCAAGATGACTAAGGGGATTGTTCTGCTTGACAACAATGCCCATCCACACATGGCTAACTGAAATCAACATCTTATCAAATAATGGCTGAGAAAAACTTGAAGTTATGATCTAGCGCATAGTGACTACCACATGTTCCAGCATTTAAAAAAGCATATGGATACAATCAACATCACGATGGGGATGATGAGGTTGAAACAAACATGTTGTAGCAGTTATCAAATCAAGGCAGCATATGTTTATAAATTCAAAAGCTGGTTGTAATACACAATAGTACAAATTAATTTTGGTACAAATTATGTTGAAAAATAGATACAGGCTTTCATGTAAAAATAAAATTATTAAAAAGTATTTTTTTAAAATAATTTTTAATAATCAAAAACTGGAAAAATGAAAAAAACATATTTTTCAGTTTTTTTCAGATATCCCCCAAAACTGGATTTTTGAGGATATCGAGAACTTATATATCCATTTTTATTTGAGAACTTATTAGCTACATTTTAGTAAAATTTTATCAAAATTGTTAAAAACGAATTTGAAAAAATCATATTTTAAAGTTTTTTATTTAAAAAATAGCTTGAAAAAATTCTTTGCAAAATTAAAAAATGATCCTTAGATATTGCAAACCAGGCAGTGTAAACAAGTGATATCCAGTGGTTGCTGATTATAATGCACATTTTTGCAGATAAGTCGGATTTATGTAATAGTGCTAACCATGGTACATCACATGAAGGAAAAAGTTATATATACCAACAGATGAGATACCGGTGTACAGGACACTGGTGTCCACACCAATCTAACTGGTGAACACACTTAGAAAAAAAAAGAAATTATTGGTACATCCGATTTCTGATTGTAGGCTTGACAAAGCAGAGTTTCATAGCTTATATCCGAAACTTTTATCAGATGAAAAAAACACTTTTTTACAAATTATTTTAGGATGAGTATGATACATTTAACAAACTTTTTATCAAATTAGGAAATAGTTTTTTCCTATATTGCAATTTTCCAAATATTGCAATTTCTCTTAACAACGCAGTAGTAGATGCTGAAGATTCATGTACTGTTTTTTTTTAACTTGTTTTTAAAAGGGAAAACTTACATCAGTAAGTTTTCCCTTTTAAAAACAAGTTAATTTTCATTCAAAAGATAATTTTTTTAGATTTTTTTATTTTCTAAATTTGCAGGTATTGGTTATTCCAGTTATTAGTTTCTATATAATATTTGGATAAAAGGTGTGGAAATTATAATTGATCTGCTATATCTGTTACCTAGTATTATATGGAAACTAACTAAAAAAATACCTAAAATTTTTTTTAAAAACTGGCAAAAATTATCTTTTTTTATGAAAATTAACTTATTTTTAAGAGTGGTAACTGAACAAAGAAGTTGTACTTGAATCTTAGAAATCTAATACTACATTATTACAAGAAATTGCAATATTTGGATAATGAGGCTTCTATTTGCCTCAATCAAGTACTTTTTTTTTAGAAGTTTTTAACATGTATCATGTTTTAGGGCTGGTTGTGATGATGGATTTTGCGTCATGCGTGGAAATGTCATATTGCACATAATATTACATTTAGCGTATTGTGTGCTACTGTAAATATAAAAATATAATTCTGGCTACTTCTAAACAGCTGTTGCTTCAGTATCATTTCAATTGAGGTCATGTTAAAAATTCATTTTTTAAAATAAAATGGACAATAAAATTATTTAAAAAAAGATATGTTTTAAATGAAGAACAAAGATTAAGGAGAAATGAACAAGAAATACTACAATGATTAGAAAATAAATTACAATTAGTAAAAGAGCAACAGCAACTAATTAACAACAAAAACGACAACTTGAGAAAACATGACACATGGTTATATTTTTGGTTCGGTAACAGAATTTTTTTTAGGTAATAATCCCTTGTTACAACATTTCATAAAGAAGGTCAATTGCGAATATTTTCTATAAATGTTTCGGTGTCAACATTTTTTACTGCCATTTTTTAAATAAAAATAAATACCACTGTAATTTGTATTCATCTGTATTGAAATATCTGTATTCATATATTGAAATTTGTAAAAATATAATAAAATTTTAAAATAAATAAATAATGAAAGAGTTTCTGATACAAAACATAAAATTATAAAACAGTTCACCAGTAAAATATGCCATCAGAAAACCTTTCCTAATGGTTGCACGCTACTAGTGTTTTAGCTGATGGTCACTAACTGAATGCCTTTGCAGAACCGCATACTGTTAAGTGTCCTGGCTTCTGACGAAGCGAGACACCATAGTAATACAGAAGTTGGTGTCTCGCTACTCAGAATCTCCATCTGTAGACACACAATCCTTAGTATCCTCGATGTCCTGTATACTAATGTCTCATCTGTTGGTACACTACAAGATATTAGCCATTGCTTACTACAGTATACTTTCCTCAAGCAGTAATATTTAATGAAGAATAGAAGTACTGTTGATGAAGTACTAGATGCTACCTAGCTGTTACAAAACAGAAACTATATACTTATGTTATGAGAATGGGTCTGAAAGAGATGGAAAGAGAGAAACATAATCTGTTATCAGGTTATTACCTGTAACATTGCTCTAGAAGCAGTATTTCCCCAAGAAATTGGGATCGCTTTGTCTGTAAAAAGTTGACGTGAGTAATTTATATCCACATGAGTCATCATACATAACACGGGTGACATGACGTATCCATGTTATATCTAATACCACAATATAACTGGCATCACTATATATAATTTTTTTAAAATGTTTAAACCTTAATGGTAGTTAATTATTATTATTATTATTGCTTATTAGGACATATATCATCATTTGTGTATACAGAATGATCCATGTTTTCAAGAGTCTACAGATAAACTGCCGTTCTCACCAAGAGTTAAACTTAAAACACCTTAGCAACAGACGTAAAATACCAAGGCTTAGTTTTTATTTTTGACCACTCAAGATACCTGCTCTTTGTTTTACTATTTTAACATAGACCTAAGCATCTAAGCTTATGTTCTCGTTGCAAAATCAATGTTTTTAAGGTACTTCAGAACGAGTTGAGCCATACTCTCAAAACATCGTGTAAGCTTATCGTTTCTACATACACAAAAGATATCAAATGTCTAAAACAATAATAATAACATTAACATTCTATCGCTAAGTAACACTTCCAAAAACTTGTAGATGGCTGTTAAAATGTTTTCCTTTAGCCCTTTGCACTCAGACTGCTAAATAAAATATGTCAGCCGCACGCTTCTTATCACCACTCTCAACTAATAAAGAAATGCAATGAAGGAATTAACTGTAAAAACAGAACTTAGTGCTACAGCAGTACTGCTTACACTGTCAGCCTGTGCATCACATCGCACACACACAAAATAATAATTTCCTTGCTCAGCAAATTTGATTGATAACAGGGAAAAATTTAGTTGAAGAATTAATCTACAGATTGCAGCACTTATTAGGCTAAAATAGTGACTGTTAATAATATAAAAGCAAGTAATATAGTGTGGCTAGCAGAGCTGGTCAGTCATATGTTTGAGCTTATGGTTAGTGGGCAGCAGAGTTGGCCTAATGACCTGTGAGACAGTGACATGACGAAACCAGTTGAGGAACCCGATGACAGAGGGTTAAAACAGGTATATGTATTATTAAATCTGGAATATATATAGTTATGTCTTCTAGTTTAATAGACTTGGAAGAAACAAAAAATATAACTTTAAAATAGGCTTTTTTAAACTTGAAACATAAAGAACAATGTAAAATACGAGGGCGGTTTGATAAGTCAGTGACTTTTTGAATTTCCCGCTCAGATACTCCAAATGCAACAGTGCTGCCGTCAATTGTAATCTATCAGTGGGCAACTTTCTAATTTTGAGCAAGCTACGTCGTGCAGTTGGTGTTTGATAGCCGTTCAAAGCAGACAACCTCGTGAATTTTTACGAAAATGGAAAAATGTGTATTTCGTGTGCTGATTAAGCATTACTTTTTACGTAAAAAAATCCATCACTGAAACTAAGGAAAGACTTGATAAATACTACGATGACTCGGCACCATCAATTTCAATGGTTAAGAAGTGGTTTACAGAGTTCCGTTGTGGTAGTACCAGCACTAGTGACGCTGAACGTTCAGGTCGCCCAAAAGAAGTGATCACGCCGGAAATCGTCGATAAAATCCATGAAATGATATTGGAGAATGAAAGTGCGTGAGTTGGCTCATGCTGTAGGTATCTCAAATTAACGGGTACATCATATTTTACACGAATATTTGGACATGAAAAAACTCTCCGTGAGATGGGTGCCACAATTGCTCACACTCGACCATAATCACAATCGTGTGACCACTTCAAAAGAGTGTTTAGCGATGTTCAGCCGTAATCCGAACAAATTTTTGCGCCATTTTGTTACTGTGGACGAAACATGGATCCATCACAACAAGCCAGAGACCAAGGAACAATCGAAACAGTGGGTTGCTAGAGGTGAACGTGGACCAAAGAAGGCCAAACAGAGTCTGTCAGCCAACAAGGTCATGGCCACAGTTTTTTGGGATGCACGCGGTGTCATTCACATCGATTACCTCGAGAAAGGTAAAACGATCACCGGCGAAAATTATTCAAAGCTTTTGAACAGATTCGACGTTGATTTGAAGCAAAAATGGCCGCATTTGGCGAAAAAGAAAGTGCTGTTCCATCAATACAATGCACATGTGCACACTTGTCTAGTCCCGATGGCCAAAATCCACGAATTGGAATATGAACTGCTACCCCATCCAGCATATTCTCCAGATTTAGTCCCCTGCGACTATTTTCTGTTTCCAAACCTAAAGAAATGGCTGGGCAGTAAGAGATTTGAGTCGAATGAAGAAGTCATTACCGAAACAAACGCGTATTTTGAGAGCTTTGAGGAAACCTATTATTTGGAGGGAATAAAAAATTTAGAAAAACGCTGGACTAAATGTGTCGAGCTAAAAAGTGATTATGTAGAAAAATTAAATGTTTATTTGCCGAAAAAAATTTGTTTTATTCAAAAAGTCACTGACTTATCAAACCGCCCTCGTAACAATACTAAGTAATTACAGTTGATTTTTGTATTTGTAAAACATGGGATCATTATTACTTTTTATATAAGATTGTGTTTTACTTAATTTTGAATTGTAAAAATGTATGTAAAAGCTATGTAACTGAAACACAGTAATGAGATAAAAGCGCTCATAAAAAGCATTTTTCATTTTTATTGTAAAAGCTTTTTAGTTAATACAACATCTCTTTTGTTAACACGTGTTGAAATTGAATTTATAACCTATAGCAAAAAATATTGTAAATGATTAATTTATGTTATACTAACAAATGGAAAAAACCAATAATAATAATCAAACATGATAATCCAATTAGAGTTATCCAACCCACTGAACTACATACAACACTCCTTGAAGTATTATTATCTTACTGTACAACAGAGATAATACTTACTCCACCCAAAATCATTCAAAACATCACCAATAATGTCAATTTTCAAATCTTCTAAATCGTCATTTCCTGCAAGGTTTGCTTTTCTTCCGATATATCGATAAAGAGGCATTGACTGTGTAAATTGTATTCCATCAATTTCCAAAATAGGTACTTTTCCAAAAGGTGTAACTAAAATAAATAAATAAAAATAATGAAAACATTTTAAATAAGAAATAATACGGTATGACATTTCACATACATAAATCTGCTAATTTAAAATTTTTGAAGAAAATGACATTATTTCTGTGATAACCTCAACCAAATGTGTTATTATCTTGAATACCAGGAAAGTGCTCTATCCAAATCCTTCACCAAATTTACCCTCCTGCAAAAATACTCCAGCTTCGTGAGATAGCCAAAAGTGTAATTTTTCCAGAGTGTTAATTTTACTTCTTATAAATACTGTACTAATATTATCCAAATTTACTAAAATTTTAATTGCAATATTGACAATATATTAATCAACTAAAATTGTATTCAGACTAAACTTATAATAGATATTTTTTGTATAACTTATATTTACAAAGCTTATAATATAACAATAATTAGATGAGGCAATAATGTTTCAGTATTTCTGTCCGATTATAACTCACTATAATTTCTGGAATTTATTATTAATATCTTTTATTATACTTTAGTATATTTTCTAGAAATTATAATTTTAACTATGGAATTACTTAAAATCAAATGTTTCATGCAATTTCATAATCTGGATTAATTTGTAATTACGTGATTCATAATCTGCATCACTCCTTCAACACTAACTATATTTATCAGGAATCGAATTTTTATTTTATTTAAATCAAATTTAACTCATTTACCTTTTACTTTATCTGAATTTCAAATTTATGGGATAAACACGATTCATATGATTTCTTTTATTTCTAGAAAACTGTTAATTCTATGTAAGTTATAATTTTATTCAAATCAGTTTATTCATTTTTTAGCTATTTTTGTGGGAGTTTTTGTTTTAATCAAAACTGATACTGAAAATCCATCAAACTGTACTTCAAAATAATATCAGACTAACCACTTATATAAGAGTGAATTGTCAGCTGTATCTTTTACTGGTTGGTGACAGCTGGTTTGGATTCCCTCTTTTGGTCCTGTTCCTCATTCCCAGTGTAACCCAGTTCCCAGTTCGGTTGCAGTGGAGTCTTGTTGATTTTCAGAGTAACACCCCTCTAGTCAGGATGGTCTGGACAGAAAAATTCAGTGGCTTGATCTCTCATGATCAGTGGGTGAAGATGGTTAACTTATTGTTGATTGAAAAATAATTTTTTCTTGTATGGTCAGTGCGTGCTGATGGTTAATGTGTTGTTCATTGAAAAATAATATTTTCTTTTAATTTTATTACTTTTTAGCAATTTTTAATTTCCAAATTACTTATTCGTGCCAACGATTTTGAACTTTGTTCACAATATTATTTTAATACTTTATTCTTAACTGGATTTGATTAACACCAGTTTGCAATCCCCAACACTTAAGCGGTCTCCCCTTGCGAAAGATGTCTCCACATCCACTGACTGTGAACTCAAAAATCCCTCTCTCTTTTGAAAAAGGTAAAATATGGCACTACTGGCTTAGCATTGGTACTAACTTTCGAAGTTTGAATCTCTCTCCTAGGACATTTGCTCTCTGAAATATTTTCAGCCAGTCTGGAGCTTATTTCTTGGATGCTAACAGTGACACCTCTTTCAAAGTATTTGTGAATCTTTAGTTGGCCAACTGTCATTCATAATCCAGTATTAATTATAATTTTACAATAATTATTTTACACTGTACTGATTTGATAGCACTGGTTGGCCACTCTGTGATCTGGTGCCACACCTTATCTTGACCTTCGACCACCGCATCAATGATTTTTTCAATTTTCTTTGATTTTTCATATCTCTGCTTTGATTTATCTTGGCCTAATAATGTTACTTAACTCTAGTTATTTTTAATTATGTGATAAATAATCAATTGAAATTATGAGTCACCAACATGACCAATAGTTTGTAATTAAAATAATTAAATTATTGTAATTGACATAATGAACTGAACACACCAGTAATCAAAGCGCTAACTTTGAACAGAAACTGAACTGCACTTTATTAGTTAAGCAACCAATGGACTTATCACAGAGTAGTGCATGATGGGTAATCTTATAAATAAATTCATTTAAAGTAGAGATATATGCATTTGTTTGTATCGGGCCCAGACTAACGCTGAACAGACTTTGAAATAAGAACAAATTAAATATGAAGTAATTACATGACAAACAACACAATAATTGTATAAATATTTTGCTGAGAAAAATGTCTACAAGCATGTAAGAATGTTTCTCTTACTTTTTTCTCACAGATATTTATTGAAAGTCCAAACTGTAGTTGTATTAAAATATGGAGAAACTGACTGCAAATATAGAATGCCAGAGACTGTGTTCAAAATACAGAGTCTCCATTCTCAATACAGAGACCTGGCAAGTCTATAAATGCTTTACATTTTGTAAACTACGAGTATTTTATTTTAAATTAAAATACTGATGGTGCAATAATTAATTTGTATTTATATTATTTAGACAATATTCATTTTTAAATAATAATTTTTTTGAACATTGAACTCTCAATCAATAAATTATATTCAATACAGAACAGTATATGAAATATTTTTGTGCATATACTTACATGGTTTTAATTTTTCCCATTCTTCAGAGTCAGTAGTGGACATACGATGATCTTCAAAATCTATACCCATATACTTAAAAAGGAACCTGATTGGCTCTGCAAGTCCCCGTCCATCAAAGTAGGTTAATTTATACTTTGGAGATGACATAGTTTAGTTGTTGGTAATTACTGTAACAAATATTTAAAATGTACTAATAAAAAGCACCTATATCTATTTTATCATTTTATTTGATAGACATAATAACAAAAATATTGCCTCACTGTCCTAATTTAAATGCTTTAAAAATGTATAAATTGAACTACTAGCGTGTTCAATATATATATATATATATTGAATATATATATATATATATATATATATAAGTTATGGTATGATTTCGGGGACGTCGCTTTTTAAAAAAACAACTTTTTAATAATTAAAATAAGACTTTAATATCCACTTAAAACTTATAATAATTATTCAAGTTCGTCTCATATGTATTGAGATGCGAACTGAGTGAGACCTCGATTCACACTGAGCTTCTGCTCTTTCTTCTCTAGGTACATGAAAATGCTTACTGTGATAAAAGCTAAATTGTCAGCATTAAATATAGCTAAGTCTAACACTAAATCTAACAAAGTTTACAATAATTGTCAATATAACTTATATATATATATATATAAAACCACAAAATAACTACTGTGTGAAAGTAGGAAACATGTCTATAATAATGAAAATGATAAATTAAATGTGTGTTTTTAATTATATATATATATATAAGAACTTGATTTTGCTGTCGAGTGTTTAACCTAACTTGACTCAGCTTGGGCTTGTTATTATTAAAAAAATATATTATTATTATTATTATTATATATATATATATATATATATATATATATTAAAAGAACTTCGTAACCTAAATCAATATTTATGCAGTGTAAGTGATTTTTGAATATTATTTTTTGTTTTATTTTATACCTTATTATTATCTATAACCTTATGTTAATTATATCTAATTAACATATTCACTGGCAGAAAATAATTTTTTTAAAGATTATTTACAATTTTAGGTCGTTTTTTAGGGACTATATCGTAACTGCTGTTTACATTGCATTAAACATATTAAATTTCATACTCTGATTTACCAGTCATGCACGTTATTATTAACTAAATGTATTTACTGCTCATGCGTGTTACACATTCTGACAACCATTACTAAATATTAAAGTTTATTGCTTGTTTCATTGGTTCGTTCTTGTAATGAAAACATTGTTAAAATGGTGTCTGTTATTTATGACTTTGCAATTTATCTGTTTTTGTGTTAGGTTCACCAACCAACAACTGTGTCAGTTGTCATTATTAAAAAAAAAAAAAAATTATCATTTTAGCGACTAAACACACATTACCTGTAATTAGTTTAATTAAACAGCTTTTCCACCCAACAACTGTGCCAGGTCATTGAATATTTTGAAAAATAATAATAATAAAGGTTTTTTACTATCCTGGAATTCCAAACTTAAGCATTATAAAACTGTGATCAAACCAGAGGCTTTATATGCATCTGAAACTCTTACACTCAATAATAAGGGATTACTGGACAACCTGGAGAAGAAGGAAAGAAAGTTAATAAGGAAGATATTGGGCCAAAACTTTAGAAATAATGAAGTAAAGTTGATTTCTAATAAAAACATGTATCTCAAAATTGAGAGACTCTCAGATAGCATGAGGAAAAGACGACTTAGTTTTTATGGCCATATTAGTAGGATGAACAGCAGTAGACTTACTAGGCGGATCTTTGCTTTCTTCAGAGATCGGAAAACGAAGAGTAATTGGTTCAGGCGGGTCCAGGAGGACTTAACTGAGCTGGCGATATCAGATGAGATGATTGACGAATGAAACTGCGAAAACTTTTACATAATGAAAACCTAAGGTTCCAAGAAAAACCAACATCTAAAAGGGGCGGGGCAGTCTCGGATGAAAGAAGGAAGGTAGCCTCGGATAGAATGAAGCAGTATTGGATACAGCGAAAGGCAGCTAACGCACATCAAAGTAATTGATTTGGCGTACCCCAAAGTGGGTGATCCGGATGAAGAAGAAAGGTTTTTTATCACCCAACAACCATGTTAGGTTAACCACTCAACAACCGTGTTATTTAGGTTACCGAGTTTAAAAAAAAAAAAAAAAAATTATATTTTTGAGCGTTCAAAAAACACATTACCTACTTTCGTGCTGTAACAATTTTGAGGTTACACAGGTCACTTTTATTTTCAATCTCTATAACTTTCTGTCCTTACATACCTTTATATTTTGAATTATGATTTTTGGCCATATAATAAGGATTATTTACAATTTTACCTTATAATTTTTTAGAAAAAAAAAAAAAATATCAAAAATCGAAAATAACCTGCACTGTCCTACCCAACACATTCATGTAACCTAAGTCTATCTGGCTGTTGGGAGTTTCATTAACCGAACTCGACTCAGATGTTGGTTGTTTCTCAGTTTTTACATAGATAACTAGTATTTCGAAAAAAAACTAATTTTTAAAAGTAGTGTTACGTCGGAGGATATAAAGCCGCCATTGCTTTGTAAAAATGGTTAATTCTTTGCTTATATTTGCCAAATTTGTATTTAAATTTGGCTAAATTTCCCGCCAAATTTGTATTTAAATTTGGCTAAATTTCCCACGAAGTGGTTTTTTTTTTTTTTAATCTAGTGTAATAAATTTATGCAAAGTAAACATGCAAGTAAATCCATCAGATTAAACAACACAAGTATAGTTTACTAACTATAGTATAGTTAGTCCATCCAAAGTATAGTTTAGTAATATTTGTTTGTAATTACTGCGGTTTAATCTCTCAACGAAATGATATAGCACAAATTAAAAGCAAAAAAATCTGTAAAAATCATGAAATTGGTAAAATTCGCCAAACGTCAGAAATACCCAACTATAATATAACAAGTATAGTTAAAAATAACTTACCTTTATGCGATTATGAACAATACTAATGAAAATAAAAATAAAAAATAATGAAAATGAATCACTGGAATGAGTCAACCACAGATTATATAGAACAAACAGATTTGCAACTCAATGTTATAGACCGTTGACGATCATTAGCGCTCCTAGTGAGTGTGGACGTTTTTCATAAATACGATCTGTAACATAGTTTCATTTTTCTCTATGGAGTTGCACTCAACTTGAGTAGGGGCCGAAAACACCAAACTGTTAAAAAAAACCGCTTTTCTATAAATGAAAACAAACTATAAACGTTTTTATAAATGAAATGAAGCACAGAACATTGAGAAGTGATTGATTTGGTGTATCCCAAAGTTGGGTGAAACAAATAGAGAGAAAAACAAACTGCTTTTTTCAAACGGAAACAAACAGTTTGATTTGGACTGGTTTATGATTTGCTAAACAAGGAACGGACTGTTCTATTCGAACGTTGCCGCAAGCGCTAAAACTGTTTTCCTGCTAACTGCTTTTCTTCTACCTGCTTTTATGCTTTTTCCCTTTATTCCAAGACAGTTGCTTGTAGTGAAGTAAGAACTGTTTAGTCAATGTTAACGTTTATCTCTATTTTGTTGCGAGTTGTATGTAGTAACAACCTCTCACATTTTGTAGATACAGAGCCTAATTTTATTTAAACATATTTTTTATATTTATTATTAATCATCAATATTTTTTAATCAACTACAAATATTCTAAATCGTTTGCATTTTGGTAAATATGCAAAGGACTATTTAATTAAGTATAAAAAGAATGCTTCTATTAGAAATTCATTGCATTTTGTAAATATAAAATGGCATACATAATTATTACGTTTTGAGAATGTAATTTAATTAATACTACACTTATAAGGATTATTTTTATCCTTTCTAAATACTTTATACCTAAAAACAATTTAAGGACATGGTGGTAATGGGAATGAAAAAGTAGTCTTAGAAAACTGAATGTATGTGCTTTATGTTTTAGCTGCTAATATAACTTTGAGTTTCAGTTTTCTATACCTGTTTTTTCCAACTGTTTTAAAAAGCAGCTTTTTTTCCTCAACAAACATTTTGTTGACGTTTTGTAAAAATAGCAGAAACGCCCACCTCTAAACTTGAGTCAACTAGGAATCTGCCACACGTATTACAAATTAGAATTTTTTTTTTTTTTTTTAATGTTTAACGTCCGACTATTGTGCACACTTGGGCTAATGCAGACGATGGAATGATTTATAGCATATGAAAAAGCCAAGCCCTGGCTGGGAATCGAACCCGGGTCCTCGGGGTGAAAACCCAGTATGCTATCAACTAGGCCACCGAGACGGCTAACAAATTAGTAACCGAGTTGTACCATTGTTCAACGGCTTGACAACCAAATCATTCCGGAAAAATTCTAATGTTACTAAAGTCCACAATTTACAGTCCAAGCACTTAGTAAATGGCCTGTGCAAGACTTATAAGATGTTTACACTTTTTAACTTTTAAGGAGATGTTTACAACATCGCTGAGAGTGTAGATCAACCCTCTTGTAATTTTTCCTGAAATCGGTGAGGATCCTGAGTAGTTTGTAAAAGATCTGCATAACAATCTTCACAAATATTTTTCTTTGGCAGATCTTGACACATATCCTGCAATATACTTCACAATTTGTACCCCAAGCTCTCCGAAGCCCTTTAGCATATGGATGCTCTTCAATTACAGGCATTATGTTTTTAGAAGTACTCCAACTACTTGTTGAAGTCGTTTATACGCATTCAGGGTTTTTTTATGGAGCACATCAGAATTTTTATAACACTAACTTTTTGTAATGAAGGCAAGAAGTTATAGCACAAATTTTACAAAAGGCACTATATATAGTCTGCACACTATATATATATATATATATATATATATATATATATATATATATATATATATATATATATATATATATGATGTGTGTGTATTTATGTATATCATGATTTTTATACCGTCAGTAACAATTTTTGTTCCATCTCTGTTGAAAGACAAAATGTTATACTAAGCATAAACAATAAGTTTGAAATTGTGTACATTGTTCAAATTTAAATGAAGTCAATTATGGTAATCATTTGTGCTGTAAATTAAAAATTTTATTTTTATTTCATGTACAGAAAAAAAAATGTAATATTTGAGACATAATCGACATTGTTAGTGCACCACAACCTACAAATTCTGATTGAGTTAGGAGTTTTATTGGCCTAGTTATATACTACTAAAAATAATTCTGTTTCAATCATTTTAAACATCACTGCACAAGAAGGTGAAATTTTCATAATGAGACACATTTAATAACCTGACAATAGAATTAAAAGTGATAAACCTAACTTGCTACAGAACAGAGCTTTTTTTAAATTAGTAAATTTTTACTAATAACAGTAAAATAACAGCAACTGAAACATACAAAAATAGTTTTATTGAATTTAATTTATTACAATTAATTGTGTAGTTTTAAATAGGAAATAATTAATAGGAAAATGGAAATAATTATAATAGGATAATGAAAAAAAACTGGTACTGCATGGTGTTTCAATCATCAAAATTTGAAAATAAATGCTATGTATGTGTGTGTGTGTGTGTGTGTGTGTATATATATATATATATATATATATATATATATGAGAAAAAAATTTTAAGAGAGTTAATAAGTTACAGTTTATATAAATTTACTTTGACATTTAGGCATTTTAACATTAAAATAAATTAAATACTACTTTCTTATTGCTATGTATGTATGTGTATATATATATATATATATATATATATATATATATATATATATATGATAAATTAAACAAATTAGCAATATTGTAGTAAAGAAAGTAACTTATAACCATGACAAAAATTATAAGAGGAGTTAATAAGTTGTAGTTTATATAAATTTACTTTGATATTTAGGCATTTTAACATTACAATAAAGTAAATACTACTTTTTTATTGCTAAACCAAATGAATATTTAATGGCTAATCCTTAGTATTAATTTTTGTATTGTGTTAACAACTTAAAAACGTGTTTTCTTCCTGTTTTCAACGTAAGTCTTGATATTGGGATGCTGTAGAATTTTGTCCGTGAGAGCTTGCAATGTAGGATAGTCATCTAATATTTTGGCATCAGGAAATAAAAAAATAATGTAGTTTTCAGCAATTGAGGCAAACAAGAAATCAGCCCAAGATAACTGTTAACAGCAAAAACATTGAACATTAACAGTACATAACAGCTAATTTACTATAACAACAAATTCTACTATTTGTTAAAGCACTGTTAAATTGTCATATAAAATAAAATGATAACCAGAGCTAAATGATTACATAGTAAATGATTAAACTATAATGGACTGGCTATGTATCCAGTTCACGTCCAGCAGCAAAAGGATGCATCCAAAGTTTTACACTAAAAAAAAAGCTGCAAATAGGGAAACTTTACCAATAAGTGTTGTTTGCCCAGTAAGTGTTGCACTAGAGAAAAAGATTTATATACAACTGAATTTTATACCACAAAGTAAAGGTACAACTATACAAAAACAAACAACATTTTCGCTACAGTATGATCTTTATATATTTAAAAGTGTACTGGCTACATAAGGAAAGGAACCCTGCTGAGCTGAGCTGAGCGTCAATTCAATTGCATAGTTCCAGTACTGCACTATTTCTTTCTGTGCATGTGTAACTATACCAAGCCAAACATTTTGAGGATCAAATGTGAAGTTGCCAAAATATATTACCCATTTGTAAGTGATTAACTGATTGAACATAGATATATCCCCAAAGCTACTGCCTTGTTCTGAATAATTAACGTCTGACAGCACGTCCCACTATTTCAAAAATTGGATGTCTGAAAAATTGTCTATGCTTATATTTCCACCAAATACATTCCAGGAAATGCTTTATAATAACATTACAGAACTTACCTTTCAAAATACTTTTTGGTATTGTTACAGAATATATTCCAAAAAACATTTTACAAAAAAATTGTTACGGATTTTATTCCATGTAATGGCTTGTGAAACCTTTTCTTAGATTCTTCAAGGAATGTGTTACAATAAATATTTATCCCACGGAAAGAATCGGTTTTGTGTCATTTGTGATAGAGTATGCACATGGTGTTACATTGTTAAAAAAAATATTTTCAGAATTAGTTTACAGTTAAAAAAACTTATAACTTATTGTTTCATGTAATTGTTCGAGTTTATTTTGTGAAAACTGCCTTCAAAAATTTTCTGTTTACTGTTACGGAGAGTAGTAAAATGATTAAAGAAACTAATAATAAAGTGTACGAGGTCTGTTCAAAAAAAGTCCGAACTTTAGTCATAATTACGAGGGTTGTCCGTAAAGTAAGGTTTCCAAGGCGCTATAGTCATTGTGAATGTTGTTACGCGGGATCCGGTGACCTTGGCTTGCAGCTTGGTTCCTCCACTTACAATCCCCACTTCACGAGTGGTCTGCAACGCTCAGTCTTGTCTTGGTAGCCGTTAATAATGGAGTGGTTTTTTCTGTCTCTTACCAGGTGTGAATTACGCTTTGTGATTAGTTTTTTGTATACAAAAAACACTGTGCCGGTGGACATTCATATCCAACTGTGTGAAGTCTGCAGAGAAAAATGTATGAGCATACAACACGTGCGCAAATGGTGCAAAGAATTCAGACGAAACGATTGCGAAAGTGGAAGGAGTAATGCTGAACGATCAAAGGGTGACTGTTTGGGAGCTCTCCGAGATGATCCCTGATGTCAGCAAGACATGCATTGATAATATTTTGACAGACCATTTAGGGTATAGCAAGGTTTGTGCAAAATTTCCCAAGCAGATCACAAAAGGCAACAGATTGATATGGCTCACAAATTTCTTCAGGCCTACAAAACCGATTGCAAGAAATTCTTGGACTCCATTGTCACTGGGGACGAGACCTGGGTACACTGTACGATATTGGAAACAAAAGAACTATCAAGTCATTGGAAACATCCAGAGTTGCCTAAGCTGCTGAAGTTCAAACAAACACTGTCTGCCGGCAAAGTCATGGCGAGCGTGTTTTGGGACAGGAAGGGGTTATTGACCGAATTCATGGATACCGGCAAAACAATCAATGCTGATTGTTACTGTGAGATGATAAAGAACCTTCGCCGCATGATTCAAAACAAGAGGGGAGACATGCTCACGAAGGGAGTTTATTTCCATCGAGACAATGCTCGTCTGCACACTGCCCCTGCAACAACCAATCTCATCAACCCAACCAATTTAGATTGGATACTGTCACACATCCGCTCTAAATCCGGACTTAGCCCCGTGACTACCATCTCTTCCCTAATTTGAATAAACACGTAGGTGGAACGCATTTCTGTACCAGAGAGGAGCTGAAAGAAGAAGTTTTAAGCTTCCTTCGCAGCATGGCTGGAGAGTTTCCTGATTCAGGCATACAAAAGATTATTCACTGTATGCAAAAATGCATCGATCTCAACGGTGATTATGTTGAAAAATAAAAAAAAAGTGTAAGCTTTCCAAAAATGTATTATTCAATGCAAATAAATAAATGTTTTTCATTGTGAAAAATTATTGGGAACCTTATTTTACGGACAACACTAGTACAATACTAACAACTTCACACATGCTGTCTCCTTCAAAGTACTCCCCCCTGCTTGGTATCAGTCCGAGCGTATTTTTCTTCACTGTACATACACTCTCATTTGTTGTGATGTATTTTAGCTGTTTCACATTTAGAATGTGAGATTTCTCTTGAATTCTTTCACATTTCAAAATGACACCCTTTTTAGATTGATTTTAGATTAGGAAATAGAAAAAAATCTGCTGGAGCCATACCTGGCAAATACGGACGATAGGGAAGAATGACTGTTCTGTTATTGGTCAACCAGCAGAGACAAATGACTTGGCACGTTGTCGTGGTGCAAAATCCAGTTCTTGTTTTTCCATAGTTCAGGGCTTTTCTGTCGCACATCTCCTTGTAAACACCTTAAAACAACCATATAGAATTCTTTGTTGACTTTCTGACTTTATGGTACAAATTCATTATAAACAACTCCACAAGAGTGAAAGAAGAAAAATCAACATCAACTTCGTGTTTGGGTAACTCATGCGTGCTTTCTTTGGATGTAGCAAATGTTGACCAAACCATTGTAATGTTTGTGCCTTTGTTTTGACATCGTATCCATATACCCAGGTTTCGTCACCTGTGATGATAGTTTTCATAAGGTTTTCGTTGCTATTAGCATGATGAAGCAATTCTTGGCTAATGTTGACACGGTTTTCTTTTTGTTCGCTTGTGAGCAGTTGTGGCAACATTTTCGCAGACAGGATGCATGTAAAGTATTTCTGTTAAAATTTCGTGGCACGACCCAATATTGAATCCAAATTCTTCTGCAACCTCCAGCGCAGTTAACGACGATCATAGATTGAATAACATAAATTTTTTTGTCATTTGGTAAGGTTGAAGGTCACCCTGATCTTGGATTTTTGTTGACTGATGTTCTGTCTGATTTGAAACCTTCATACAAAATGTGTATGGCTCATATAATCATCCTTATAGGGCTCCTGAAGCAATGCCCATGTTTCAGAAAAAGATTTACTAAAGTTAAAGCAAAATTTAAGGTTACAACGTTGCTCTTCAAAGTCCTTCATTTTCACTTTTTGACTACGTAACACAGAACTGACTGCATGTGTTCACTAAACTGTTTCTTTTTGCTAACTGATAAATTGCCTCAATGCGTTACAGGCATTGTTTTGTGTTTATAAAGAATGCTGCTAGGTGTAGCATGGTGTGTGAATTCAAACTGTACAAAGTTTGCTCGTAATTCTAAAAGTTCAGACTTTTTTTGAACAGACCTCGTATACATTTATATATATATATATACATACACATCTAATAGCTGTTTACCCAATCTTTGCTATAGAATTTTTTATGGAATAAATTTATAGTTGTTTTATTTGAAAGATGGGTTAAAAAAAATAATTTCAAATTAACTACAAGTAAGCTTATATGTTTGGGAGAAGAATTTTTTATTAAAAAAAACATCATTGTCATTGGTAAATATAATATCTTTTTCCGCAAAATAAGTCAGATTGTTGGGCCAAAATTCTAAATACCCACCATTAGACCTGGCATTAAGATATTGTAACCATACAAGTGACATTTTATACAAAGAAATAATACAGTTACATTGATGGTTGGTTGACCTGTTTGACTCCCTGAGCTGGTAGAAATAGCCCTTAAAAAAAAAAAAATCGGGCCCAACATTTTGTTTCAAACAAGCAATTTAAAGTTTGAGGTAGTATAAAACCTACTAACTATTGTATTTAATAAATATAAACTGTTTCAATGAAATCTGTCGATTTTTAGTGGACAAAATTGGCATTGTAATGTAACAAACATTGAGTAAAACAGAAATTTGTTTTAACATAGTTCTGTCTGTCCAATACATGAAAAAAAAAACAACTAGACCATAAAGTGACAACTAGACTATAGAAAAACCTTCTAGAGCTTGTAAAGATACCATGTTTAAAAGAAACATTTTAAGTAACTGCCACTTTTTTTTGAATAATTGTATAACAATTTAAGGTAGCGTAAAACTTGCTAACAATTACATTTAACATAAATGTTTTCTTTGAAATGTATCAAGTTTTGTCACAGTGAAAAGTAGAAAATATGCCTTCTAAAGCAACAGACATCGTTTTGAATGCCTACCATTTTGTTTCAAATATGAATAAAATGTAAAAAAGATAGAAAGTTTCATATACATATGCACAATCATTTCCCAGTGAAAAGCAACAAAGTAGGCCTTTTAAAGAAAGACAAATAAATCCGGCATTTTGAGTGCTTGTTATTTAAACAACAAACAATGCTGTTAGGTGTAATGTCAGTTTGAGATTGCCAACCTTGTCACAGGTCAACATAACAATCAGAAAAAGGTTCATTGAAGTCTATGAAGTTATTTTCCTATAAATAAAAAAGTTATTTTCCTATAAAAGTATAAAAAATTGAGATTTCATATTCCAGAATGAAGCCTTTTAAATCACATTAAGACAAACCCAACCTTATTTCACATCTACAACAAGCAAAAATTTGATCTTTATAGACCTTGTTTTGAGATATAGTGATAAATGAGTGAGTGAGTAACTTTGGCTTATATATATATATATATATATATATATATATATATATATATATATATATATATATATATATATATATATATATTGCAGTTCATTTGAAAGTTGACTTAAACATTCTGTTTCAGTGTGAACTGCAGTAAGTTTGTATAGTTGAAAGAGAAGCTTTTATTATTAAAAAGCAAGTTAATGTTATTGATAGAATATAATAATTTTTCCAGCAAAATTAGTCCGATTGTTGGGTTAAAACCCTAAATACCTATCACATCCCTAACATTACGATATTTTAACCATACAACTAACACTTTACACAATGATATCATACACAATGTCTTAGAGTTAGCATTAAAAAAATGGTTTGTATTCATTTAGCAAAACAATACTTGAAGGCTAAAGATCCTCAGTCAGTCTTGATCCTACAGTTGGCACAATCAAATTGCAATGAATGTTGTTCTTGCGCCCTTTAATAAATACAATATTTGCTAATCCATTAGATATTGTAACTGACATTTTACATAAAGAAACCATATACTAGCACTGGTGGTTGGTCAACCTGTTTGCCTGTTAGAGCTTGCAAAATTACACCATTTTAAAATTATTCAGGCTATTTTGTTTCAAATAGGCGAATGCAAGTTAGAGATAGTCTAGGACCTAGTAACCATTGTATTTAACTAAAGTAAATGTTTTCATTTAATTCCGTCAAGTGGTTTCACAGTGGACAGCAGCAAAATTGGCATTTTAACATAAAAAAACCAACACTGAGTCAGAGAAAATTTGTTTAACTTTTTTTAGCTTTTTCAATGAATGAAATGTAAAAAAAAACTAACCGAGGTATTATACAGACAGCTCAATTGGCTTCTAGAGCTTATATAAAAGTACCTTTTTATAATAAATCAAGCATTTTGATTATGGCCACCATTTTGTTATGAATAAATATAGCCTTTGATAGATTAAGGTAGTCTAAAACCTGCTAACAATTATAATATTTAACAAACAGTTTTCATTGAAATCTGTTAAGCCATGTCCCAGTGAAATCAGACATTAAGGCCTTTTAATGTAACAGACATTCATTCAGGCAAAACAAAATTTTTTTGGATTTTTTAAAAATGATTTTTCTGCAATCACTTAGGACCCAAATTAATCATGTTAAATTTTAATACCTATGATTAAAAACTGAATTTACCCCATTCACTACTGGATCTTGTGATCCAGTATGTAACATTTTACAGTGTATAGGGTTTCTAATCCTTTAGGAATAAAATTTTGGAAAATACTTTCTTAGTGTACCTCCAGAAACTAAGATAAACCTGTATAAAAAATTTCAGCTCTTTATGCTAGGTAATGCTAACTACGGTCCGCAGACCAAGGGACTGAAGTTCTTGTCTGGCCTGTGACTAATCCTTGAAACTGCTCTAAGTTTTAGCAAGAGAAAAACTGTACAGTACATTTTTAATTTATAAAACACTGCAACATTTGTAAATTAAAGTATAGCATATTTTCATGTAAAGGGTGTAAGCCCATTTTCAATTAGTGTTTTCCTGTTCAACATTCAATACAATAGAGAACTTAATGATAGGATTCATATAAGTATAGTCCTCAATGCAGTGTGCAACTCCTGGTTTTCGTTCATGTGCTATGGTGTTTCACTGCGTTATCAACCAACAGGTTATGTGTAGAGAAACTATTGACGTTGTAGACATTATGCAAATTGTTATACAGACAGTGAATTTCATAAAACCTAACGTTCTCACACATCGGGTGTTCAAGAATTTTCTCTCAGTGAGTTTCCTGACCTTCCTTACCACTGTGAGGTATGCTGGCTTAGTATACAGGTTGTACCTCAGAGGTATTTTGAGCTTAATGAATTTATTGACATTTTCATTATAGAACAGAATAAAACTGTGGACAAACTTGGCAGAATAAAAATCAACACTGGCTATGGAATCTTGCATTTACTTTTTACATTACTTCTCCCATAAACCACCTAAATTTGAAGCTCCAACGGAAAAACTCGTTTATCTATGACTTATTCTGGCACTGCAAAAGAAAACTTGTTTTGTTTGAGAAGCAACTGGAAACAAATACTTGACCATTTTGACATGTGCAAGAAGTTTGCTAAAGAAATTATCAGTCTTTAAACCTTACCCTAAAACTCAACATTAGTCTCCTCGAGGAATTTGAGAAACGCTTCAGAGACTTTGATAATGCTGAAGAGAAGATAGTTATTCCCAAAAACCCTTCAAGTTTGAAATTGATAACATGCCTTCATAACTTCAGCTGGAAGTTACTGAAGTCACGAGCAATGAAATCTGAAAGATCATTTCAAAGAATGTTATGAAGCAGAAAACCATCCCTTTTACAGCTCATAGTACTTTTAGCCCTTCAATACCAGTACTAACGACAATGAAGCCCTCCTAAATAAAAACATTCTAAAAACATAGTTTCATATAGTCTACATTTTGTATTGTTCATTTAAGAATTAAATCAGTTTAAAGTACCAAAATAATTCAATAAAAAATATTCCAGCTCTCAATGAAGAGAGCTTTAAGGGGCATAACAAATTTTGCAAGAGGAATAATTTCAGTTTTTTGGCTCGACATACTTGTGTGAACAAAACAAATTATGTCAAGTCCTAATACAGATTCTCATTGCCAAGACAAATGTTTGACGTCAATTTTGAAGATAAGAAGGACAAAATTTTATCTGAAATGGGTTGACATGATATGTCCGAATGATATATAACTACACAAGTCACATTAGAAACCACACCATATTTTTAAATATAAATGTGTTTTCTTTTACAAACTTCCTTTGGAAATGTACATGCAGTTTAGGCCTTAGTTTAAGTGCTAAGAAATGTAGCATCCTGCCCACCTAGACTTTCACTGTCTTTACTTTCTATGACTTTCATTCTAGCCCAGATATATAATAATTTGGCTACCTCTGCTCTATACGTTTTGGATCTTGAAATACAGTGATAAAATGTAAAGTTCTTTTTACTCCACTTTAAGCTATTAGCAGTAAATTTCTGGGAACTATTCCATAACCGGCATCTAGAAGCTAAGATCAACACATATACAACATTTCAACTTTGTAGGCTTTACAGTAGTGAAGCTTTTGTGATCAATGAGTCATCAATGATGAGTCATATTTGGATATCACACACACACACACACACATATATATATATATATATATATATATATATATATATAATGTAATTTATTAGTACAGGGTGGGGCAGGGAAGTATCCCTACTTTTGAGATGGCGTTGTGTGTAGTGAGGATGTGTTGGAGGAGTGGGGGTAAGCTCGAATGACGCTGTGGCCTTTGAATTTTCCGTTAGTACCGCCGTCAGTTGTAGACATGGCTTGGTCGAATGAGCAACGCGCTTTTGCAGTCGAAACGTATTTCTCTCAAAATAAGTCTATTGTTGCAGTGCAGCGTGCGCTGCGAACTCGTTATCGGATTCCTACCCGCAATGCTGTTCCTGACCGCAAATCCATTTTGTTGTGGGTGGAGAACTTCCGTGCATGTGGTAGTGTAGTGCGAAAGAGAGTTGGGGCTCAGAGGACCGTCCGAACTCCAGAAAATATTGACCGTGTCAGAAGATCGATCTTGCAGTCTCCTAAGCGTTCTGCTTGCAAGCACGCATCCAGCCTGGCGTTGTCTAATCGTACTGTGCGTCGTATTCTCCACGAGGAACTACACTTCCAGCCATACAAGATGGTAATCGTTCAAGAACTCACACAACGGGACTGGCAACAACAAATACAGGCATGTGAAACTTTCATTGCTGACTTGCCAAATTATGCACGTATTTTGTTCAGTGACGAGGCGCACTTCCACATTTCTGGAGTTGTAAATAAGCAGAATATGCGTTATTGGAGTGGTGCAAACCCTAGGGTAGTTCACAAGAGGCCTCTACACAGTGACAAAGTGACGGTTTGGTGTGCAATCAGCAGTGAAGGCATAATTGGGCCTTATTTCTTCGAGAACAATCGTTGTGTTACCATCAATTCTGAACGGTATGTAAACATGCTCCAACAATTTCTTGAACCACAAATGCAACAAAATAATTTGGGACTAGTGTGGTTTCAGCAGGATGGTGCACAGCCCATACTGTAGAAATTCGATGGCTGTTTTGAGGGAAATGTTCCCCGGGCGATTGATCTCCCGGTATGGTGACATTCCATGGCCCGTGCGCTCGCCGGATTTAACTCCGTGTGATTACTTTTTATGGGGCTACCTCAAGAGTGAAGTGTTTAAACATCGACCCAGGACCCTAGAAGCCTTGAAGCATGCAATTTGCCTTGAAGTTGGCCACGTTCCACAAGAAATGCTTCGCAGAGTTATGCGGAACTTTAGACCAGGCTACAGCAGTGCATTGACAATGAGGGACATCACTTGCGTGATGTGTTATTTAAAACAAAGTAAAATTATTATTACAATTAACTTTCATCTGTACCCTTTTGATGTCACAATAAAGATTTGTTCAAACATTTTTGGTTATTTTTTAACTTACCTTTAAAATTAGGGATACTTCCCTGCCCCACCCTGTATAACATAGAGGATACTTATGCATGATGTATAATATACTAAAGTGTTCAAAAACATGCATAAAAGTTCATTTAAAATTCAATAAATTACCAGTAATAACTGTACAGTGATACCCATGAAAAAATAATATCTAAATTAATTAATCTCTTCTGCCAATAAAAAATTTTATACCACTTTTTATTCATTTAAGTGATGAATTTTGAAAAATGCTGAAATACGTATTTCAATATTTCTATTTTAAAGTTTTTATGTTTCAAGAAAATCTAATCAAACAATATTTTTCTAATAAAAAGTGTTACACCCCTTATTACCCCTTTAGAAGATGAAATTTACAAAAAAAATGTTAAAATGTTCATTATTTGCATTTTAGAGAATTAATGTACTCCATCTTCAAGAAAAACTGATTAAAAAATATATATTTTTTTTAATGCAAACTATGCAACTTTTTTACCTTGATAGGGGACGAATTCTGAGAAATGCTGAAATATGTTTCACTATTTGTGATTTTGAGTATTTGTGATTTTGAGTGTTCCAAGAAAATCCAACTAGACATATTTTTCCCAAAAGGAACTGCCATTCCTTATTACCCCATTAAGGCTTGAATATTGGAAAATTCCTTTTTATTGTACACTTTCAAAACAATACGAAGGTATCTTGAAAATTTAAATTCTTTTCCTATTATAGTTTCAGCTCTAGGTTTTCAAAATAACAGTATATTTACAATAAAAAATATGTGATTTTTAGTAGTAATCATTATTACAATAACTGCTCACTGCTAACAATTTTACACTCCAGTGTAAGATTTTTTATAACAGAAATATTTGAACCATAATAATACCTGGCATTTCCAACAGAATTACAACCAGTCAAGCCCAGTTTATTCATTGTTAAAGTTTTCTGGAGCAGCTGTTTTAAATTTAGGTTAATTTGTTTTATAATATTGTACCTACTTGAATAATATATGTACCTTGTTATTTGCCAGATATCCACTATTCTGTTGTGCAATGTCTTCTAGCTTCTTGAAATAAAAAGGTATGGTTTCATTTATTTTTGTATCAGCCAATTTCTTTTTTTTCTCTTCATCTTTTTCTTTCATTATCTCCACCATGCCTATAATTTAAAAAATGGTTAAAAAGAAAGACTTTTTTATATATACCTTGAAATGTATCATAGAAAAAATTATTTATTTCAATAAATAATTGAAAATGAATTGTGCAAAAACACGATACCAAATTTTTCACAATTAATTATTTACAAAAAAAAAAAAAACTAGTTAGAAAGTTACTAACCAAAATAAACTAAAAAATCAGTCAATAATTTTTTTTAAATTGGGTCACCATATTTGGTTCAAATTATGATTAAGACATTCAATTAGAATAATATAAGTGTAGTTTCCATTCTTAGTGACTGCAATGCTTAAATTTTATTTAAAATGCACTTAAAAACAAGCATTTTAAAAAATATTTTATTCATAGCCTATGCAATTATTAACAGTGCAGGTTGGTTTTTTAAGGGTTTTCTGTTATCTGTCTATTTGAATAATTGTCATGGTCCTTGTCCAGACCCTGTAAATCTACGTTGTATTGTATATCAAGACCAATAATTATATCTGTGCACAGTTCATCAAGTATCAAACTTTTACCTTTTTTTATTTATAACCCAAAATTTCCAAATCTACTTGACAAGTATTAATTTGATGTTAAAAAGAAGAATGACCTAAGAATGACAAAAATAATAATTTCCTTGTTCAGCAAGTTTGATTGATAACAATGAAACATTTAGCTGAAGAATTAATCTAGAGACTGCAGTACTTCTCAGGCTATAGTAGCAAATAATATAGTGTGGTTACCAATTATTATGAGCAGCAGAGCTCGTTACTGACATGTGAGACAATGATGTCACAAAACATAGTTGAGATGGTTGGAAAATACAGTACCTGACCAGAAACGTAAATGTGAACTAGCCTATGTAAATGTTAATTATTATGTAAATGTTAATTATTATATCTTCTACTTTAGTTTTAATTTTCATATCACAGTGTTTTATTTAATTTTGAATTATTTTTTGTTTTGTATGTAAAAGCTAGGTAGTACCCTGAGATAAAAGTATTCATAAAAAACTTTTTTCATTTTTACTGTAAATTTGTTTTGTTTTTGTTTTTTTTTAGTTAATACATCTGTTTTGTTAACACACAATGGAATTACATTTATAACCTACAGTAAGACATATTGTAAATAACTAATTTATGTCAGTTAGACTGACACATGGAAAAAGCAAATGATAGTAATTGAACTTGTACTAGTTAAGGATAACTAGCAGTCATTATAACTCTGACCTGTATAACTCAGGAGCTGATTGAGCTACAACACTCCCTGAGAGATATCGCACAACAGAGATAATACTTACTCCACCTAAAATCGGTTAAAACATCACCAATAATATCAATTTTCAAATCTTCTAAATCATCATTCCCTGCAAGGTTTGCTTTCCTTCCAATATATCGATAAAGAGGCACTGACTGTGTAAATTGTACTCCATCAATTTCCAAAATAGGTACTTTTCCAAAAGGTGTAGCTAAAAAATAAAACAAATGTAAACATTTTAAATGAGAAATGCAATGGTATGACATTTTACACTATGTATAAATCTGATAACTTACAATTTTCATTTAAAATGACATTGTTTCTGTGGTAATCTCGACCAAATTTCTTGTAATTCGCATAGATGACACTTCAAAAAGACTTTGTAAAGCTTGCTTTCTTATCAGGCCTTTGAGAGGGTTTTATTATCTTAAGATCTCAAAAAAAGGTGTACTTTGCTTACCTATTAATTTAATAATTTCTTATAGTGTTGTTTTTTGTGTTAACTTGATCCTGAAATAGCAATATCCTGTTCAAATTTCAGAAGAGAACTAACAAGTTATATAGCTTTATAATCTACTAACAGATCTAATTAAAAAAGAAATCTCTATTACAATGTCTAAATATCTTTTGAAATCTATATTACAAGAAAGAGAGTGAAGACCTTACTACTTCTGTGTTTTATTCAGTAAATGATTATTTATTCCAATCACGAGATATCAAAAATCAAAGTTGTTTGACATTAAGTTATTATGTATGTAAAATTGTTGCTGTTATAGCTGAGTAATTGCATTAATTGGAAATTTGTACAGATTTTAGAGTGAGAACACATTATGTTATGTTACAACAAGTTGTTATTTTTTTGGTGTTTATTATTGGAATATTTTGTATGTATAACGTTCGATTTTTTGAATAACGAACTATTAAAATATTACAACTAGTGACTGAAGGAATATTAACTTGTATAAATTTTGACTAAACAATGGTATTCTCTTATAAATAATTTGAGGTCAACAAAATAGACTGTTACCTTTTGGCTTGTCCAATTGTGCAGTAAGTAAGAAACATACGATGGTTTAATAATATTCATAGTGATAGTGCATCATTTTTTTTTTGTGTGTTTAACGTCCGACTATTGTGCACACTTGGGCTAATGCAGATGATGGGATGATTTATAGCGTATGAAAATGACCTGGCCGGGAATCAAACTCGGGTCCTCGGAGTGAAAGCCCAGTATGCTATCAACTAAGCCACCGAGGCGGCTTATGATAGTGCATCATAACAATAGCTGTAGGGCATTTAAATTTAGCATGAACTCTTTAAAAGTGTATTCTAGATTTGACATAAATAATATGCCCAATTGTGCAGTTCAATAATAAACAGGAAAATGGTCGTTCGAAAATGTTACATACATATGGATCCAAAGCTTACAATGCTCAAGACACAAATGTTCTACTACGTTTAATAAATTCACAAATAATACAATCTATTACATTAACTAAACACAAACAAAAAAGAACACAAAAATTAATAGGCCTAGTATAAATAAGTAAAATAGTGGAGTGTTATATACTAAAGTGTACAGTAGATAAGGGCGAGATAGTGTGTATGTATGTATGTATCTCTCTCTCTCTCTCTCTCTCTCTCTCTCTCTCTCTCTATATATATATATATATATATATATATATATATATATATATATATACATACATACATACACACATATACAGAAGGTGTTTTTATAGACAACCAGGGAACATGTCAAGGTCAAATACTACATTACCAAGTTACGTTACATCCCCATTCTCCAATCCTGCCAACAATACAATTGCCAACCTCTCAGTTTCACTGTGGCTTTTGTTGCATGGCTGTACTAGACCACGCATCAGCTGCCCGTTGGAAATATGCCTAGCTTTTTTTTAAAAAAAACAATGCCTTAATGTGTAGTTTTTAGTGACATTCAGAAACTCATTCATCTGCCACAATGAAACTAATTCATCCATAACAAGAACTCATTCTTTATTGAAACAAATGTGTGGTGATGAATGTTTATCATGCACTAAGGTTTTTGAGTGGTTTAAGAGTTTAAAGAAGAGACTGAAGATGACCCACGTTTAGGATCACTTTCAACGTCGACCTTGGATGAGAACATTGAAAAACATTGACAATTTAATCTGAAAAGACCATCAGTTATGCATTCGTGCTGTCACTGAGATTGTTCAAGAATGTCACTGAGATTCAAAGAATCAGTTCAGCAGACTGTGTATGAACTTTTTAGCATGAAGAAAGTTTGTTAAAAAATGGTGCCCAAAAATTCCATACCTGAACAAAAGGACTCTCAAATGAACATTTGTTCTGACAATCTGAAATCCATCAAAAAGACCCTAAACTCTTGGAAAGATTAATAACTCATGATGAATTGTGGTTTTTTACTTACAATCCAAAAACTAAACACTAATGAGATGTCCTGAATCTGGATCTCACTGTGACTAAAGAAAGCTCGAATGTAAATTGAGTAACGGAAGAATTATTATCTTCAGGTCTTAACCTGTAAGCAAGTAAGAAAAAAGTGACCTGAGTTGTAGAAAAACAAGTTATGGATTTTTCATCAAGACAACACACTTACCCATACTGCATTGGTTGTTAAGCTGTTTTTGGCTAACATGGGATCTCTATGATGGAACACCTACCCTACTAACCAGACCTTTCTCCGTGTGACGTCTTTTTGTTCCCTAAAGTGAAATTAGTTGAAAGGAACCGAGATTTAAGACAGTTGAAGCTGTGAAAGAAAAAGCGATGAAGATCCTGAACACGCTTTCATAAAATGATTTGAAAAACTGCTTTGACCAATAGAAAATTTGCATGGAGCAGTGTAGGGATAGTGGAGGAGAGTATATTAAAAGGGATAATGTTGAACTTGTGAAGAAATAAAAACAAATAATGTGATACCATTAATTCGGTTAATTTTTAGCCACACCTCATATTACTAATTTCATCCTTGTTTATAGGTAGGTATAGAAATTTCAATTCAATACTAGGGTATGGAATGAATTTCAACTGACAGCCATAAAAGCAGACTATTAGACATCTTTCCTTCCAAACTGATTCCCAAGACATAACACCTACACTATCCCAATTTCCAATATAGTTACTTTTTAACATGTTAACTCAATTTTGAGTCGAGTTTCTCTGGTGATCACACAATTTTTTCCCAAGGTTCAGAAATTCTTTTATTAATGGGCCTAGATGTTGGTCCACAATAATTCTGTCCACATGAACAAAGAATTTTGTACACTACATTCATTGTTGAAAAGTATTTTTTACTTTGGGTTTCAAGTCTATATACAATTTTTCCTCAATGTATTTTCATATTTAAATACAAACTTGCTGTTGATTCTGCGTAGCGTGTTTAAAACAACTACAATATGTAAGTACAGGTTAAAAAAAAACAATAATAATAATAAAAATAATAATAAAACCACAGCAATACAGTCCAAATATGTCTTTTTTAAACTGTCTGTATTAAAAAAATAACACAAAGTATTGATTAATAAATAAATATAATGATATTAAAACAAAATTCTGGTAGCATTGGTGCATAGCCATGAAAGTTAACATGCAACTTACTTAGTCATTCACTACACTTGAGTTTTTGTTTTGCTTGATATACATAAGTGGGCAGTTGATGCGATATACTGGAAGTGGTTATCATCTAGCAATACCTATTAAAAATTATTCCTTTATTACATTGAAATGTTTTTAATTTATAAACACAGTAAATTACATACAGGTTCTGCCACTGAAACGGAATGATTAAATAAAGTAATTGATCGTTGAATACAATTTTTTTTAACATTTGTTTAGTAAATAACTGAAAGTACAAGAATAGCCATTATGGTTACAATACGAAAAAATATTATTTTCTGAACACTACGTCTACCAAATGTCCTCAATTGCAGTTGAGGCATTCCTGGAGCCTGGTTTGGAAGTTTTGCATGACCCTCACAGCATATTGACAGGTATTGCCGCAATTTCGTCTACAATTCGTTGTTTGAGGGCTTCAATGGTTATAGGTGTTTGAAACACTTTTGTTTTTAGGTATCCCAATAAAACAAAAACAGGTATCCCCCCAGATGTGTCACTTATTCCAATGCAAAGGGCATGCTGTTTGGCTGATCGGCGAGGACTTCTAACTATAGCCTATTGAACAGCTGTGATGTTTTCAGGTGTTCAAACAGTTTTTACACTCCTGCCTCTTTTTTAAGACGTTGATCCTGTTTGCCTATCCATGTTCAAATTACATCAGAAAGCACATCGAGTTTGCAAAAAATGTTTGCCATTTTGTTAATATGCTTTCACCGCGTAGCCGTGTTGTTCACCCGTCCAACAATCCATTGCAAATAAATGGTAGATTGTGCAGGTGGTCACGCACCAGTAACCATCCTCCCACTACCTGCTAACTTTGTCTCAAGGCCACCTACAATTATTACGTTTCATTGGCAGAACCTGTACAACAGGCTTAGTTGTATGAACAACAAGGAAATGACAAAAAATTGGTTTTTAATTTAAATTTCAAAAACTTTTATTGGATATGCCAGCATTCCAGATGTTTTAGATAATCATATCATTTGTATATCAAGATTATTTAAATGCACTGCTGCAAATATGTATTTTATTTTCGATAATCAAGTGTCCGTTAACCAAGAGTCTACTGTATTATTGGCAACATGTAACATTATCAACTAACACAAATAAAAAATAATTTAAAATAATTTCTTTTAAAATGATCAGGTCATGCAATGCGCACAACGTACCACTATTCACAATTTACAGCTGATGAACTCCTACACAGAATAGTATAAAATGGACAATTAAAGCTGTTCAAAATTTTTTAACCATCATACTGCTGAATATTTTTATTTCGTGTTTATTTTAACTGTGTATACCTTTCATTAACAACATTCTAGATGCAGACTCGCCTGCTTTGAATTTTTATAAACACAGAAACTTTTAATGACACAATTTATTTGAAATATAATATTTTTCTGACAAAATTAGCTACACTCAATGAAACATGTGACTAACAATAATAATAAAATAAACGATATTGTTTTAAAATATACAAGGACTATACAAATAATATATACAAGGACTAAAAAAATAATGTTGTTAATAGTCACATCCCATGTATAAAGTATGTCAAAAATATAGTACAAAATTATGTTTTTTTAATCACACTTAAAATTGTATCAATAATGATATTTCCCGAACTAGGCTATAGCAGGTATTTTTGTACAAGCACAAGAATAAATTTCTAGTGATCTTACTATCCGGAAATATCTTGTAGAAAAGTGCATCCGCATGATCAGAACTATTAATAGGGATATTTACTAAAAAAAAACTGTAACTACATCCTTCTTTTACATAATTCTTTTGTTTTCCTAAGTTTTGTCTTTTTTCAATAGCACTGATACATAACTTGTGATTTTCTGTAAAGATATAATTTACTATATTCTGTGAACCTCCAAGTAAGTTTGTAAAATCATACCAGGACACTGGCAAACACTGCAAAAGCCAAATTGTAATCTTTTCTTTATTTCAAAATTGACAGAAACTCTTTCACAAAGGATTTTTTTAAAACAATTGCATTTTTGTAGACGTTGCCATTCACTAAACAACAATGAACATTATCAGCCCTACAATAATTTAACTTACTCTTTACACAAAATTGACAAAACGTAACTACATTGCCTGAACCCTTGTTTTTGTTTTTTGATCACTTAGTCTAATGTGATCAAGAAAAAAAAATTAATGCATCACAAACATCACAATTTTACAGTTAAGAAACACAGGCATTGCATTAATTATTTTCTTTGTAAAGTTTACATGAGTTGATTTAGACTCATTTAACTCTATGTGCCACTTCTTGTAGGGCTAAAGTGAAGTACCTCGACATGACATTGGATGATAAATTAAACTGGAAGGCACACATTAAAAAAAAAAAAAAGAATTTGATATTAGGTTTAGAAAAATGCACTGGCACCTCGGTAGATGATCAGAATTAGACACTTAAAATAAACTGCTCCTGTATAGACAAGTACTAAGACTGATGTGGCCATAAAGGTTTGCACCAAAGTGTCCAACATTAAAAGTATACAAACGTTCCAACTTTCCAGAACAAATTCTTGTGGACAGTTATCGTTGAACCGTAGTACATCAGGAATAACAATATTCATAGAGATCTTTGAAGAGACACTGTTGAAGAAGTGACAAGTCTACTGCAGCTGGACACAAGAAGAGACTTCTAAACCATATCAACACAGAGATGCAGAAACTCAATAGCAGTGACATTGTGAGGAGGCTTACAAGAAAGAAACCATTTGACTTAATACGAGTGATGAAGTTATTTAGTGGAATAATTTTTTCTTAATGTTATTACATTTCAATGAATACTACTAGATAAGTTTATTCTTAGTTGTAGTTGTACAATAAAAAAAACATCAAAATCACAATTATTAGAAGCAAAAACAATTGTATGCAATAAGTTATCAGTTGATAAATATTGGAAAAGTACAAAATCAATATAAGTAATTACAAATAGTATTATAAAACCATTTTAAATCTGTTACCAGCCCTGTATGGGGAGGTACCCCTTTTTGGATACAGAGAATTTTCAATGACAAGGTTTTTTCAAAACTCAGTAAAAAAAAGGGTAGAATGCAGAAAAAATGAAAAAGAAGCTTTATTTAATGCAAAAGCACTACAGAATCAGTAAACAATGCAATAGACCTACTTTCTGAAATGACAATCACCTTTTTATATTTAGGGATCTACTTTACATAAATGTTTGATACATCTACAATTAGTCAAGAGTATTTATTACACACAAATGAAAACTTACAGTATTCATTTATAGTAAAGCACTGCCAAGTTCAATAACGACAAAGGGTAAGTAATTTATTGAGAAATCTTACTTTATTACTTAAGTAAAAAAATTATTAAACCGCATTAAAATTTAGTATATAATTGTAAAACTTCAAAACAAAACAAGCAGTTTGTGAGGAATATGTATGTAACACTGAAATATGCCAGCCTGCAATTCCTAAAACTTATTCAAGCATAGGAAATGTTATATTTACAATAAATAATATGTCTACTTCACAAGTCATCCAATCAAAAAGCATCCTTTACATAATTGTTATTATGACCAGTATAACAAATTATCAGATTTGTTCACACAAACCAGATTTTATACCTTTAAATGTCACGTATTGTCATTAAGTTAGCAATTCTAAACACATGAACTTTATCTTTAACTACTGAAAATATAGCAGATAAAAAACAAAACACCCATTTTTCAGTATACAAAATCTCTGTCTCTCTTCTTCCCATAATTGTACACGAGTAATGCAATTGTAATAGGGGTTTATGAAATTTATTTTACAATACAGAATATTACAAAGAAAAAAGATACGCAATTGGTGGTTATTATTACCATGGTTGGTAATTATTGTATGGTTTTTTAAAACATAGCCCCTCTAAATAAATCATATTCCTTAAATTAATTAATTTCTTTAAATAACCTTAATTCAATGTGTTCCTTACAGATGCATTGTTTGAATTTCGTGCATTGAACTTATGTTTTTCAATGCTTTTCAAGTAACAAATTTTTCGACTTCTGAACAGCTGCTGCGAATATGTATTTTATTTTCAATAATCGGATGTCCGTTAACCGAGAATCTACTGTATTATTGGCAATATCTAACATTATCAATTAACACAAATAAAAAATAATTTAAGATTACTTTTTTTTAAATGAATGGGCCATGCAATGCACGCAACATACCACTATTCACGATTTACAACTGATGAACGCCTCCACAGAATAGTATGAAATGAACAATAAAATCTGTTTAAATTTTTATTTAAACCATTATACTGCTGAATATTTTTTATTTTAACTGCATATTATTTTACTTTATTCAGTAGTAACACCACTCTGGCTTGGGAAGATAGTTTTTTGAACTTACAAAGCCTGTGTTGGCCAAATCGTAAGTGGTGTTCAAATTGGGTACTACAAACACGTACATCCAAATTCAGAGTAGTATGTACTTATATTTGATATGTAAGATTGTTTCCATAATATACAAACTAGGTAGTATCAAATTCTCAGCTGTCTAAAGGCATTTCTGCAAGTCTTCCACCAGTTTATACCAGCCAAAAATCATATAACTTTTTTTGTAATAGGAACAGCCTTTGTAATCAAAAAACTAAGGAATCACCCCATAGTACGATTTCATAGTGCAAGTGAGAATATGTAAGCCCATAATAGACCATTAACCTTGCAGAAAGATCTCAGTAATTTTTAATATTTCTCATTAACCTTGCAGAAAGATCTCAGTAATTTTTAATATTTCTAATAACAAAAACCCCTGCACAAAGTTTTTTTTTGCAGACAATGTCAACATGATATTCCCAGCTCAGTCTATTCTCAATAACTTAATCCAAGGAACTTTATAGAACTCACCTCATCTAATATGTTATCATCAAGAATAACAGTATATATATATTACGGCGATGATAACCTTAACGGTTTTTTGCCGAAAAAAAATATATATATAAAGTTAACTTGCTTTATCAAAGTTGACAGCCAGTTATTTTCTGTAAAATAGTGACTGCTGACATTTAGCTTAATGAAAGAAAATTTTTTGTCCCAAAGCTGTGAAGAAGCACCTGCCACTCAAGCTAATAGTTGTATCATTTGCATAATGAACTAAATTATCATACTGGACAGATGAACTCAAATCATTCACATACAAGAACATAAAGCAGGTCCCAAGACTAATCCCTAGGGGAATCCATAGATTAACCTGACCTTGTTTGACAGGGGTCCAGCAAAATCCATGCACTGAAGTCTATCATTAAAATAAATGTATAAACATGACAAAGATTGTTCTCTCATCCCAACTAGCTCCAGCTTGTTCAACATTCATTTGTGGTTTACTAGGTCCAATGCCTTAGAGAAATCGATAAAAACACTTAAAACCTTTTCCCATTTATCAAGACTATGAATTATAAAATCAATCAGTTAAACTTACTATTGCATCAGTAGCTGATTTTCCTTTTTGAAATCACATTTGATTTTTAGAAACAGTATTAAATGTATCCAAGAAACCCATAAGCTGATCCAGATAAAATCTTTAAGTATTTACTGAAAATGTGCAATAAAAGATAGTTCTATAATTATTAATATTTAATTTATCACCTTTCTTACATGAAGGAATAACTTTTGTTGTTTTTAGGTTACTTGAAAAATTTCTCAGATAAGGAAAATTCAATAAAATAAGTAAAGGCTTGACAAGTTCGTCTATATACTGTTTTATGAACCAAGAAGAGATTCCATCGATGTCAATTGATTTTTTAGATTTAATTTTCTTCAAGGCTCTCCTGACTTCCACAGGAGACAGCATATTGGATGATGTCACCCACTTGGCCCCATTTAGGTCCCTATTCCTTTCAGGTATTTTAAAGGTGCTGAAAAAGACTATGAAATGCACTGGATTTCCATATGTTAGTTATATGCAACTGTATCACAGCATAGTTTACCATCGACCTCTTTTTCAATAGGTGATTTTATATTTTGGGGTTTTCAGCTGATTATTATATCCCAAGAGGTTTTAGCAGCATTTTTACAAGACAGTTTTTTTTATTAATTTAATATAATTTATATGAGTTTTTTATATTTTTATAAAACTGTTTATGTATTGAATTACTGATAACCTATATTTTCTTTTCCTACTACATATTTTCACTCTTACAGACCTTAAAGGGTAAGGTAAACTGACAAAGCTCAAGAACAAATCACAAAAATAATTAAATTTGTCTTGTGTGCTAGCAAAACCATTTGATTTATTTCAATTTAAATTCAACATAAAATATTTGAACAGTTTAATATTAACAAGACATAAGTTTTTGACTTCTCTAGGTTGTGGGACACAATGACTCAGATCAAAGTCCATGACACTCACCACCCCTGCCCATAGTAATCAGATATATACCAGCACAAAAAATCTCTACCATGATACTTTCCAAGGAGATACAGTATTTGAAACGGTTGATTGCGGTTGTAAAGATCTTAGTCACTCTAGTATGAGAACCCACCAACCATTCAGACTAGTGAACTGTGAATTTCGAATAAAATACTAGTTTATTCTATATACCAAAATACTTGGAATATTCTGACACATACATATCGTATATGGTTACAGAATCAGAACCAAAGAATTCTGATTTATTCCCTGCAAAACATAAAAAAGACAACAAACAACATATATTTGTTCATATGGAAAAAAATGTTCTATATGAACAACCAAGTTTATTCAATTTATTTCGTATTGTCAATGTATTGACATTATTGTGTTAAAAGTAACAAGATTCGGTAAAAAGTTTGATATTGTATGTAGCTTACTTAAATTTTTCAAATCCATGATTGATATTTTATATTTTGTTACCTGAAAAGTGAAAAATTATTATTATTATTTAATTTAAATAATAATTATTATTTAGTTTAAAAGTAAGCACTGTTAGTTTAGGCATAGACGACAATAAATTATAAACAGTAATTGATTACGTTTAGACTTGAATAACTGAAAAGTTATGCACATGCACATATCATTTAAAACTGGAATATTTGGTATCATATTCAGATCTCACATCTGCATTTGGTGATGTATAAATGAGCAAAACAATTCTAACAATTCTGCACAGCTGATTCTGAATATGTAATTCATTTTATCCAACCGTTTTGATTTCACATGTATCATCCAAATATCAACCAACATTACTAGTTCAGACTGCTGGTAACATTTAACTATCTTTACAAGAATACACAAAAATATTAAACAAATCAAAACAACTGCAAGTGGCTGGTTGACATCTATTTAGATTGCTTGTAATGCAATATTGTGTATACTAGCCAAAAATAACAACAAACGAAATATGACAAATTATTATGTCATAACAAATGACACAATAATTGTCTACATATTTTGCCGAGAAAAAATTCTACAAATTTTAAACTAAGAATGTTTTTCTCAATGATATTTATTTTTAAAGCACAAGCTGTATTAAAACACGTAGAAAATGACTGGAAATACACTTGAGATTGTGTTCAAAATGCGGAGTCTTCATTCTAAATATGAAAACTGGCAAGTCTGTAAATGTTTTAAATCTTGTAACTATTATACTTTACATTAAAATACTGATGGACTAACAACTAATATGTAATTATATTACTTTAATTTATTATTTACTATTATTATTATTTATTATTTTATTTCTTTTCAACTTTTAATTCTTAATCAATAAATTATATTCAAGTATAGTATTATATAAAAAATCTTTTTGTGCATTTTCTTACATGGTTTTAATTTTTCCCATTCTTCGGTATCAGTAATAGACATACGATGATCTTCAAAATCTACACCCATGTATTTAAGAAGGAACCTGATTGGTTCTGCAAGTCCTCTTCCATCAAAGTATGTTAATTTGTATTTTGGAGATGACATTACTTTAGTTTATGGCGTTACTGTAACAAGTATTAATAATAATTTAACATTATTATTTTTTAAATGTTACAGCGTTACTGTAACATACATAATAAAATGTTAATTTATCATTTTATTTGATAGAAGCAAATAACAAAAATACTGTCTCACTGTTCTAACTTTAATGCTTTAAAAATGTATAAATATAACTAATATTACAATTTATTTTGTAAATTTACTCCGAAAATATTTGTTGTATATTGTTCTTTCAGGGGGCACACAACTCAGTAATGAAATTTCCCACACCAAACACTCACTTTTGGAGAGTCTCATACGTACTCATGAAGTTCGTTAGGTTATTGTGATCCCCATATTTGACAGAACCTAACTAACATGATACTGTATGAAAGTAGATTGAAATTTTACAATTACTGCCGCATTTCGAAAACGAATATTGATTCTTTTACTTTTTGGCAGGTGTGCCATTGTAAAAGTAAAAGTTTGGTTTTTTTTTGATTAATTTAGTGTAAGTACCAAATAACTGCATTAAAAATGCCAATAAAACATTATTTAATTTTTTTAAAGGCGAAAAACACATTGATGCCTCTGTAAATGTAAGTGTGAGTGTGAAGTATTCAAGCAGTAAGTGGAAGTGTGTGTTAAACTTGGGTACCGCGAGGGAAGTCTAAATCCTCTTAATATGTGCAGCTAGTCTGCAACCCCTGTGGGGGACATTATTTAATGAGCATTATAAAAAGTACAAGCATTTCTGTCTCCTGTAGGTCCTTAAATTAAATTTTTTTAAAAGTACATTATGCACCTGCTCTTGAGAGTGTGCCTGCTGAAAGGTTAAAGATGCTCATTTTAAGAAAACCAACAACATGACAGTCAGTGGGTGATATTGGAATAGTAAATCTAGCATGCTACATACAAAATAAATGGCAATCACGTCACAATATATTTCTTTTAAAAAATGGCGTTTAATAACGTTTAAAAATCATGTTATTATAAAAAAATAATATTCCATGAAAGAATATTTTTAATTGAATAATAAAGTATATAAAAGAAATATTTAAAAAATTACTAATTTCAAAAATAAGTTACACTACTTAAACAGGTCTACCAAACATAAATACCTTTATTGGTATTTCTGATTTTTGTTTTTGTTTTGACTTGTACAGAAGCAATGATTAAAAAATTGCTGTTTGTTTTATTATGTACTGTAATATTAAATTACGAGATATTCACCTGTGGAAGATTAATTTATTATAAGTTGCGAATTTTATCTATTTTTTTATAGAAATATATTAAAATGGTATTTACACAGTTCACGTTGTTCTGTTAAAGTAGTGATTTTTGAACATTTGTTTGTTTTATTCTCTATAACTATCTTGTTATCCAATGAACACATACTTACAAGAAATAATTTTGTTTAAAGATTACTTACGATTTAAGGGCATTTCTTAGGGAACTATATTGTGACATCATTGCATTGCAGTCATGCACAATTATTAACTACATGTACTTACTGCTCATGTGCATTTAAAATTCTGACAGTCATTACTAAATATTAAGGTTAATTCCTTTTTTCGTTCGTTCGGTCTCGTAATGAAAACATTGTTAAAATGGTATCCGGTAAATTTTGCACTAAAATACTTTATTATATCCCTAATGGTAATAATCCAAAATATATAAGCACTGACAGAATGGGATATTAGAGAAAAACGAACATAAAAGTGACAAACAACCTCCAAATAACTGTTTATTATCGCAAAAACGATTAAATTCGTGTTATTAATAACGAAAATAATACAAACTTTTTTTTAAAGAACAATATAACTCGACTTTGTTGTAGGATGTAATATACTTTTTTTTTATACACTTAACATGACTTGATTGTTGGGCCCAAAAGAGCAGTACAAAACACATTACCTAGTCATTTTAAGATTATGTTTGGTCTTTTTCACTTTTCGTAACTTCCCATCGTTTCCGCAATTTATGGTTTGGGATTATTAATACTGAACATATTTAAAGTGTTTTAGCGCAAAAATTTGCAAACTCGGTCAAAAATTAAGTCCCAAAACTTCAGTTATACCATTTTCATTGAATCTATAACAAGTATGGTTATAGATTCAGTAACAAGTAAAATAATAAATACTAAATAATACTTATTTAATAATAAGTAAATAAATTACCTTTAATGACTTATTTAATACTTAAACACTTAAACTAAAGGTCTAGTTATTAAATTAATTAAACGTCCAGTCCTGGATAGTCCTCACAAGACACGAGTCACGATGTAATACTTGAACACTTGTAAGTAAAAATAACATAAGTGTCTTAAGTTGACACACTGATGCTAGTTCTCTTAATATAAGTTTCAGTAGCAATAGATAAGCTAAAAATATAAATAATTCTATAAAAAATTATAAGACTATATATTATAGGTCAGCAGCTTAGAAAACAACCTGATAAGAACATCAGTGTGACAGAAAAATGTGCGTGTGAGAGGTTGAATCCCTTGATCAAATATAATTTGTTACCGAAAAAGAGCTTAATATTTTCTTAAATTAAAAAATGGTTTCGAGATATGGACAAACTAAACTTTAATTTTATTTTAATAAAAGTTGGTTATTTTTAGTTTAGTCTCCATTAGGGCTAAATGTGCAAATATCAGACGGACAGGACGTCTAAGTAAAACTACTTTTTTTGCAATCGGGAGAGTCGATAACAGAGAGATCAATTTACATTTCAAGGTCATTTTTTCTCACGATTAAATGTAGGCCTATTCCTTAATACTGCACATAGTGAAAAAGTAAAACTATAGATATGTTTACATTTTAGTATGAAAATAAAGCACTGAAAAAAATACAGAATTTGTTGTCATGAATAGTAAACTGGCAACGATACCAACAGCGTTAATTTGTTATGTTTTCGAACACAATTAATTATCGTAATTAAAATAAAAAAAAGATTAGAAAACATAATACATGATTTTTATTTTTGGTTCAATAACAGAAATTTTTTAATATTTATAACACATTTTTTAAAATTATGTGTTATATAGTTAATTATAAACAGCTGAACCATGTTTCATAAAAGTTACATAGTCACAAAAAACATTCCTTGAAGTCATAATACAAATAATAGAAGGTAATTTATTTTAGATATATAGTACGACTTCAGTTTGTAAAATACGCTTTAATGTAGATTTAGCGATGTGAGTAAAATAAAATAGGAACAATGATTTGAAGTATTTAATTTAGGCTAGTATGGCAACGCTGGAGGTTTTCATTCAAAATGTCAAAGAGAGGGGTTAATGAGAATGACTGGCAAAGGCGGAAATGTTATAAAAGATTGAATAGCAAAATTAAAAATTAGTTGTCAGATCTTCATTCAAGATACAGTTGGAAACGGTTTGTAAATTTGAAGTGTCAGAAAATTAACAAAGTAAAAATATGATAAAAACTGAATTGTAATTATTGTTGTTTATGTTACGAAAGGAATGTTGAGATAGGTTTTTTCATAAGTGTTCCAAAAATATCTAATACATTCAGAATACATTTAGTCATTATAGTATTGCACAATTATAGCTAACTCATGAATTATCTTAAATGGCAGAAACTGACATTATTGAACAAAAAGGAAGGTACAGTACTTAAATATTTAATAATTTTTAGTTATGTTTGAAAAATTATTTTAAGGTTTATCTTTATTATTGAAAGTTGAATTTGTAAGGTCCAACTGACATGATAAAATATATAATTTCGTAAATATGCTTATATTCGTTTTTTTCGCCAAAACGCTTTATTTCATGCCTGTAAGTAATAATCGAAAATATAATAGTGAACAAATTACAAGACAAAAATTTACCACTATAACCTAACCATTACTATTGTGTCAGAGTCACTTAATGTTTAATTTTTCTTGCAAAAATGCTTTATTTAGTGCTAATAAGTAGTAATGTATTTCAGACTTTTTGGGACTTTTACAACAGTAATGATTTTAACAATTTTTTGATTATATTATGTACTACAATATTTTGTTAAGATATTGGCTTAACCTACAATATTAACCTGCAAAATAATAAATTTATTATGAGTTATTTATGTGTCGGTTTTTTCAAACAGTGATTTTTGAATATTTTTTTGTTTTTTTTTGCTTTATAATCTAATTAACACATTCACCTGCGGAAAATAATTTTTTTAAAGATTATATATGATTTCAGGTTATTTTTTAAGAAAACGGTATTTTGATGTCATTGCTGTTTACATTCATTAAACATATTAAATTTAATACATGCATTTAATGGTCATGCACATTATTATTAACTACATGTACTTATTGCTTATGCATGTTACACATTCTGAGTTACTACTAAATGGTAACGTTTATTACTTTTTTAGTTTGTTCTTGTACTGAAAACTTTGTAAAAATTGCGGCCGCTATTTGTGAATTTTGCGATTTGCCTCTTTTAGTGTTAGGTTTACCAGCCAAAAACTATGTCAGATAGGGCATTGGTATTTTTTGTTTAATAAAAGTTTTCTTCTTATCATTTTAGCCATCAAAAATGTGTTACCTGTAACTAGTTTAATTAAATAGCTTTTTCACCCAACAACCGTGTCAGGTTGTTAATTTTTTTTAAGTAAAGGTGTTTTTATCACCCAACAACCATGTTATGTTCACCACCCGATAACCGTGTCAGTTGTTGGCATTTTTTTTTTTTAAATAAAGGTTTTTTTATCCTTTTAGCAATCAAAAACATATAACCTACTTTTGTGCGGTAGCAATTTTGAGGTTATGCAAGTCACTATTTAAAATTTTTATTGTACTTCACATAATTTTTGTGCTTTTATATTTTGGATTATATTTGGCATCTAATTGTTTTACTGAAAAAATCACTGAAAAGTTGAAAACCTATACTGTATATTTACCTATTATGATAAATATTCAATAAATTATAATTTTTTGCCATTTATTTGGACCTATATTGTGATATCCAGTTTTACAAAGCAGCAGTAGCTTTAATTAAATCTGTCCCAATAACACTTGTTACAAAGGTTAGTAGCTTTTATGGAATAGTAGTTATGTAACCAACAACTAAGTGAAACACCTAGGTTATAATTTTTTTGTTATTATTAACATGCATTTCATTACTCATTTTCGTGATGAAAAACATGTTTTCTTTAATAGAGATAATCATCCATCAAAGGAGTCGAGTTAGGTTCAGAAGTTGGCATCCATCAACTAAGTTTAGTTGGGTTCTGAAATTCTTTATTTTTGAAAAATTAAATTCTTTTCATTATTAATAAAACACATTTAATTAACGTTTTCACAATAAAAAACATGTTTTCTATTTTCACACTTTAGTCATTTTGAGGTTATGTTTATCACTTATTTTCATTTATGCATTGTAGGTTGTTTTTTTCAAATAGTGATTTTTGAATATTTTCTCTTTTATTACACACTTTATTATCCAGTTAACACATATTCACATGCAGAAAATAATTTTTTAAAAGATTGCTTATGATTTTAGGGTGTTTTTTTGTGGAAATATATTATGATGTAATTGCTGTTTAAATTGCATGAAGCATGCTAGATTTACTACATTGACTCATATAATAATAATAATTCATTGATCATATTGGAATAATATTGGAATGCTCATACATGTTATCAAATTCTCATAGGCATTACTAAGTATGAATTACTTTGTTCACTCCTGTATTTAAAAACATTTAATTGGAATCCCTTAAATTTAATAAATTTTTCATGTAATAACCGTGTCAGGTTCTTTACCCAATAACTGTATCAGATAATTCAGTATTTTTTAAAAAGTTTTTTAAAATCATTTTAGTGATCAAAAACATGTTACCTACTTCCGTGAAGTAGCAATTTTATGCAGGTCACTTTTATTTCCAATTTTCCCAAACTTTCCATGCATCTGTATTTTGAATAATTGCTTTTGGGTATGTAATAAAGTGGTTTAGTGAAAAAATTACCAAAGAATCAAAACTTACACTACATTTTAATAGGCATTACTAAATTTGTATTACTTTATTGGTTCTTGTTGAGTTAAAATGGCATCCCTTTAATTAAATAGGTTTTTCATCTAACAACTGTGTCAGGTTCTTCACCCATCAACTGTGTCAGTTAAGTCTTCAGTTTTTGTAAACAAAGTTTTTTAAAAATCATTTCAGCGATTAAAAACATGTTATGTACTTTCGCACAGTAGCAATTTTGTTATTATGCGAGTCAATCTTTTTTTCGATTTTTGTAATTCCTGTACTTTTTACACTTTTATATTTTGGATAAATGCTTTTGATCATATAATAAAGCATTTTAGCCAAAAAATCTACACTGCATATTTACTTTTTTTTTGTAACTTCATGTTTTCACACTTTTATATTTTGCATTATTAATATTGGGCATATAATAAAGCATTGTATTGCAAAAACTACCACAATTGACAAAAGTCTCGATAACTCAGTTTTACCTAATAAAAGTGTAAAAAGATGGAATTACCAGAAGATAGAAAAAAATGGAAAAAATAATTTAATAGCCTAACCAATAACGTAGTAACGTAACTAAATACTATTACATAATAGTTTGCAAAGTTCAGAGGTTATGGTTGCCGTGATTAAATGTAATAGTACCAAGTTATGACTATGAGAATTAGCAGTGTACTCACAACTGACAATGTGATAAAGTGGATTAATCACATTGTGATTCAGGGACCTTGGCATATGAAAGCCTGCACACGATGCACTGTAGATGGCATGCTATCATAAAATAGTTCTGTTATAAATTACATAAAATTATAAGACTGTAATTCTTCCATGGATTAATATTGCTCTACATAATAATAAAATACGTAACAGAAAAAAATGCAATCATGAAGATAACCAGTGTCTTGCTGTTGCGTACATATTATTTACGATTTTTACTGATTCAAATAAGGAACGAACAACTTTATTTTTTCAATTGTTATTTAATGATAGAATATTTGTTATTGTTTGTTTTAAGTTTAGCACTTGAGACGGGAGTTGATCTGTAAGTCTATTCTTGAAACATGTATTATTTCTATATGTTATATACAAATGATCGCAAGTGTTTAAAATAAACAGTAATGAAAACAAACAATGCTAATAGTTCAAAGAACAGTAGACTTCGTAAAATAATGTTAAACAGTTACCTAGCTACCAGTCTTGATACGCTCGCATACTTTTCTGACAATTTAATCAATACAAAAAATTATACTAGACCAACTTTATTAGAAATTCTAAGCTTTCTCCAAGAGGTGGTCAAAAATTGAAGACTAGTCAATATGTAGACTTGTAGTCTTTTTTCTATTTTGAAGGCACTCTTCTAAGCTGGATAATATCCTTGCTCCACCAGTACATGGGTCTTCAGCATCCATTAGATGGCAGAGTTTTGTCGCTGTTTATTCTAGTCATCCTCATAAGTGCTTCAGATGTGAACCAATTTTTTTGTCTAGATCCAAGTTTCTAGATTTTCCTTCCAACTTGGCTAATACATCCCTTTAAATTATTCAGTTTGCAATCTGATTTAATCTTGCCTGGAGTTCTTCCTTGATCAAGACTACCAGTCTCAAAGAAGATGTAAAGATGATCACATAAGTTTATCACCTAACACTTGCTAATTGTAGATGTTGGAAACAGTGTCATTTGTGTTCATAGTTAGATCAGTGCATGAGATGACCCCATTTCTGTCAACTATTTTATTGGGAAGTATGGGTAAGAGAATATGTTTTAGGAAATTAAATTAATTTTTGTTTTGTATTTTAGTTTGTTGTGTTGGTTGTGGAGTTGGTGGTCTCCAATGTCTGCACATGTACTTCGGGCTGCAGAGAAGAAATTACTTTCCTGTGAGTATTAAAATTTTAATACAGTAGAATAGTGATAGCTATAACATTTGATAATCAACAAGTCTCTAACTTTTGTGAGTGTGGAGGCAGAGAAGATGAATGGCCAATTAACAGTCAAGGACATTCGTATTAAGTTAAGCTTATAGTATTATACTGATAGTGGGTGAAATACCACTGTGTGACAGCTCCAGATACAAAATCATATTATCAGATGTGATGGCGCAATATTGGCACTATTCAACTTGATAGAAATAAAATAAAACTACACTTCTTTGCTTTTAGATTATAGTGAGAGATTAAATATTTAGGTAAGAAAGAAATAAACTAATAAATGTTCTAATTGCTCTTTACCTGCCTGTATAACTGCTCTCCAGGTGTGGCTGTGGTTGGTGTGTGCTCCACTATACTCTGTTGGCATGAGGAGAGAGAATCAGGATATAAAATATCTGAATTAAAATTCTTAGTAGTGAAAAATGGGCTATAGACATTGTGAAATTAATAAATAATTATGTTGAAGACTCCTTAAAAAAGGTGTAACCAAACATTTTAAAACTGAAACTCAAAAGAGTCTTAACATTTTATGTATTTCTTTGAAGTAAACATTACACCTAAATACTTTTTCAGCAAAATATTATAATTTTAATAGCAACTTTTTATACTAAATTTTACAAATTAATTTAAATTAAAAAATTACTGTATATTTTGATTTGTAAGTTCTGCAATAACTGATCTATATGTGTCACTGTCCGGAACATTTATTTTCCAGACATTATTGTTATAAGAGAAATATTTACATTCCTTGTTTGTTACTTTATTGATAAGATCTTTCAAAGTGCTAAAGGTTTCTATTCTAGAAGCAATTATAGGTGGAGGTGTATGATGCTTTTTAGATGGGATTATTAAATGATACAGATTTCTGAAAGTAGAATTAAAAATATTAACTTACAAAAAAAACTTTGGCGCCAAAAAAAGTTAAATCAATTTTCCATTAAAGTACTGTTTTATTATATCTAATTTGTAAAATTTTTTAATTTAAAAATGAATTAAATTTTGATTAAACTGTGATTATTATTTATTCTAGGAATAAAAACATATTGTATCATCTGCAGTAATACTGTTGCTGTTTATTATTTTTCAGGTTTAACGACTCCTTATAAAGGATTTTATGTGGACATTGGTTCAGTTGTAGGAACTTCAGATAAAATTTGGACTATATCTCTCAACCATGAATCAAATAAAACCCCATTAGTATTGCTACATGGGTTAGGAGCAGGTGTAGGCTTGTGGTGTCTTAACTTAGATTCATTTGCAAAAAATAGACCTGTTTTTGCTATTGATGTTTTGGGTGAGTATTCTTTTTAAGATACATTACTTTCTTTAAAATATTTAATTATAGTGAATCATTCTTGAAACAGAGATAACTGTGAAAGTGGTAGATATTTGGAGACATTTATTGATGTTGATCATTAACCTGTTGGTTGCCACACCCTATTGGAAAAGTTGAATACTGTCTCATTGTGTTTATGACACCCTAGGATGTGTTTATGATACAATATCTTATTTTTAGCCAATATCTTATGAATCTGTTTTGTATGAATCGAAAAGTACAAACACGTCAAATGCTGTCAAGTTACACAGACATAATACAATAATACAGAGTTCATTAGCGACTTCAGTTTCTATGTCCATACAAGTATAAAACACATAAAATATATAATAAATGGATAGAACAGTTCCTTTTATTTCCAAAAGTAAATAAAACTTAAAAACATACTGAGCCATTGCTCTGTTGATTAACCTATTAAAGCACACCTGACTATTTATGAATTCAGATTTGTGAGAATGCATTGTAGCACAATTTTAGCCATTGTCTTCCTGAATTTTATGTACTTCAGATTTAATTATAATAGGTAGATATAATTATAACAAATTTGAGTAGAAATTACTTGGTCTCCATATTTATATTATATTATTTTTGTAGGTTTTGGGAGAAGTTCGAGACCAGATTTTAGTTCTGATGCAAACGAAGCAGAGAAACAGTTAGTGTTGTCTGTAGAAGAATGGCGCAACGAAATGAAAATCAACAAAATGATCTTATTAGGTCACAGTATGGGAGGATTTCTAGCAACTTCTTATGCACTTTCTTATCCTAACAGGTAATTTTATGTTATCAACTTGCGATAGATAGCGCAGTAACTCAAAGTGAAAACTATGTCTGCAGTAAGGAAAATTATTGCAAAATTATTATCTTTGTGCAGAAATACTACTTCAGGATGATCACTCAATTGTGAAAACCTTGAAATTGTGAACAAGCCGTGAATTTTATTTATTGAAGAAAAACCTGAAATAGCTGTGAATTTTAGTGTTAAACCTTGAATCTTCAACATTTTTTTTTAAATATGATAAAACCTTTTCAGAAGAAAATTAAAAGTAGATTTGAGTGACAGAATTTAGCTTTATAACTATTTTAAATACAAAAGTGAGTCCTATAAAATGTTAACATCACAAGCAGTAGTGTGGATGATTTATGGCTGACGCTGACGACTCGTACTCTTCACAACTCAATATTATGCCACTCTAATTATAAACCTTTGTTATTACTGATCGCTTGATTGAAGTTTGGTGGTTGCATTACTGTGTTACTCTGTATAGTAAACATAAATTCATAATTCTTATTTCCTAAAGCCACTTTGTAAAAAAATGATTGATTGTAAACCATGTTTTACAAAACTACCAGATTATTTAGTGAATTATATAATATGTTCACAAGTCAGTTTTACAAAGGTTGCTAGTCTTATTCAATGAAACTATAAATAAAACTACAATTCATTTTCCCATTACTATCCAAGTAATGTTAGTTTAATTTATACCATATGTAGGTAAAGTAAATGATTTGTTTTTATGTTTGTCAAGTAAGAGTATTTGTTTATTGTCAGTAAAAAATTCTTCATTTTTTATTATCGAAATAACATTATGTTTTTTTAAAGGTAAATTTAAAAAAATGATGTATTTAAAAAAGTGCATTACAGTATATATTGTTATTGCACATATAACATCTATATAAAAAAAAAATGTTGTACTGACCTAGATTAGGCCTAGTTATTTTCATTAAAGTATGTTTTAGATGGCTAATATTTGCAATGGAACAATATTTATAATATATCCTTACTGTATATATTGTGATTATTTAAATAACAACTCCAATGCTCATAAGTTATAAATACAAGGAACTATATACGAGATTAAATAGGTATTATTTAATCTCTGAATAAAAATTTTAGAGATTATTGTGAGGTCATGAAAACGCGAGTAACTCTCCTAACTGGGGCTGTTGTAAACTTTCAAAAATCCAGTTGTGCGTGCGTGTGCGCATGCACATGTGTTTTGCACTGTAGTATTCACAATTTTGATTCTATTTAATTCAAACGGCACAAAAATTGATTTTGGTAATAGTGTGTCCTGGCTATTTTCTTTCACAGCAAACTCCATATAATCGTTTCAAAACAGCAGCCATTTCAAATCTTGAAATTCAATAACTTTTTTATCTTTAATTTTTTGAAGATCTATTTTACTTTTTTGAATCACCACATTTTAAATAGCATAGTAATGGTCAGCATTGTTTTAACTTGCTGTAAGACCATGCCGCATTCAAAGCTACCAAACATTTAGTGCAAGTAATCACTGCTTCAGTCTTAGCAGGAACATCCTTATCGCCATTCTCATCAATTGTTTCATTAACTATACTTTTGTTGATTGAAGCATTGGGTATCTCGAACCTGTCATCACTATTCAGCAATTCAGAAACTTCACTCATATTGATTCTTACAATTAGAAATCTTCTTTATAAGTTTTGTTAAGGGAAAATCATTTTCATTTATTGTATCTTTTAAAAAAATCTTATTCTAGGACTTGTTTAAGGCTTCAGCCATCATCCATGATCATTCCATTCATTCTAAATTTGACTATTAAATTGACTATAAAAGCTCCTTCTTATGGTAATTTCCTGTATATAACAAATGACATTGGTACTTTTTATTTTGGATTTAAAAAATAACAGAGTGGCGCATGTTAATGACAGTATGGATGGAAAAAAAATTGGGAATGGCAAATATCCATATAATGGAGATTTTACTGTGTATTCATCATTTGACCTATGATGTTATGAAGCAAATTTTAAAAATTTCAAACAATTATCAACAGTTAATACTGTTGTATACATGAACCTTCTGATGAGACAAATTATATATACATATCCATTTTAATATTTTACAAAATAACAGTCATTCAAAATAAAATTAAAAAATGTAGCTTTATTTTCTTTTACACTTGTTTCATTGTGAGATATAAAAGATTTTGAATAGAAGCAGATTTTCTTTTTTTTAGAAATATTAATTGCTTTGTATTTGTTTGTATTGTTTTTCCCAGGGTGAAACATTTAATTTTAGCAGATCCATGGGGATTTCAAGTAAAACCTGCTCCTGAAGAAATTGCACAAAGGAGAAGCAAGTTACCCTTGTGGGCCGAGCATTGATTTATACTCTTCAACCATTAAACCCATTGTGGGCCATTCGTGTTGCAGGTCCTTTCGGTAAAATCAAAGTCATTAACTCTATCAGTATTGGAAACACATTTTGCTTAATAGCAAGAATTTATTTTTAAGGTTTTGGGGTTTGCACATTTAATACTTAATCTTCTTTTGTTTTATTATGCAGTAGTTTTTATTATTCTAGAATTATAGTTTTTAAGTTTTATGTTCTAAGTACACACTTGAGAACAAGAATGTATAATACACCCAACATCAGATGCATTGTTTCTATTATGCAAATGGTGGTAATTGTCCAAAAAATGTAATAGTAACTAACATGAATATTCCATTATTAAGTAACTATTTTAAAAATATAACAAGTAGTCTATTTTAACTGCTTATATTTCTTGGTTTTGTTTTTTTTAGTAAAAAACAAACTAACCTAACCTGTCCTGGAAACTATATGAGAAACTTCCAAATTTTTTTACTTTATGTACACAGTTTGTGTCAGTTGGACTAATGAGGATGTGTGTCAGTGTTAAAGGTAAGGGAAAGCAACAGGAGTATTTGTGGCTTGAACTAAAAACCTTGAGGTGCACAGTTCAGAGACACAGCAGACTGACAGAGAGACAGCTTTAGTCACATCGACCACTGAGCCCTGGAATTTTCAATTGTAAACAGATTCAAGATTATGAGGGCTATCTAAAAAGTATATGATTTTTGGCCAGGAAAAATATACTACATACTTGATCGGATTGGGACCCAATCCATTTCAAAGTAGGAATCTTGTGTGCACACATTTACCCACCAATTCTACTTCCGAAAACATGTCTGTAAGGCTTGTTTTGGAATGACATTCATTTCCACTGTTAAGATCCATTGCAACAACGGTGATTTTGTATCCTAGTCATACCCATATATCATGACTCATCTCCAGTTATCATGGTGTTAAGAAACTCAGGATCAGTGTTGTTGTGTCCAGCAGATCCTGTGCAACATCAAAACAGAATTCTTTGTGCTATGCCGACAGCAGCTTGAGCACAAATTTTGTAACCACTCTGTGCACGTTCAAATCTTTACTGATCCCTACCTCGTAATCTTTTGTATAATCAAATGACAATTTCCTAGAATAAAATTGTCCACCTTCTCAACAGTAAATTATTCTGAGCTTTTTGTGATCTCCCATAATGCTGTTCACTCTCCACCAATGTTTAGCCATTTTTGAATTGGCTGAAGCACTCCTATTCATCGTCTCCAAACACTTGCTGAATCTTAGAAATTGTTTCGCTTTGAGAATTACTCTTTGCTGTGACAAAATTTGATGTGCAGTAGAGTCCCACTTATCCAACCTTCTGTTTAATCCGACCTAACCTCAAAGAACAATATTTCAAAAGATTTAGCAAAACTGAATGTACAATTCCTACGCGTCACTTTTGTGTCAGGGCTTTACGCCTACATGGCACTTATGCGCCCATCCGATGCCCTACATTCTCTTCAAAAGAAAGAGAGAGGTTGGCCATCCTTATACCTGCTCTGTTCCTTTATTTCTGTTTTTTAGTATCAATTCAGATTCCTGGAAGAGTTAACGTTTGGAGTGCATTCTGCTTGTGTGTTTCGTAATGTTCCACATATTTTGTTGTTGTTGCTGTTTTCTAAAAGGTAAAAGATATTTTACTTCTCATGAAATTGTGAGATGTAGCAGCGACAAAACATCAAAAACAATTGATAAACAATAAACGATTACAAACTTTTTCCGTCAAGTTTGATGATTTGATGTAATGCTCTTAATTAGCCTACTATAGTAAGATTCTGTATGCTGTTTTATGTTTTAGTACAAAAATTTAGTAATAATACATGTAATTCAAAGTTTGTTTAATGTAATAAATTCAATTCAATACTTTTAACCAATTTTTAATAGTTTTCCTTGTAATCCGACTTTCCCACTAATTTGACCTGGCCTCGCCCTGATTAGGTTGGATTAGCAAGACTCTACTGTAGTATCTTTGTTCAACTCATTTCAGTCATTTTTAGATAAATCAAAAACCTAAATAACTCTTATAAACACATCACTCGGTAGCTAGCAGGCAGCAGCTGGTAAACTCAAACGCAGTGAACAGATTCAAGCATGTACATTAAGCTTTCTTCCTCCACTGTGCCTCTCTAACATCACTAGTGTATGAGTGAAAATTCTAGGTTACTACCTTTCATATCACAATTTTAGAATTAATAATGTAAAGCATAGTCTGTGTAACATAAATGTTAAGCTGTTTTATTTATTTGTTAGGTCAAAAGTTAATTGAAAAAGCAAGACCAGATTTAGTTCTCAAGTTCTCAAGTGCTGTTAATGGAAATACTGAGGCGGTTTCACAATATATATTTCAGTGCAACTCTCAGAAACCAACGTGAGTAGTTTTTATATTTTATTTTTGAATCTTACAGATGTTGTTTTAACCCTAACTAATACCATAGCAGTTCATTGTTACCATTGTGTTTAGGTTTTGTTTATTTATTGATAAAGAAGGTACAAATATTCTTTAAAAAATTTTATAGTTTTTTATTTTTAATGGTGAAATTAAAACACAAGTAATTTCACATAATTCACAGATTTTTTGTACATATTCACTACTAGAATTACTAATATGACAACAGATTGGACCTGTACAGTCAATCACTGAATTACTAGTATTTAAATTCATAGATAATTGGTGAGATCAGACTTCTGGCTATCCACAGTTTGGTTGAATAATGGGAATATGTCAGACAGGCTGCTTCAGCCAAACATCCCTTTATTTGTTCTTCATTAGTATGTCAATTAAGGTACCACAAAGGGCTCATTTAGCAACCAACCTCAGACGTGAATTTAACATGTGCTAGAATTATACCTGCTTAAACATATTGAATCCATGTCTCATCCATATTGTGTATGTTAGATATTCACCTTCAGCATCATAATGAATACATCATTGCTGACACTACTTTTGTGTAGTCATCAGACATCTTTGGAACCAAACACAGTTTTTTGTAACATAGCTGTTTTATGATGATCTTTTAAACAAAATCTTAAAAACTTAATAGAATTTCACACACTACCCACTTATGGTAAACTTCCAGTTTTCTCTAAATTATCTCAAAATACTTGCGCCTTTTCCCCCTCCATTGAAAAATTCGGTTTTGCTTTTATTAAATTTTGTGCACCATTCTTATATAACACCATCAGTTAAGAGTGAGTATACTTGGCTCATTCTTTCATGAATTTTCTTACACTTGAAGAAACCGAATTTGACTAACTATGCAACTTGGTGGTTAAATAATTAATTGTAGCAAACATAGAACTTAGCTTAAAATGGCATGACATTGAAAGTGGAAGTGGTTATAATGGGTGAATCCACTCCAAGCATCCCAGCCTCCTACAGTCAAAGGTAAAAACATTACTTCAGTAAAATCAAATGAACTAAATTACAGGAAATAATGCACAATCCTTAATAGAAATAGATTTAATTTTTTGAAATGTAGTACTATGGGTGAAGTTTAGAATTAAATTTATTGAAATACTGGTGAAAATAAGCAATTTATTTATTGTATAACATTTCACCTTCTTCACCCGTGGAAACATTTAATTTTAACTATAACTTTACTTATCTCTATTGTCCATCCTAAAAACATATTTTAATACTTTTCTGTTAAAATTATTGACCGAAATATTTTGTCATAGTTGCAACGGACGTACTAACTGTATCATGTATCACAGATTATGTAAATGTTAATAGGGCTATCATTTAAAAATCTTTCAAAAGATCTTACACATATTTTGACCTCTAAATTACTTAACTATTGAAATTAGTTCTTTCACATTTGCTAATAAATTCAAAAGAACTTTTATACGCCTACTTTTTTAAGGATGGGAACTCCGTTTTGACAAATTAACCAACAATATTAATTTGACATCACAGCACAAGAAAATTTGAAATGAAAAACTATATTTATACTAATTACTTCCTTTGTATGAGTTCATCATTTTTGTAATATAGTAACCCCAAAATCAGAATTTCTTTAATGTTCCTAATTCTAACATCTGATAAAACTTAATGAGGGCAAAATATATTTTTTTTTTTTTTTTTTTTTTGGTACATCTTTGAGGCAGTATAGTTTTAGTTCATCCTGTTAATTGTATATATTCATAAGTAGGTTTTTTTTAGTAAACACAAAATACTGTATATTTTTTACAACATCTTATTTTTTATTCAATTAATAATTTTTGTTTTAATTACCTGCTTCCAGAGGAGAAGGAGCTTTCCATGCAATGACTTCAGGTCTAGGTTGGGCCAAAAATCCCATGGTTAATCGTATAGACTCACTAAGAGCAGACATACCCATTACTGTGTTGTATGGCTCAAGCTCGTGGATTGATAATGGAGGAGGGCATGTAATCAGTGAAAAACGTTCAAAAGTATCATACACAGATATCAAGGTAAGTTGAAACAAGTGTTTTCTTAGGTCAAGGAAAACAGAATAAACATGTATAATTCTGGATTTTATGATTTAATAATGTGTATTATATATATTTTGCATTGTTGACTTGTCTTATACAAATGTATTATTATCAAAAAGGAAAAATACAGTAAACTCTCGGTTATCCAAACCTCAAATAACTGAACCCTTATCTAAACACCATTGAAGCACGATCTGATTCGCAAAAACAACAGATTTTTTTAATACATTGGAAAATATTACAAAAGGAAAAGTATCTTTTAATAAACTGTATTGTACTGCAATAACAAATTGGCCTATGTTAGGTACAGTAATTGTTTTGTCTAATTTATCAAAACTGATGTTCATTGTTTATAATAAAAACTGAAGTTATTTATGGCATACTGTATGTCTATTGATAAATACCCAGTCAGCTTTGTCAGCACAATCTGTCAACCGCGTAACTGTGCATTTGTTATGAAGTTTAATACATATAAGCATATAAGGGCTACTACAGTTACTAAAAGTGCTTGCGGCCTAGTCATCGAGAGCGTGCAGTTGAAAAATAGGGTTTGTAACCACCGCAAGCGCACTGACGATTAAATAACAGTCCAAAAACTTTGGGAGCGTGAACATTGATGAACATCAGATTAGTGCGAGTCTACCTTATAGAGTTCTCTGTATTTATGCACTATTCATTCTACCGAGTGCTTGTGGCATTTACGGCCTAGTCACCAAGAGCATGCTGTTGAAAAATAGAGTGAAAAAATCGAACCAGTCTTCCCCCAATTAGTTCGGATAACCAAGGGTTTATTGTACATAAAAAACAAATAATTATACAATATAGTCACATTTAAGTTTTTGTATTTTGAGCTCGGTTTTGGAAAAAAATTACATTTTATTATTCATTATTCCAACAACTATACACAACAAAATATGTGCTTTAGACGTTATTACAATTTCTTCCGTGCTCTTTTGCCTGTTGATTCTCCTGCCAAGTTCTTAAAATAAATTTTTCTTAGGAAAAATGTTAAAGTCTACAATCCATTAGATATCCCTGAGGTTACAGAAAGTGTATCAGAAAAAAAGTTTTGAGAGATATTGAAGTTGCCAGTTGGTAATTCTAATAAACACAATCAGAATTACTACTGCTAATTAAGGTACAACTTGGCTAGCAACATATTTGTCATTACTCTAAAATGCATACTTGTGCAAGATTGAGCTGTTAAACTGTTTATTTAGTCAATCTTAGGTCCAGAGGTGATTGTGATTTGCACAATATTGAATCCCTTTGATGTTTCTATCCCCTTTCTCCAAAACAGGACGGTTTGACTACTAATAGGGAAAGTTCCTATGGAAGTGCTACAATTGAAAAGCGGAGTGCAAGAGAAAAAAGAACAAATGATAGGTTTATATTATTTTTATTAACTTAAATAAACAACTTAAAAGCTTAGAATAATTATTTATTTATTGTTATTTAACTGTGTAATATGAAAATACACCTTTTGATACTGCTGATTCTGTTTCATTCTCTGCACATAAATTTATTTTACCAAATAACCAACCAATTTGTATATCAAAACATGTTAGAGCGAACATCATTGTCACTATTTCTTTTCTTAATAAAAGAAAACTTTTTTCTCAGATCACTGTTGAACTTGTAAGATCCCTTAAGTCTTGATGTGTCTGAGAAGCACAACATTTAAAATAGTGTTTATTAATTCTTTACTTTAGGTTATTAGCTAAGTTTGAAAATAAAACCATTTTAAAAACTTTTTTATACTAGTTTTTTATTTTTGTTCCTTTGCCTCTTAACTCCCCAACTTCTATTATTTGATATTTCGGTTATCTTACAATCATCAGTCCCAACGAGGTCGACTAATCAGGAGTATACTCTATCTCAAATAGAAAAAATTGTTTTACCTTCAACCGTACCTTGAAATGGAAAAGTGATAATTATCTTTACTTGACAAAAGTTTTTGCAAGATTAGTTAGGTCTAAGAGAAAAATCAAGATTTAAAAGTTAGGATAAACTATTAAAACATTCTTAGCTCGTAGGTAAAACATACTTGTTGAATTAAGAAATATCATGTTCTGTTTCTTTAGACAATTGTTGGAGCTGGTCACCATGTGTATGCCGATAAAAGTGATGTTTTTAATGATTATGTAAACACAACCTGTGAAATGGCTGATGAAGAAAGAGACGATTTAGAAGAGGAACATAAGCTTAAAAAAGATAGCAGTAAAGCCTGTGATAATTTCATACACGAGGAACATAGTGCAGATAAACCGTAATACATATCAAGATGTGTAAACAGTATTAAGGTTACATACAAAATTTTATAATTTGCAAATTGTAAATGTTCAGGTGTACTACTACAAGTACAGAAAATGATAAAATAGAAAGTTTTATTACTTTCAGTTCTTTTTAATATTATTTGTAATATTTAATTATCGTTTTTAAATATTTTTTGCACACATTTAACCTACTTACTTTCAGTTTAAAAAAATTTAATCTAAAAACCTGAAAAGCAGCTCAGAGTAAAAAAATAATCTAAAAATTATTTCAATTAAACACTTTTATGTCAGCAATAAAGTTAGAATAATAATTGTATGACTTTCTAAACTGAATTTGTTGTAAGAAATTATTAAGTTATATATTCTTTATTTGAAATAAAGTAGCATTACCTTACCACAAACACATTTTTTAGAGTAAGTGATTCACAATTAATGTACAAAGTATTTGTAATTTTGTGTTTTATTAATCAATGCTTATCAATGCAAATTATTATTAGTATACTAGTTGTTAGTTATTATATATATAAATATGTATTTTGCGCTTGGAAGCGTCTAAATGGAATTGTGTTATTTGTTATTTATAATGTATTATACATGAAAATAATATTTACATATTTTGAATAAGGTCATTTTTTATGCAATCACGAGGTGAATAATGGCTGCAAAGCAGTATAGTTCCTTTATGTTAAACAATAAGGTAATATATTTATCTCAGGTTAAAAAAACAAACCTTTAATTAACATTAAATATAGTAGGCTCATATTACTATGGTATTCTGTCATCTGGTTTTGGCTGTGTATAAAAAAATATAATTATTTTAGTTTAAAACCAAACAATAGATAGTGTACATTAGTTTTTTATAAGACGAGGCAGGGAGAATGCAAAATGAAACAGTATTACTAGTGCCTTATGGTTGGAAAACAGATTTCCTTATGGTTGGGAATAGAAATCTCACTAAAAATAAGTTACTGTAGACAATACTGCATTTAAAAAAAAATTTGCAGCCCTTTATACCAATTTTAACTTATTAATAACAGGCACAAATAAATACAAGCTATCTTAATCAGAATAGCAAAAGAATCTACTGATTTTCCCTGACTGACTTGTGAAAAAACAAAAAACTTACTTTGTAATATTAAGGTGGTAAATTACGGATTTATCACAAAGAACAGTATAATTACTACATTACATAAGTAGTAGATCTTGATCTGTAAGCTTTTCGGTTATTAAATAAAATACCTGACAAAAGCAAAATACATTAACTACTAAAACTAAAAAGTGATATAAAAAAAAGTAGGACTTGAGTATGGACATAAATTACACTGTGATTGCTATGTGTTGCTAAAATGAAACTTAAAATACGACATTAGGAACACAGATCCTTTCCTGTGATACAATTATAAAAGTTTTAATTATACAAGTTACTTATAAGATCTTAATTATATAGTGGTATTTAATTATATTGAAATAAATATTGGTTCAAATTTAAGCGACTTATGATAAAAGACTATTTTACGGAACAAAAATGCTAATAATAATGATTAAAGGCATTAGGAACACAGATAGCTATATTGAATTAAATATTGATTCATATTTAGGCTACTTTTGATAAAAAAATTTATAGAACAAAAATGGTAACAATGATTATATAGGATATTCCCATTAGAAACAAAATATTTTATCATTTTTATAGGCAAAACCAAGGACTCTTATAAGTTCGCCTGTATATCCGGTCTGTATGTCATTAACGCACCTCTTACTTGTAAGTGAAGTGACCAGTCTATGTAATTAGGTGAAAATGTCTAGTGGTCTGAGTCCAGGTAAACAAATATAGGGGGTTGATGGCAGAATGTATTTAGTGGTAGTTAAAGAGGAAACATTACAATTTTTATTTAATCTAGTAATGGGATATCATTTGAAACTAGAAGTGAATACATATACTGTTTACAGTTTTTCACATAAAGTGTATGTAGAATGACCAGAACTTTCCAGAGGTTCAAGTTTTCATGTTGCCTTTCTAATTTTTACATGCTAGGTCATCAAATTATAAATCTAGTTTGTATCAAAACAAAAAATGTTTTTATAAGTATTTTCCATATTTTTGTATTTAACCCAAAATAAGTGTTTAAAAAAATTACTCCTATAGATCCGCCACTGGCAGATATTTTGATTGTGTATTCAGGATTATTAACTTGACATAAAATTGTCTGCAGAGAATAGTTTTATGTTTCGAAATCTGAATCGGCATCAAATCCAATTATGAAATCCAAGTAACTGTTTCTTGGTATACCAATATATCTTACTCTGCCGAGTTACGTTTAAATGTTTGAGTGAAGTACAATGCGCTCATTCAGCCAATAATGTTTTTTGATTTGTAGCTACAAATGTATTTATAAAAGCATGTTCTGTATTTACTTTATAAAACTTCAGTGTTTGATGCAACTGAGAGATCAACATTAAAATATTCTTTGTATGCTTAGTATTTAAGTGGAATAAAGACCACATTGAATTTTAAATCTTTATATTTTTGTCATTGAATATAGTGATTATAGTCTTATAGTAAAGACACAGCATCTTTGTCATTTTAAAAAAACAGTCTGTCCTTTCACATATTTTACAATTTTTCCCTGACCAACATTCTTGTTTCCTAATTTTTCTCTGTTAACAAATATCCTTGACCTTATGGTCTGTGGCTCAATGAACTCCATACTGTCCAACTTTTTTAAGTCTCGCTCAACTGTCATATTTTTGTGAACCTACTATATTTATAAAATGTTAATATTTTTAATGATTTATTTTATAAATATTAATGTAAGTACCAACAAAACAGGCAGCTTTAAGTAGACTAGTTTATTGACATGTTCCTTATCACTAATATTATATATTTTTAGTAATCAGGATAATATTTATATCATTAAATTTAAAACACAAGTTGAATCTGTATAATTAAAATAATATGTTCAGTTATTCAAATGTTTTATTATCTTAGTTATTATGTTAATAGTACAGTCATCCCTTTCCAACCTCAGGGGTTTTGTTACACAGTTGGTAAAACAGCGGTTGGTAAAAAATACATGATTTTATACATTGTGTTATACATATGTGGTATGAGGTTGACTCTGTATTTGGCGGAGTAACGGGTGCTTGACAAATTTCGGAACTGTAAATTATTTTTTTAATAAATCCATTAATTGGTACAGTGCATAAATATACTGGAAAATTTTTATACTGCTAGAGTACTGTGTGCAAAAAGAGTTTTATACTGTAGGCCTGCATATTACTTTTAATATGACACTCAATATCATATCTTCTAAAAGCCTTTTGTGTTACTTATCAAATAAAATAATAAAACAAAAACTTCACATTATATTTATATACTCAAGTGGCTATTCCATATTTCAGAGTAAAAAACGCATTGCCTGCCAAGTTCACCTCAGCAGAAGTAACATCTTATTTATCAAAGATAATAAAGTAACGAATATTATATTTACAGTGAATATTATGCCCATTTCACAAGTTATTCAAACAAACAATATCGGCTATATAATTATTGCTTTTAACGGCCTATATAACAAATAATCTGATTTGTTGATAACAGATTTTATGTTGTTAAATGTCACATATAGTCATTATGTGAGTAGTCTCAAGCTGGCAACTCTACACTTGAACCTTTTTGTTGGCTATTATGGATTTGGCAGACAAAACTACCCTCAATATTCATTTCTAAGTAAACAAAACCTCTACCTTGGTAAAAAACCTTCCTTTCCAGAATCATATGAGAGTATACAATTGCATTAGGAGTTTCCAAATTTATTTCACAGTACAGTATTTAAGAAACTAAAGAGAGAGAGAAAGAGAGAGAGAGAGAGAGAGAAAAGGGGGAAAATTACCATAGTAATATAATTGGAGAAGGATTACTGTACGTAGTTAATTTTTGCAATGCTAAGCTGTGTATCTTTTAAATTATATTTAGCAATAAATTTTAAAGTTGTTAGTGTTTGAAAGTTTTTACTTTATTTACCATGATGTGTTTTACAAACTAGCAGCGTTAATTTAAATTCGATTGCAGTTCAAAATAATGACACATAGCAATAACAATATATTACAGTATAAAATTTCTCAACTTCAATATTCCTAAATTAAATTTTTAACACTGAATGACTAATTTTAACTATTCTTATTTCTAAGAATAAAACAGTGTAGAAAGATGGGTTAATAGACTTTCTTGCTCAATCAATCTAGGTATTTATTAGCTCTTCAGAGAAAATCATTATTTGAAATTTTATTAATTGCTACTTAATAAGTTATAAAAATAGCTCCTTATAAAATTAAGCAGCTGGAATAGATTTTTGAGTGACATATACTTGAGCGATTTCATCATAATCATATGTTCGCTTAAGAAATGTATCTAGCAGCCGGATCCCAGAAATATTCTGCAAACATAAATGAATCACAATTATATACATAAGTTAGAGGTATGAAATTTGTAATGTTTATAATATTTGCAAAAAACATTGTAAATTTATTACGAACATTTGTTAGCAAATTTCCTTTGGAAAATGAGCTATTGTTGCCATCATGGTAAGTAAGATACAGATCTGAAAATTTTGTGTATGTGTGTGTGTTTTAGCACTCTTATGTTCACAATTTTAGTCCAATTTTGATTCAAACTTGGAACAGAAATGAAAAAGAAAGAAAAACGACTTTTTTTATTTTCCAAAAATCTCCCTTTAAAATCTATTTATTTTTCCATCTTTTCTAAGCTGGTCATAAAATAGGATTTCGGAAGTTCCTCAAAATAGGCTTCTGTTTGGGTGACGACTTCCTTGTTAGATGTGAACTGTTTTTGCTGCACAATTTTTTTTATGTTTGGAAATAAAAAAAGTCACTGGAGGCCAAATCTAGTGAACACGACAGATGTTGTAGTAATTCAGACTTTACTTCCAAAATTTTGGCGATCAAAACTGCGCAGGTGAGCACCTGTGCGTTGTCTTGATGATGAATCTTTTTCTTAACCCAATGCAATAACGATACATAACATTCTCCAGTTATTGTTTTTTCTTTTTCCAAGTAATTGACATACATGATTCCGCTTGCATCCCAAAAAGCTGACCATAAACTTGCTGGCTTATTTTACAGTTTTTACCTTCAAAAAAACTGTTTTGATTGTTCCTTTGTTTCTGGAGTGTAGTAATGTATCCATGTTTCGTCTACAGTTATGTATTGATGCAGAAACTTGTCAGGATTGCAACGAGAAAGTGCCAAAACAGCCTTAAAGTCAACCACACAAGCAAATGCAGAACCAATCTTGCCATGGTTTTTTTCACACCCAATTTTTCATTCAAACAAGAAATCACTGTACCTTAGGATGTGTCTTTAGTCTCTAATATTGCATGAACTTTCATTTTTTGTTATCACTTAAAATTATATAGATTTTGTCCATCATACCAGAAGTAGTCACTTCTACTGGATGTCCTGAATGATGCTCATCTTTTTTAGATGTACGGCCACATTTGAACTCATTTACCCAGTTGTAAATACAGGAGTAGATGTTCCATGAACTTCAACTCTGCTTTGATCTCTTTAGATGTTAAGCCTTTTAAATATAAGTGTTTGATCATCGCTCGCAACTCGTATTTTGAGGAACTACCGAAATCTTAGTTTTCAGTTGGATTAAAAAAGAAAAACGCTTGGAGAAGTGTATAGATTTAAAGTGTATGTTGAAAAATAAAAAAAATTACAAAAAATGTGTTTTTATATCTTTTTCTAAAGCCTTACTGAATGACCCCTCATTAGTGACAAAACTAATTTCAGTAAATTCAAAACATCAGCCATTTCAATAAACCTTTAAAAATTCATATCTTGTAACATTTTTTGAAGTACTGATTTTATCCTTATGATCAGCATTAAAAACTGCAGAAATTAGAATGCTGAAAAATACAATGAAATTAAGAAATTGAATTTGATATTGGTCAGGGTTCATTTTCGTATAAAACTGTAATTTGAAAATGTTTTTCATGGTTTTTAAAATGTTGATAACAATGGTGAAATCAGAATTACAAAAAAAGGACACAATAAAGAAATCACTTTTGGAAATTTGCTTCAGTACACCATCAAGATAACTGCATGCTGCAATTATTGTATCAGATTAGTTTTAAAAATACAGTTTATACAATCAGAAATAACTTACTTGTAAACCCGGCAGAAGAGGAACAAGACTCAAATTAATGTATGTCGACTGACCAGGTTCCAGTTTACCAAGTTGTCGACCTGACATGGCACACCATGCGAGGCCAGGGCAAGGTTCTAGGCCAAGAGCTATGTCCAACGTACGTCCACTAAAGCAATTTCAAAATGTTTTTGTAAGTCAAATGCACACTTTTAAAATATTTCTTTTACAGAATGTTACTGTCTTATTAAAAAAATTTAAAAAATGTTCAATATAACATAATTCTATAATTTAAGGAATTAATAATTAATTAAAAAACAACTAAAAGAAATTTTTTGAGTTTAAAATAATTTATTCATGCTAATTTGGTTTTTGTTTTTTAAGATATTAATACAGTTGAACTTTGTTATAACAAAGTCATCTTGGATGTAGCATAATTTTTCAAAAGTCAATCACAGCAAAACGCCTACCTATAATGTAAAAATATCACTACATTTAAGCATTACTAAATATTGTACTACTCTGTTATAGTGTCAAAAATTAAAGTACAGTATAACAGTAGAGTAAATGAAAGTAGAGTGGCAGGCAAATAAATGCAGTAAGGAAGTTGCCAGTCACGAGATAAATGCCAACAAAAACTACAGAATTATTTATGCCTTAACATGATTCAGCTGTCATTTTGCAGAACTGCACAGTTGTTTTCAAGACTGAGTTGTATTCTCAATTATAATTTCCAGAGTAAATTTACAAAATGTCTTCTGTTTGAAGCCTACAATGGAACTGAAATTTTATTGTTAGTGCTCTAGGTCCTTAATTTTTCTTTTTATAACTTTAACCTTAGTTCTTTTATCCATTTTTTTTTATTTAATGGCATTTGATATTTTTATATCCTTTTCTATACTAACAAACTTTTAAAATTATTTGTGTCCTTTTCATATCACTTTTCATCTACTGTTATCATTATTATTACAAATTTAATATTTATTTAAAACATTATAGCTTCTATGTTAACAGTATTTAAAAATAAGTAGCTATCTTTCAAAAATTTGTAAGAAGGCTGTAATGCGCTACAGAGGTTCATAATAATAAACATTCATATAAAAAAACATGTAGATTTGAATTACATTATATCAATACGTTAATGTGTTTATATTTGAGATGATTATAATTATTTGATTGGCTAAGCTACAGCTGATTATAATCATATGTTTATCCGAAATACAGCTGATTACAATCACATGTTTAGCCAATCTACAGTTGATCATATTGAGATAAAACCTAATGAAATATTTATTCTAAATCTTACCTGATTTTACATATCGCTATTAACAACTTTTGTACAGAATGGAGCAGGATAATGGACGATTTAGAAAGGTGCTGTTTTCTGGCAGAGGCAGCTGATGAAGCCCATCATCAGCTTTAAGCAATCCCACTTTACCTTTAGCTTATACTACTTACTTATGCATGCAAGGCTCTGTATGAGCGGACCTCATTTCCTTAGCTACTCCTGGCTGTTTCCATAAGTAAGAATGTAAAATAGAATGCGCGGGATCTCGCATCACAACAAAAATGTTGGCCAAATAAAGCAGAACCTCAAAAAATTGAAAAGAAATTACTAAAGCCAGCATCTGCAAGCACCTCGATAATTAACTGGAAAGTCACCAATTAGATCTTGGGGAGGACACACCTTGGATTCCTTCCAAGTCCTAGACGTTATGAAGAGACTAGGATTGGAGAAAGTGCATGTAAGGAATACAGAAGGGGGCACAATAGATCTACAAAAGTTGCAGTGCGATAGTAGCACAACACTCATTCATTCAACAAAGAAGAACCCTGGGTGAATGAAATAAGTATGACCTTCCCAAAAAATCTAATGTGTAAGAGTTGTGATACTCTGAAAGAGAAAAACTACTATTCCTGCTTAGCATATTTCTGTTAAGAGCTATAAAGTTTCCCAATTTGATAGCTTGTGACGTTTTCCTTTGGGGTTATTTCAGTAAAATATGTAAGAAAGAACCATTGAGACCCTTAAGCAATGAATTTGAAATGTAGCGACCTCAGCAGCCTAGTTGATAGCATACTAGGCTTTCACCCCGAGGACCCGGGTTCGATTCCCGGCGAGGGCTTGGCATTTTCATACGCTATAAATCTTCCCATCGTCTGCATTAGCCCAAGTGTGCACAATAGTTGGATGTTAAACACCAAAAAAATCAGCAGAAATGCTGGGTTATTTGATGACAAATTTCAGAACCCAGCTTGGACAATGTTTACATTTAAAATTATCTTTCAAACATAATTTTTAAAACTAAATTATGTAAGTTAATCTGTCATTAATTTTTTAAAATTTAGTTTAATGTGTTCTAAATAAATTTTGGTAATAGTGATTACTTTTTTATGACAGTTATTTTAAAATCACCCGTTATTCTCCCAACCCTGTATTTCCCTCCAACTAAATCTTTGATCTAGCTTCAGTAACAGCTGTTTGTCTCAGTGTTTGCCTATTTAAGGAAACAAGATGAGACCAATTTAAAATCGTTCTAATTTTGCTTGGTAATTTTATTTTAACAATTATTTTTAATTTGCTCTCTAAAGTTTTTTTTTGCTAAATCATATCTTTTCTATATTATAAAATAAAAATTACCATTTATATATTTCCATATACCTCAAAAACTAAGAGACAAAGAATTATGTATGACAGCTTAGGATAAACACTGTTTACACTGAATGAGATGCCCTTAGAAAATTTTTATCAGAACTGTGATGTGTTATGGAGGTTAATTAAATATAAATGTCATTAACGTACAATTAATGTATGTTTTTGTCGGTGTTGCATACAAATTTCAATATATCTCAAGAACTTACAAATTCAATGTATGCAAGCTTACAACACACCACATCAAGTAGGTATCTTTCAAAAAATTGTAAGAAGGCTGTAATGCGCTACAGAGGTTCATAATAATAAACATTTATATAAAAAAAAAACATGTAAATTTGAATTCCACTATATCAATATGTTAATGTTTGAGCTAATTATAGTCATTTGATTGGCTAAGCTACAGCTGATTATAATCATATGTTTATCCGAAATACAGCTGATTACAATCACATGTTTAGCCAATCTACAGTTGAAATGAAATATTTATTCCTTATTTCAATTTGAGTACATACAGGTGGCATTAGAAAAACCTAAGCCAAATATTTAGCTGAAAGGAAGAATGTGTATTAGGTGGTCATGGTTGTAAGCTTAAGTTTAATTATTGTTTGTTTTACTATTTTTCACAATATTATTACAATACAATGATCTCAATTTTGTTTTAAATAAATATTTTCAATAAAATATGTGTGACAATTTATCTTCAATAAAAACATTCATGCACTCTTTCAAGATTTTTGTTGATACTCTGAAATATTTCTTATCTCATTCCACTAGATGATGAAATCGTTAACTTTTTGCTAATCAAAATTTGATTAGGGTAACAATTAGTATCACCTGCAATCGCCTATGCTATACATAAATTGTGTCTTGTTACAGTGTTCTGTTCTGCCTACAAGGTTACTTTTATCATTTACTACAAATTATTTACTACGGAAGTGATGTTTAAAAATATCAGATAACAGAATTAACTTGATGGTTAAAAGAAACTGATGATTAAAATGACGGTTAATTGAGACTACTGTATTGTACATTTGCAACCACAGCAGCTCTTAATATTACATTACTAAGCATTACCAAGTTACTCACCATGTGTTTATTACTCTACACAGAAACTTGAACGGTTCTTCTAAAGGTACTATATTAGGAAGTTCTTGAACAGACAATCTTAAATCTCCATAATCAGGTACCTAGAAAACAAAGTCAGTGTATTTATTCTAGAAATAGTTTTAACAAATGCATATACACTCGGATTTGGTGCTATATGTATATAAAAAGTTAGAATCATTAAGCCCTTAAGAATAAATTTAATACAGAGTCCAAAAATGACAGTACATTAGTTCTAAACTTATGGTTTATAAACTACCAAATATTTAAAAGAAACACTTGAATGACAACATTTTTTTAATACACTTAACATTTTGTTACATTTTTATATTAATTTTCATTTATTTATATCTCCCATACTCTTTCCACTCCCACTAGATTTTCTCCTGAAAAAGCATAGAACATTTATTTTATACTCTAGTGTCAAACTTTCATGTATAATTAATTTTTGGTTATCCAAAACCATTTCAGCCCCCTTTGTTTTGGTTAACAGAGGTTCTACTATAATTATATTGGGAAATTGTTTTTATTATAATTGTCTTAGATGTAATCCAAAACTTTATTATTGGTTTTAAATAAATTGGTTTTCTGAACAATATGGTAAAAAAATTATTCCACTCAAAAACTGATGGGATAACAATGTTTTGAAAAGGAGCATTTTTTTTGTAGACATGCTAATTGAAAGTTACTTAACTCACCTGAAATAATAGTTATATTTATAATAAAAATAATTATAATTACTCAACTGCATTAATAACACAAAAATCTACTTTCCAGATAAAACCATGCCAGGTTTGAATAGCTAGTTTTTTTTTATAATATAGCTAGTTATCAGGTTTTAATGTTTTCTTATAGGTAGGTAATTTGTTACAATGAAATTGCTTGTGGGATAAATGATGACGGTCTCAAGATTTTTCAGTTGTTATAAATGGTTGAACAGAGGGGATTTATAAGAATCCAACAGTATGTGAGAAAGAAAAGATGATGAGAGTCCAATATTCCATATGGATTCACACAGATGATAACACTGCAAACAATAGCTGCGACTGTAACTGTGCGCTTATCAATGTTTTGTTATTTATTATGTTCTGCACTATTTCTAAATATCAAAAAGGCCTTTGAAAACGTTTAGCATGATAGCTTTAATGATACCTTCGAGCTGTACTTCTTCAAAAATATATTTAAATATGGTCAAATAATGAAAATATTAACAAACAGATTATTTAGAGCCTGCATGGTTTAATTATTCAAATTTACAGTATGTGAAAACTGAAGTACAATAAGGTAGTGTACTTGGATCTACTTTGTAATTATTCTACCCTTGTGATTTATATAAAGAAATAATATGTCACTTTTACTGATGACACAGCTCTCTTAGCTGTTGGGGAATGTTCGGTGAATGCAAAAAATAAATTATTACAGAAAACAGCTGACCGTGCCACTATTTGCACTAAAAAATGACGCATCAAGAGCTTAACAAGACCAAATGTGTTATGTACTCTTTAGAAATAGAAACAGTGGTCTAGAAATAGAAACCTGTCTCTGTTAATAAGTATGTAGTTCCACATGCAAAGTGCAAAATATATCTTGATATGAAACTATTTTGGAAATAACACAACAGGAAAAAAGAGAGCAATTAGTTGTATCCCTATACAACTAAAGATAATATATTGGCTGATTCAATGACCAGAACTGTCAATAGACAAGAAGTTGCTGTATATTTACTCTAGTGCTGAAACCAGTATGGATAAAGCTTTAGGGTGGCACCAAGTCGAATATAAACATTATTCAGAAAATTCAAAATAAAGTACCAAGGGTTATTAGTGAATGCTCCTTGGTACATTATTGATGAAACCAACAACAGACTTAAGGACTGAAACATTATAAGCATAAATACAGAAACAAATTAAAAAACATGAGTTGTGACTACATTAGCATAAAAATGTTTAAGTACTTCAAATTGTTGATAACACAGAGTTATTGTGATGTATTACAGCTGACCGTGCCACTATTTGCACTAAAAAATGACGCATCAAGAGCTTAACAAGACCAAATGTGTTATGTACTCTTTAGAAATAGAAACAGTGGTCTAGAAATAGAAACCTGTCTCTGTTAATAAGTATGTAGTTCCACATGCAAAGTGCAAAATATATCTTGATATGAAACTATTTTGGAAATAACACAACAGGAAAAAAGAGAGCAATTAGTTGTATCCCTATACAACTAAAGATAATATATTGGCTGATTCAATGACCAGAACTGTCAATAGACAAGAAGTTGCTGTATATTTACTCTAGTGCTGAAACCAGTATGGATAAAGCTTTAGGGTGGCACCAAGTCGAATATAAACATTATTCAGAAAATTCAAAATAAAGTACCAAGGGTTATTAGTGAATGCTCCTTGGTACATTATTGATGAAACCAACAACAGACTTAAGGACTGAAACATTATAAGCATAAATACAGAAACAAATTAAAAAACATGAGTTGTGACTACATTAGCATAGAAATGTTTAAGTACTTCAAATTGTTGATAACACAGAGTTATTGTGATGTCTTAAAAGATTGAAGCTTTTTTAATTAAAGGACCATAGTGTTGTAATCTGAATATGGTGCTATCATAAGTATTGTCACTCAGCAGTAGCTATATTCACTGACATTATTTTATTAGAAAATAAACTGTTGGCTGGCCTATAAAGCTAGTTGTAGTAATCTAAATAAAAAACATGATTTCATTATGAATGCAGGACATAAACATAGTCTGGCGCATGGCTAGCTTAACAGAAAATCAGTTCAAGCCATACTTAGTGGCTCACCTGAGCTGGTGTACTTCAGTAAATATTTATCCAATCTGAAGAGTTCATGGAAGCCACACTTAGTGTATCTCCAAGCACATATTTATAAAATCACATATTTATAAAATATAGTAAAAACTCATGCTTTTTAAACAGTAATCTCTACTAATATGCATTAATAGAATAAACTATTTTACTTATAAAACATACGATTCTCTGTAACTGACTGGTCTGCAGGCGCCCCCGTTCTCCCAAGTTTGATCTCCAGATAATATCCAACTTCCCAATGTTAGTTGCACCACTCAATAAACTGATGTCAGATGTTAATGAAGGCTGGGGACACAAACAATATAGAAACTGTCGACTTGCATTTGGTGGCATTGCATTTACAGAACCAAATACTGACTCTCCATTTTGATTTGTATTTAGAGCAGTCACTGTAAGAAAATTAATTAATTCATATATATATATATATATATATATATATATACACACACACACACACACACACACACACACACACACACACACACACAATTATTCTAGTTATATGAGTTATATATAAGTTATATAATTTTACTCATACCTAAAGTAAAAAATATTATTTCTAAAATTAAAAATTTGTTACATCAAAATTTAGTTTAGATTTATGAAGAAAACATTTGGTTCTTCATTTTATCTTTGTATATCTGTCACATATGCTTATAATTATATCCTGTTATAATTATCTGATTGTTATTAAAGTTAAAAAGTATGAGGAACTTATACATATAAGTTTTATGAACTTAGAATTATAAAGAATATTATAATTTTATTAATTATTACCTCTGGTATTTTCAACATTCAACAACTTAGCAGTCAAAACATAGTTATTCTTAAAACTTCTGCATATACTTTTTGTCCATTTTTGAAAAATAATTTGTTACAATTTGGTCAATGTAATGGTAATTATTTTTATTTTAACATGTAAATAAATACACACAAAAACATTTTAGGTGAACTTTTCTAAATAAGAGTTCATTTTTTAACGGTGAAAATAGAAATAGCTTGTCCTTTCAGAGTACAAAGTTTTGTCCTTTTAACAGGCATATAATATATGCAAATTTTATACTGAAAATAATAATAGAAACTTAGTTTTTATTACATATTTAGCTTTGATCCCGATTATTATCCGAACTAAAAATGGTTTAATAGACATAAACCCATAATTGAGCATTTTATGGGTTATCTACAGTATTAACTGTAGATAACTCATAAATTTTTCATAGAATATTCTTTAGTAAAACATGTCACAGTTAAACCACAAAGTGAATTCTATATCAATAAAACGAAGAAATTGTTCGTATAAAATACAATAACTCAGCCAAAACCATATTACATATCTACAAATTAAAATAAAAGAAAATGCTTTATTATGATAGATCATCATGGAAGGTTTGTCAGAAGCAAAGATTATTTAAGATGTGTACGTTTTCTCTCAAATTTTCAGTCAGAATTTGGACTCCATCTGAAATGAACTAGGATTTTCATAATTAAAGGATTGTTGGCAAACAAAAGGGGTTCTTCTTTTTGAATACTGTATTCAGATTTGTAGGAGAATTTTTTTTAAACTTTGTCATTGAGTTTCAGCTAACACAGAATGTTATAAAAACAAAAAAAAATGTGTAACTATTTTACCACAAAATGGGACTGCTCTGTGATTGACTACACATTAATAGAAAAGTAGCTGTTGTGTAATTATTTTCACAGAAAACAAGATACAGTGTACTTTCTTTAGTTTGTCTTTACATGGTTTACCAGCTACCTAAACATAATTCACACAATCAGCTGAGACGTCACATCAGTGGTACACCATTTCTTTATCTCATGCTGAGTTGTGCCATCTCGTCAGAGACAATTTGCTACTTGTTCCCTCTAACACTTGTTTCTTGTGTTCTTTAAAGTCTATGCCATTTGCACCTTAACTTTCCCGTTTCAAGTACTTGAAAGTGATACAAACTACATCTCGAGAAATGAAACAATAATTAGAAGAAATAAAAAATTAAAATATGAAACTTATTTTTTCATCATTACTACAATTTTTTTAATTATTATTTTTAAATTATAATTTTTTGTACTTAAAACATTACAGACAAAAGCTACACTACACTAAAAATATATACTAAAACATATTTTAAATAAAGTTCAATTTTTAAAGCAGTTAATACATACCGTTAAATAAATGTGATGACTCCAAAGATACTTTCTCTAAACTAATGGGACCTAATGTAATGTTCTGGACTTGTGCTTCTAAATACACTTCATCGGACTGAAAAAAATCAATCATGAAGAGTTGAACCCAATTAACTTTAAAATAAAGATTAATTTCTAATTATAAATTATTGAAACAATAAATTATTTTAAAAACTACATGGTTTATCCTATAGGATTGTTAACCTAATGTAAGTTAAATTATCTTCTGTTGTTGTCAACTCTTAAGTAAACATAAAACCCGAAAACAACCACACTCTCGATAAAAAAATCACTGCCTGGAGTGTTTAAAGATCAAATAATTGTGAGAAAAACTACATTGAGCAGATTGGAAGTTTATTTGTTACTAGACTCATGGAGCATTCACTAGACCTATAATTGTAATAAGCAAGAAAAAATTGTAACTTACCAAACATTTCATAGATTGTGACCGAAATACACAAACATCAAATATGATATAATAACTCTGCATTACTGTAAGAAAGACTGCTTATTATATTATCTCTATAGGAGTATGAAATTTACTTTGCAACTTTAAGTTATGTTAATTCCTACAATTACAACAAATTACAGTTCAAATGAATTGTTAAAAATAGCAATTCATCTGTAAAGTGCAATAAGGATTCCGATCAGCATGATGACTTAGTTGTTGGTGGAAGTAAGTGCAGACTGCATGCACAAAAATGGGCACTATGAACTATTAACTCACATTAACAACAGCTAGGAGTTACTGTATGTGCACAATCCTGTAGGTCAACTGGATATTCATGAACTTGTACATGTTTATGTATTGTTTATCTACTGAATTAAACATTTTTACATATAGTTTTTGAAGTTTTTAAATTTGTTTGTTTTAAAAATATTTAAATTACTTGGTGTTAACTTACTGGACACCTATATAGGGATAATACTTTTATTTTGTCAGAATGTCTAAGATCTGACAGCAGGCTGTCAAAACCACTAATCAAAAAGGACTACGTATAATTGCAATAACGTCTATAGAAGACAATTTAACCTAAGTTAACTGTAAAAATGTACAACAGAATAAATTAGGCATTATGATTACATGCCAGCTACTATTTCGTACTAAAACCAAAAGTAGATTTAATATGCCCAATTATACTTGATGGTAAACATTTCAAAGATAAGATGTTTAACACTTAGCACAAGGTAGGCTACTTCCAGGTAGCATCTGATAACTTTGACAAATTCTCTAATTTATGCTCCTAACATTTTTCTGAGAGATAGGCAGCCATAATTTTGTTTGAATAGTTATGTATTACACTTCAGCAAAATTTGACCAAAACCATTAAAAGCCATTTTCAAGAAATTTACATAAAAAAATTGTTTACCAGAAAGTGTCAACATTTTTTGAAAAATTAAAAATTAGTAGTTCAAACTAGTACTTTAAAACTAGTAGTTCAAACTATCATAATGAACTGATATGAATATAACATATCTTTACAATAATTGTGCTACTGCACTTCGTCCAAACACTGGATGGAAACAGAACTTGCTTTGCAAACAGTATTTGGACTTTCAAAAACCTTTAATTTGACATACTCATAACACTAATTTTTCAATATCATTAACTATTTTGTTTAAAGTATCCAAGGTACTGAAAAACCTTTTAAAAATTTTATTTTAATAGCATGTTGCAAAAATTTCCTGATTTTTATATCTCAAAAACCTAATTAATGGTGAAAGTTGGCCACCAAAGGCTGCACAACTAACTGCAAGTAAATTTACATAATCTAAATTTCTGAAAATAAAAAATTTGTATTTTAATAAATAAATACTGTAATTAATTAAATGAAACAAAATTTGTCAATTAGTTTAATCTATAGTGATGAGTACATAAGTCATTTTTTTTCAGGGGAGCTGAAAACAGAAGACATCCACAACAAAATCCCAAAATCAATTTTTGTTAACAATCATAATACTTTCTATTATTTGATAGCGTGAGGAAATAAAATGTTAAAAAAGAAATTAGAAAATGTTTTTTATGTAAAGTGTTTATTATACTAATAAATATTTTAACAATATAATTATATATACTACCTGAATACCTGTTCTTCATGTAGAGCAAAAAGATGAGCATAATCTGTCTCATTATGAAATGCAATCAGAGCAAGTACAAAATCATATATATTAAATTAAAAACAAATATTTTAAAATCTATTACTCTAATTCTATTAATTATTTTACACTAAATAAAAATTAAATTCAAACACCAAGAAGAAAAATAGTAACACAATATTAGACCAAAGCAACATAAAAATTACAGTAATTAGTTATAAATTATTAACTTTTACAATTTAAAGGTGTAACATTGGTTAAAAAAAATATAACAAATATAGCAAAAAATATAACAAAATATTAACAAATGCAGTGCATTAAGCAAATTAACAAATTAATTAGAGTAGGGTGGTACAACAATTACCTAGCAGTTGAATAATTTCAAAAGAATTATAACTGTTTATAGATAGCTAATTAGTACATTTTCTCTCTTTTTGATATGTTTGTAAAATCCTAACTAACTATCCTTGATGTGTTCCTTCCCCTCACCTTCTTTGTTTTCTATTTGCTTGGCTAAAGTGAGGAGTTGTACAACAAATTAACACTACCTTACAGCTACATTGAGATGTTTGTGAAAATGACTAAACTACAAGGTGCTACCCAAACGTTCAGGGAATTTATATTCCGTATGGGGACCAATTTTTGCATGGCCTGTTGCTGGTAGAGTGGGCAACAGCAGTCTTTGTGTATTAGTGTACCAACAGCTGTGACGGTGAGAGGCAGCTTTCTTGACATTTGTATGTTTGTGTAACATTGCGTTTTAATAATGCAGTGATTTTTTAAACTTGTGTCAATGGCAGATTTTAAGGAACACTGCATTAAATTTTGCTTCAAGTTTACAAAACTACTGCAGAAACCCAATGCACACTTGTGGTAGCATTTGGTGACAATGCTATGAGTCAACATAAACATTTTTGTGGTACAAACACTTTAATGATGGATGAACATCTGCTGACAATGATGAGCCTTCACAACAACGATCAACAAGCACAATACCGGAAAACATTGTGAAAGTACAAGAGGCTATTGTTGCAGATTGTAGAATAACAATCGATGATGTATGTGTGATCTTAGGAATGTCGTTTAGGTCTGTGCAACGTACTTGGTCAGACAATTTAGACATGAGATGCATTGCTGAAAAAATTGTACCACAATTGCTGAGCAGTGACCAAAAAGATCATATCATAGCTGTCTGCCTGAATTGAAAATTGCAGCAAGAGATAACCTTTATTTAATCTCTAATGTTGTAACCAGTGATGAGACCTTGGTTTACGGTTATGACCATAGAACTAAGCAGCAGTCATCACAATGGAAGTCATTATCTTCACTGCGGCCAAAAAAAGCATGTCAAGTTTGCATCAAGAGAAGTCCATGTTGATATTAAGGGCATTATCCACAAGGAATTTGTTCCCTCCCTGATCAAACTTTCAATTTGTTTTGAAGTTTTAAAGCGGCCATGTGAGAGCATTAGGTGCAAATATTCACAAAAGTGGCAGAAAAAGAGCTGGGTATCTTCCACTACAAAAACAAGAATGTGCACACATCACTAGTCATCTGGAATTTTTTTTTGCTTCTAAAAATTTGGTAGCGATTTCCCATCCAGTCCGTTTCCCAAAAAATAAAGTTGAAATTAAAGTTTTGACACAATTGAGAAGATCCAGGCAGAATTGCAGGATGTGCTTCGAACACTTACACTTACAGACTTACAAGGCTAAATGGAAAGAATGCTGGATCCATGCCCAATGGAACTATTTTGAAGGAGCTGGTGGAAAATTGGGTATTATGGTAAGCAATTTTATTTTTATGGGAAAATTCTTCAAACTTTTTGAGTAGCACCTCCTATAAGAGTTATGTTGGCATTTTACAAATGGTTTTTTAAACCTCGATGAGCTTACAGTAATAAGAGCAGTCAATGGGTTATAAATATAACAGTACATTTCGCCACATTCACCATTTTCCTGCACAAGTCTTGCAGGACAAACATTTTTTTAGAGCATCAAAACATGAGTCATGGTGAACCCATGTTACTTATACTATGTTTATCCAATGCATTATGTTGACCAAATGTATTATAACAAGGGAGCACTGTATGGAAAAAATAAAAAATATAAACTTGTGATCTAAATAAAGATTAAAATTAACAGAACAAATAAAAACTTACAATGAATTCCTTTGTAATGATGTGTTGCAGCAGCAAAGTCATGCAGTGTCATTGTTAAAGTTCATAAAACATGCAAAAATAATCAAATACATAATTATAGATTTTTTTACAATATCATATCAAAGTGTGATCAAAACATAATTTTGCAGTATAACAAAAATTAATAACATTATTAATTAGATATTTGCAGATAATGCTCCTGTAGTGCAGATTCAACAGCAGCTTCAAGAACAACTGGATATCACCAATTCATGGTTGATGAAGTAGTATATACTACCTAGTGCTTCCATTTAGTCAAAATATTATAACTATATCTGAGAGTGGCAAGAACCACAATGTCAACAAAGAAATGAGAACACATACTCAGTATAACAGGTCTAGCTGAAACACAATAGTCTGATGCTGGATAAACAATGTAATACTGGAAAAAACAATGTAGGACCATGCAGTATAATACTCAGGGAGTAACGACTTTAAGCATAAGAATGGAGTTGGTAAAGTATTCGGTAGGGAAATGAAGTCAGCAGTAGAATTACTGATGCTGATAATCGGGCAAATGATTCTGCTAAAACTGAATGCTACCCCAATGAACATGAACTTTACACAAATATATACACCTATTGCAGAAAAAGAGGATATAGTGGTTGAAAAATTCTATAAGCAACTATAAGCTATTAAGAAAAAATTAAAACAAATGAAATAATAACAACCATAGGTTCTTTCAATGCCAAAGTCGGCAAAGGAAAACATTATGATATAGTAGGAAATTCTGGGCAAGGTACTCGATAAGAGATGAGATGGACTTATCCACTTTAAACTTCTTCCTCGTCGTCTTTAATCATGAAAGTCACCAGTTAAAATGCCAACTAACATTATCAGAAACCAAAAAGAACATGACATGTCATTATCCCCAAAATGCGACCAAGTCAGTGAGGGTATATCTGGAAGTGAAATAAATTCCAACCACAACCTAGCCATATGAGAGCTAAAGATCTACAGAAACTCAATAATGCCGATACTAAATACCAGGTAAAGAAACATATCTGTAGTAAAGTAATGGATATCAATAGAATAACTGATGAAAGCTTAACAAAATGGAACAAGGTCAAAATAAAAAAAATCTAAGCTACCTATGCAAACTTTTTGTGGAGGGAAAGAACTAGAATAAAAGAATGACTGGAGAAATTTTGCTCATAATGGAGAACAAAAAAACCCTATAAAAGCAAAATTTAACAGAAACCTTTAGAAAATAAATTGTCCAGAAAAGAGTATGCCTAGGATGACTATCTGGTATAAAAAGTCAAATATCATAAAATAAAGTATGACTAACACAACATACACATGAGAATTAGAGAGCTTACAGCAAAAAGGACATGCAATCACAGGGAAGATGACTTACTGGATAAAGATGGAAAGTTAGAAACAGAGAAAGGTAAACAGCTTGGTATATGGAGCTGTTTAATGGATCAGGACAATGTTCAGTCATACATGTCCATAGGTATTTGAAATAACAAAAGTAACAACAGGGTTAATGGTTACGGGATGCAAAGTACGGAAAGCAATCACTTCTATACAAGATAACAAGATCCAGGTGTCATAGATAGTATTTATGTTGAAGTTCTGAAAATTATATGTGTCCTGAGATATCCTGATGCGTTGATGGAGCTCAATGGCATCTACAACCATGGAGCAATACTTGAGAACTGAATTCACTCAACTTTTATCCCTATACCCAAGAAGTCAAATTAAATGCAAACAGCTGCAACCAATATAGATTATTTAGCTTAATTAACCATATAAATAAAAGCATTACTAAAGTAATTCAGAACAGGATTTACACGAGCACGACTCTGAAGTTAGTGAATAAGAATTTGGTTTTAGAAAGACTCTCAGCAGACCATTTATTATTTGGTTGACTTTGTAAAGGTGTTTGATAGCATTAAGCACAAATAACTTACGTCCGTCTAAAAAAATGCTGGCCTTGAGGAAATGATATAAAAGTGATTAAAAATTTGAACCAGACTGCGTGTGTCAGGGTTGGTGACAGTACAACAGACATTAGTGGCATTGAGGAAGCGGTGTGTCCTGTCCCCTCTTCTATTTAATGGATGTACTGAAAAAATATTTAAAGCAGTGATGCATGGTACCTCAGAGGGCATAAAACTAAAGAAAGAGATAATGAACAATATCTGTTGTGCTGATGATACTGCTATGGCGTTAAAGAGCTACAAAAACCTGTGGAAAAAAATCTAAAACTTCATTCGTCAGAATATGAATATAAGCAAGTGGACATCAGATGGAGAACTAAAGCTGGTGAAGCCAGTGGTATGGTTGGATGGATATTGCTACTTTGAATCAATCGTGAACAAACAATAGAAACAGAATATTGAATTAATATCAAGAATTGAAAAGCCTTTCCAGCATTTGACAGCATGAAGTAATAATTTTCAGTATAGATATACCTCTGGCATCATGAATTAAGTTAGCAAAATGCTATGTATTCCCAATCCTCCTATGTGGCGTGGAAGTATGGATAACAACAAACTCGACAATGAGAAATAGACATTTAAGATGTGAATATATCAATGAATTTTGCTTTTATCCTGGATGGAGCACATCTGTAACAAGAGTAGATTTGGAAAGGAGAGAGACATTTCATTTACAGTCAAAAAGCATGAAATTGAATATTTTAGGCATACAAAGTGATGCGATAAACATCAACTCTTCCAAATAATATTACAAAGCAAAATAGATTGAATTCTAACATAAACTTCAAGTCTATGTGGCAAACTCAAGTGAATACTGAAAACAGATGGTAAAAGACAACCTGGAAGACACAATGATTTGTAGCTCCATGATCTGCCGCAATGGTGCACTCTCTTTATTTGAACTTTTTAGAAATTTGATCTACAAACTCAAAATAGCTTCACCAATTCTAACAAATAAGGAACAGATAAGGCACCTGGAGTAAAATAATGATATTATAATGCATTTGACTTCTCTTCTACCCAATTTAAATGCCCAAATTACATTGTTGGCAGTTTGGTTTTGAAAGTGCAGTAATCTAACAAATGATGAGGACAATTATTTAGAGTACAAAATAAAATACTGAGTGTGAAAAAACAAATAACTAATACAATTGATACAATATTGTAAAATAATCAAATATGCCTTGACTAAAAAATAAGTAACAGATTTAACATCACCAACTACAAATACTCGAAGTAATAATTGCACTAAATAAATAGAAACAGTGACAAAAGCAATAAATAATTACTAGTAATTGTAAAAATATGTACAAGAATAAATTTAATATTAAAAAACTACTTTTTTGTTAACAAAATTAGAATTAATTCAAACACCAAACACCAAGAGAAAAATATTGATAGATAAAGATAAAAGCAAAATACTATGAATTATATTATACAAAATTAAGACACCATTAGTTATAATAATGTGCAATATAATCTGAAAAAAGTGGTCTACTTTAGTTAAGTTATTAATCGTAAAAAACAAAATGATATTCTACAAAAACAGTAAATGCTTGTTAATAAGGACTGGATAATTCAAGCAATATAATATAATAACACTAGAAACTGTCTCACTAATGTGATGGGAACAAATTTCTAAAAATTAGCAATACTGAATAACATCACATAAACAAATGTTTCAATAAATTATTTTAACGTCTATTTAATAACAGAATACGAATGTTATTATTACTATTTACTTGGATATTTGCTATCATTTGTATAAACAGAAATAACAAAAATTGTTCTTTAAAAATAATAAATAGGCTCTTGAGAAAGAGAGTTTATCTATTCTTGAAATATTGTGCATCTTTTCTATAAACACAAGTTTTGACAAATATCTGAATAAAAATTACATGATGCGCTAACCAACCATTTGTCCCTCATGAAACAGCTGTCTAATTAGCCCAGATCCTTGATGGGCTGTAATGCCAATTTCATTTATTCCTTAAAATTAAATAATAATTAGTTTTTTCTTAACTACTGTTATTATTTCATGTCCAGCCCTTCTTTGACAATAGAAGTTTAATAATTATTTTACATAAAATATAATTTTGAGTACTTAATTTGCTCATTCAAATTTTAAGATTTGACTAAGTGAATTATTTTAAAAACGCACTTTAACTTTACTTCCAATTAAACAAGATTTGATTAATTTGGAATGGTCAACGTTCACTGTCCTGTATTAACAAATTTTTACTGTAGCCCAGTGTTTATGGAAAAAAAATCCTTTCTTAAATCTGAATATTTAATTACACAAGAACTATTGAAGAAATTTATTTCACAAAAAATATTAAAAAATACCTCAGCTGTATAAAACTTGGTCTTAACATCCAGAGGTTTAACTACTTGGAACTTGAAGAATTTACGAAAAGAAAGTCTGTTGCTTGTTAACGTTTGAGGCGAATAACTGACTTCACACACAAGGCTAAAAATGATAAATACAATGACTATAATAATAATAATAAAATAGCATTCAGTGTTCCTGAAAACAAAGTAAATGAAACAATACTGCTTATAATTATGGTGCTTATCTGTGCTTGCTTATAAGCAATTGAGCATACCATTTCTAATCACACACAATATCACAATATGTGTTTCTGAAATTTAACTAGTAAAAACACATTTAAAAAATGTTTAACAAGACACAAAAAAAGTTAAAAATATATACAAAAATTACATGGACTTTCACACATTTAGTTAAATTATTAAAACAAATTTTTAAACAAACATTGTTATTTCACAAAAATATCCTAGAAAACAATTACTGACTTCAGTTACAGTTTATTTTTATTTTTCTCCTAAATCAAAAATTTCTTTAATTTCTACGAAAATTTATATGTACAGTATCGCCAATATTTTACCAAATCTATTGAACCAATTTTGAGGGATACAGACAATTTAAATTTTTTTCTCATAGCTTTTAAACTCATTTTTTTGGGAAGACAGCGAATCACACCTTTTTTAAAATTTCAATGGTCGCCAGTTGTAACATATTTTCACAGACAAGACAGACCTGCATTATACTGATGTCCACGGTATATCAGATGAACAAAAAAATTCGAGTGTTATGTATAAGCCCAAGTATGTTAGCTGCATGATTACTATATTTTATGTGCTTATCTCTATTCTCCCCAAATAGTAATAAGGAAAGAAACAAACAGTATAAGCAACAGATGCAGTCTGGCATATATACATGCTATTGGACTCTGTGTTTATATTATAAGAATGGAACAGAGAGCGAGAGATGGGGGGAGATACAGGCAACACCTGTTATCAGTTTATTAACAGTAATATTGCTTTGGAATTAACAGACCCATGTTACATTTGATTTTTTTTTTTTTTTTAACATCCGACTATTGTGCACACTAGGGCTAATGCAGACGATGGGATGACTTATAGCATATGAAAATGCCAAGCCCTGGCTGGGAATCGAACCCGGGTCATCGGGGTGAAAGCCCAGTATGCTATCAACCGAGGCAGCTGTGTTACATTTGATATTGCAGTACAGTTATGCGCATTTATAGCTGGTGATCACTGTAGTTTTGTATTTGTATGTGTGTGTGTGTGTGTGTGCACACGCACGCCCATGTACTCTCTTGGCTTGCGTGCGTGCATACACACACACACACACAAATACATTTTTAACAATCCGTAAAAAACGTCAGGATTGGCGCTCGTTTTAAGGTCCCAGGTTTGGGTCTTATCATGGTCACAGTAGATTTGAAAGTACATATATCTATCAAAATCTCAAGATTGATTTTTTGCATTATTTTCATAATTCCTGATTATCATTTATTTATTAACTCACATGTGTGTGCCAAGCTCTTTAACTTCATGATGTATTACTTCATCAAGTGTTTGACCAGGATTCAGATCTCTGGCTGCAGAATCACTTTGATGTCCAGATAAGGGTATTCGAAGGGAACTTGTTTGTAAGTCTGCCTAGAATATAAAAGGTATGCATAAAACTATCTCAAACTTTGTTTCATTAGATCTCTAAAAAATATCTAATTTGGAAGCTATAGACTTAAAAAAAAAGCATAATTCCTCAAAACCAGTTTACCAGATTTTCCTTAACCTTTTGATGAGTATCAGTGTTAGCATATAAATAGTACTGATGTTTTGGAACATCTCCAGCCATTTACATAAAATGGAGCAGTGATGTGCTGGAATGTCATAAAACAAAGTGTGCATGACTTTACTTGTTAGCATTTCTAGAACACATGGAATGAACACATAAGTGTTTGGGTGAATGAATCAGTTGGCTTGTTTGTTCTGTGAAGGAGGGTTTATCATTCTGTAGAGAAGGTGTTATTATTGACAGACTCTTGTCTGTCAAATGGTCTGTCAAAAGAGTCTGTAAAATGGAGTGGTGTGTATTTGTGACAGACTATAAATAACCTACACTGTAAATATCTGTTTTTCATGCCTAAAGTCAGTACTATTTTTCTGTTTACATCATGCATAAATACTGGTATTATTAGAAATAGGGCAATGAACAGCAGGTTGTGTAGGGAAGGTATTCTTCATTTCTCTACCCGACCTACTAGTCACTGTCCTATTTACATACCTGTCAGTTCTTCCTTTCTTTGCCTTCCTCCTTCCAGTCCTAAAATCAACTATGTTAGTACATGAACAAACTATAATTTTTATCTTTAAAATGTCTGAAGATTCCTCTCATGGTGAATCATAACTCACTCAATAAAACTTTTTTGTTAAATTAATAGATAGTTAAATTAAATTTCCTTGGTCTCATAAAGTTTCACCAAGTAATGACTGTGTGCTCAATAAATAATTTGAGAGTAGGCTTAAATTGAAAAAAAAACTTCCTGTTAGCTGTCAATGTCTGTTTTTACTTTAGCCCCAAACCATAAATTTCATTTATTTTAAATTCAATACACCTTAAATAGCCTACCACCAAGTTTTGGTTGTAAATAACTAAAATTTGATTTGAGGCTGATATTCAAGTCTTTCCTCAAGTAGATGTTTTGGGCAAATAGTAACCTAAAAATTAGGCTCCAAAAGTTCTTATTCCACAAGTCCAAATCTTTTGCAACATCACCCAAAGCTAGAAATGGTACACTAATGCATGGACGAACTAAGAGAAAGGGTTTTCTAAGCCAAAGAGTTGTGCAGTCCATGCCAAAAGCTGAATGACACTGGGGGCACTACTAGGCACAAGGAGGAACCCAGCAGTATTTACTCCTGTACTATTAATCCGGTCTCTGATAGAACAAACTGTTAGATACCCAGACACATTGCCAAAGGTGCATCAGAAAACTGTTGTGAGGAACCTGTCTGAAGTATAGGGTGGGGCATGCCTGAGCACTTTAGGCATCATGAAAAGAACTCTGATTACAGGTATGGAAGTATTGCTAAGCCTATCACCTCTGAATATTTTTATCCTAGAAGAGGATTGTGATATCATCAGGCTATATTATTTATTAACTCACATGTGTGTGCCAAGCTCTTTAACTTCATGATGTATTACTTCATCAAGTGTTTGACCAGTATTCAGATCTCTGGCTGCAGAATCACTTTGATGTCCAGATAAGGGTATTCGAAGGGATACTGGTATTGGTGAATTCTTTTCGTAGGATGAATAAGATTATTGGCTTTGAGATACAATATGATCTCAATTATTTTAACAGGTAAATGGTCCAAAGAAGAATCTAGTTACATGAGAAACGCACTGATCTAGTACACATATGAATCAAAAACCCTTAAAGGTACCGGGTCAGTTATATAGTTAGCTTAAACAGAGCTTTAGCCAAAACCTGGGAATGCTGAAACCTTTTTCTGGGAAATTATTGGTTTTACAGTCTTTCAGGAGAATTATAGATAGGGAATACAATGGTAAGTAAATTTATATAAACTCTTATAGTAAGGCATCACTTCTAGCTCTCGCAAACTGTAACTATAACTCTAAGACAATATGAAATTGACATGATAGCTTTAAAAACCTGAAGAAAAGCCCATACTTTGTGGGCCTCAGGAAATCTGGACATAATAGAGAATGAGAAGGCAGATCGGTGCGCTAGAGTAGGAGTGCACATGCATGTCTCTCAATGGGTTTTTAATTAACACCAAATGGTTTAAGAGAGAGAAGGTCCAGCTAGACTCCTTAAAGGCGATATCTTTCGGCTGAACAGGACACATCTGCAGACAGTGACTGGATTCCTGACGTCACTGAGAGTTCCACAGTTACAAAGTGGGATTTCATACGCCAAATATTCTGTGTAAGAAATGTGGTGATGCTCAGCACATAATCTCTTGCATGTTCAGCTTTGGACAGGAAGCAATTTAAATCCCTAGGCATTCTATGGAGTGGTAGACAGATGAAGAATGGAATATCATTATTCAAACCATCTCTCAGAAGGTTTGGTTGTTTGCAGGATGAACCTATGAACAATAGTCTACAATGTTGAGTAGCTTTTGCCAGGAATACAGTAGCATCCTGGCTTTCGTAATAAAAAAACCTAAAAGTATTGAGAGTTTACATTTGATAAAAATTTGATCAACTTTGTTAAAAGAATCTTCTTTTCAAATAATTAGCTTTGCTGTAATCTTCTTTAATAATGAATACAGACTGATGCTTAACAGAAACTGACAATTGAAATCGTGACAGTAAATAGTAATGGGCAATGATTCAGAATATTATCTTTTATAAATATTTATGTACTATTAATAGTAATCAGCACAAACCTTTAATGTGACGTCTTTAGCTGCCTGACTGCTGTCATTATGAACACATATGTAACTTGAAAATGTTTCTCCTAAATAAATATTTCTGAAACAAAAAAAAGGCTCAAGATTTAAAAAATTTTAAAGCAATGTTACAAAATTAAAAAAAAAGATTTTTTTGTGTTGAAAGTACACATATACATGACAGTTTATAATTCCTTTTAGTATTTCAACATTTAACAGTACAACAAACAAAACACATTTATTGCTAAAATCTATGGCAATAAATTGAAAATATAGATATTTTTCATAAATGGCATGACTGTGACGTCTAAATTTAATTTAATTTTAAATTTAATTTAAATTAAATTTTAAATTTAATTAATTTGTTGTTCACAGTTATGCTCTTGACAGTTGCTTTGTTTAACCCCCTTGCATTCCAATGCTATGGTAAAGTTTTAAGCACAGTTTACACACTAATTCTGAATAAATACAGTAAAAATCATTTATTTGTAAAAAAAAAATTAAATCTATTAACCAGCACCCCAAACATATCATTAATTAATTAACTATAGTGTCACAGTAAGTAAAGTGAGGGAATATCGAAAAGAGCAGAAAATCACACATTTCTTGTAGAAAATAAACAAAAACCTTCATACAAATCTTAGTCACATAGTCATTCCAAGTCAGTTTATAATAAATAGGTTATAAATCCTTTGCTTTCTCACAATAATTCAACAGGTCTGTATTAAACTTAAGTTTAGGAAAGGTAGTTTAATCAATTTTGGTTTATAGACTAAAACAATTTGTAGCATTTTTGTTCATTCATTTTTGTTTTTTAATATGGTGGTTGGAATTTCTAATAGAACCTACTACTTTTTATACTTTTCTGGTTACACATCTTTAGACTTTTTTATGTTCTTAGAGTGTTGAATTAAACACTTTGTGTACAAGATATAAACACTCAAATTTGAAAAACTTGCTTTTTAAAATAGTGTACATGAAGTACTTTAAAATTTCTTCATAGTGTAGAAGGTGAAGTGTAACGTATGACTAAATTTGTTTAAATGTGGTTTGTAATTGATAGATAATGATCAACGTATGATCTCTAGTTACTAAATTGTTAGTATTATTGCATTCAATGATAAAAATTGTATAAACTATGAAACGTCAATAAAATGAAAATGTAATTACTAGAGACTAAATCTCTAGTATTATCCACAACTATAAATAAATGAGTATTATCCAAAACTAATAAAATAATATTAAAGAAATATAAAAATTGAAATTAACTGTTTTCCATGTTTGGTATTTTGAATAACAAGTTCAACTAAAAAATATCCAAAAACAAGAACAGTCTAAAATAGGATGTTTTTTACAGTAAAAAAGTAAAATAGTAAAAAAGCACAAAAAATATAATAGAAAAAAAGCATAAAAATAGCATAAAAAAGCATAAAATAGAAGAGTAGCAGTTCCTAAGCAATTCAAAACCAGGGTGCTATATTTGAATTTAAAAAAATCAAATAACCCATTTAATTATAGATGAAAAAGTACGCAAGGTTCCCCATTAGATGTTTTCAATAAATTTTGTAGTTTCCAAGACCTCAATTAATTGTGATAAAATTAAAAACAAATACCTGTACAGTATATCTGTATGATACTGAACTGTATACATACATATATATATATATATATATATATATATAATACTTATATATTATGTAAGTCAGTAACTTTATAAAGCAGGACCTTAGGTTGCAAAAGCTGTATTTAAAACTAATAACGCAAAATTAAATAATGCCGTAAAATATAATTAATAATCACATTAAATAATAAACACCTACCCAAAACTTTGTGGGAGTAATAAGAATTGTCCTGCTGCTAAAGTCTCAGCTCCAGCAACTGAAGTGATATCATTTTTCAGATGGTTATTCAGTAGGTTCCCTGGCAAGTCGGTAGGATCCGTTGTTACAACACTTGGACTTGCTAGAGTAGGTCTTGTCAATCTCATCACTAAAATATTTAACTTTTTTATAGTACTATAGTATGAAGGTTACAGCAAGCTATATTAACTTTATTACAAATCCATAACTATATTGTACATATAATAGTTGTTACATCCTTAAAAATTATGGTTCAGAAGCTATTAGCAAAAAAAGTAATTGAAAATTGTAGTCATCTTACTTACAGATCTGGTTTCTAAAATGTGGTTATTTTGTTTCCTTACAATAGCTTTTAACTAGAATTTTAAACGCTCTATGAACTATTGCATTTACTGAAAATTAATGCTAGAACGGGCGTTTGAAGCTCATATCAACTATCAATATTTTTTAACGTATCAATTACTTTAGTTTAGCTGTAATAAATTATTAATGAAAATATCACAAATCATTACTTTACTACACAAAATTGTAAATATACACTGATTTGAGTTTTGAATGTAAAATTTATGCACAATCTAATTATCTTATACCACAGTGACCAGGTAACCAGCAAAATGATACTCTAACACGTCGTAGTTCAAGACGATGGACAGAACACAGAATATCCTGAACCAGAGGGTTTACTGAATACATATCCTAGATAGCATGAAGTGCACTTTTTTAATCAGGGCACACCAGATAATGCAAACAATTGGATATAACAATGGTGTTCCAAGCCTTAAAGATAGCAAACAGTTCAGCAGTAAGGATACTACAAATTGGAGGTAATCCATAATCATGCATTTGGTCTCTTGAGTAATATGCACAACCAACATTGTTATTGATTTTCGAACTATCTCTGAAGAGAATCTCAGTACATGGAAACGAGTTAATCACATGGCAAAACTAACAATTGATACACAACTTCAAGAGTGTTGTGTTTCAAGCACATACATAATAAGAATTCGAAGGTTGGCAATTTTATGATCCACGAAGGAATGCTGTTACAGAACAACCTCTTGAACATTAGAGGAAGTACAATACGCAAGTCGGCAAGAATACGGAATGTTCTAATGCTTAGAGGAGCAGTGGCAAGTGGACGTGCTTCATATTGTTGAAGCAAATGATTATTAAAAATAGCATTATAAGCAGGGTGCCATGGCTTACAGGAGATGGAACTACTCTAGGAACTACAGGCCTCGGAGATTTACCTACAAGATTTTTGAGCTTCTTTTCTGGAAACAATGGACTGAACATCTCTAGAAGAGTAATCCAAAGAGAGATCTGATGTTTTGGAAACTGAAGTAGAAGTGATACCAGCAGAAATCAGAATCATCAGTTGAGCGACCTGCTTTGACAATGCCTTCACGGTTTTGTGAGTTCTTTGTAATTGGTGCAGATGGTCTTACTGGTAAATGCAAGAGCAGCAAATGATTTACCTTCAACTACTGTTTTGGAGCTTCTAAAAAATCTTCATGGCTTCAAAAAAAGAAATCTTATCTCTTGCCATGATAGCTTTCTTGTCCTTAAACTTGGGACAGTTAAAGGACTGAGTAGGATGCTCACCACCACAATTAGGGCATTTTGGGTTTTCTTGGCAGTCATGGCCAGTAGATCCACAATTACCGCATACCTCAGGCTTTCTGCACTTGGAACTTACGAGTCCAAAGCCCTGACACTTGAAGCTTCTTCTCAGGTTTGGAACATAAGATCTTACTGAAAGCCATTGATTTCTGGCTTTTATGTGATCTGGGGCAGAAGGCTTTCCAAAAGTCAGTATTACGGAGGCAGTAAGTGTTTTCTGCCCATTGACATTTTACATAATGCAACTCACATCTACTACAGACTCAATTGCTAACTGTGATTTTATCTCCTCCAGGTCTACATGAGGTAGCAATTTTGAGATTACACGATCACTTTTATTTAAAATTTTTATTGTACTACCCATCCTTATGTCTATAAGATTTTTGCTCCTGGGCATATAATAAAGTGATTTAGCAAACAAAATTATCGAAAAAAACCTATACTGCATATTTACCAAACTCAATTTATTAATAATAAAAAAAATACACACTTTTTCAAAAAAACTTAAGAACCTAACTCTACTCCAATGCTGGGTATAATATATATATGTCTGTGTGTGTGTGTGTGTGTGTATAAAAAGTGATAAGACCTAACTTGTCTCAGTTGTTTTGTGTTTGTTTCGGTTATAATGTGTTAACAGGCATGAGTAGTACCAAGGTGATGATGTTGGTGTAGTAATCTAGTGCATGCCAATAACAGTAACATCTAGCATGCTCCATTAAATTAAACAGTGCATAAATAAAAATTTCTTGTTGTGAAAGTAACAATAACAATGAACAATAATAATAACACAACAATAATAATGACACAATATTGTCCCATATAAAAATGGCTTAAAATCTAATCTTATAAGAAATTTATTGCAGGTGAATACTTCTTAACTCAATGATACAGAATATAATTAAAAATTTTTTTTACATTACTTTAGAGAAGTTCTAAAAACTCAAAAATTACATAAAATGTATTAAATAAAGAATAATATTTTGTTTGCATTCGTCTTTACATACCTTTAAGAGCTAATAGATGCTCTGTTTTTTCTTTATTTTCCATGACGACAATAATATTTTATTAAAAGCAAATTACTTGAAAACCAAAATTGAACACCAAAATAGTTTTACAATTATCTGAACACAATAAATTTTAGCCTACGTCATAACTGCTCACAGCAGGGGGGAGTGAAAATTACACTGTACGGTACAGAAGAAGCAAAAATATTAATATTTTACTGTAACGTCTGTAATCTGTAAAGTGTCAAATACTTTTTCGTTTCCATATTATTTCTTGTTTTGACGTTTTGACTATATTTTCAAAATGTAAAAAAAAAGAGCTCAACAGCTGGCCTTAAATCTCAAGGTATAACAATGCAATATGCATAGATGCAAATAACATCATATAATGAAGTGTAAGCAAATGTCTTATATACCGAAATTCCTCTATCACCGAAATTTTCACATTAAAGAAAATGGCGGATTTTAGTCGTAAGGGAAAATATGATACATAAATGATAAATTATAATACAGTTTTTTTTGTGTTTAACGTTCGACTATTGTGCACACTTGGGCTAATGCAGACGTTGGGATGATTTATAGCGTATGAAAATGCCAAGCCCTGGTCTGGGTATCGAACCCGGGTTCTCGGAGTAAAAGCCCAGTACGCTATCAACTAGGCCACCGAGGCGGCTACTATAAATACAGTGAATTAGTGACGAGCATAATCAATTTTTTTTAATCTATTATTTTGAAAAGATTATTTTAGTAAAGGAAACAATAATAGAAAGTTTTTAATATCTTTTTAGTAATGAGTCTAATATAACAACAATTGAAATACTAAATTCCATTATTTTGACAGTGAGTCAAAACAAATCAAACGCATTAATTTGTAACATGGTCCATTAAGAGAAATAGGCCGGGTCTGTCTTCACCATATAAATTATTTTAACTTTAGGTACATTTATCTCAGGTATAAGTAATAGAAGGAGGTAATTTTTTTTTATTATTTTGAAATATACTCTCTAACTATTTTAAATTATAAAATTGGTATTTTGGATAAACCTCAATTTTATTCTTTGTGGTGCAAGGGACAAAATGAAAAAAAAAACAGAAGCACGATAACTCTCTTAGTTCCTAAGGTAAATGTACCTATGTGTAAAAAAAAAGTTTTGGGAAAACCACATTAAACATAGACCTATGTAAAAGACTACTTTTAAAGCATTCTAACTCTATATGAAGGGTAACCTTTGTTCTTCATAGCGCTGCCGGTATTACGGAACAGACTGTCAAACCGTATCAAACAAGATAAACTAAAGTTAGGCTGCCCGGCTTTAGAGTCTTAAAACATAACTGATTATCAATGGAGCAAAATTTTCGTAATCGATTATTTTAATAATCGCCCTACAAAAAAAAATATAAAATGACGACAAAATATATTTTTTTAATATTTACAAATGATAGTACTTCTCACTTTACATGCACATATACAAATACATTCCTAAGTTGTTGAACTTGAGACCACAGATTACATGAAACAAATACTTTGTGGACATTGTTGGAACAGCTGTTTAAGCCGATGCTTTTATTGTAGTTTGTAAATTACTTCTCGTAATTTGCCTTTTTAAAATTTCTCTTCTGTCTTCTTTAAAATCTAAAATTTGAATGACAGTGCAAGTTGAGTGTTGAGTGAGGAATGAACAAGAATCTAGCGTACATTTTTTAATGTGGTTCATTTTTTTAATATATATAAAACAAGATAATCCACTTAATTTTGTGTGAATAGAAAACAACAAATAGAAAAACCTTACTCCTGTAGAGAAAAGAAGTGTTTTTACTGGTGAGTTGTTAATATTAAAGACACTAGCTACAGTGGTAGGTTATGATGGGGTAAAAATGTAGTGTAGCCTGTTCTGCCTTTTTTGATATTTTTTTACCGAAACTCTTCAGTACATGCCCAAAAGCAATAATCCAAAATATAAAAGCGCGGAAACCATGAGAAATACGATAAAAATCGAAAATAAAAGTGACCAACATAACCTCAAAATTGCTACCCGCGCGAAAGTTGCTAATGTGTTGTAGATCGGTAAAACGATAAAAATACGTGTAAAACGGGTTTTGCGTGATAAAAAACTTTATATTTAAAAAAAAACCCATAACCTAATGGTTGTTAGGCCTAACACGGTGATGCCTAAAGAAAACCTTTTATTTCTTTAAAAAAGAATACTCCTTAACCTAACTGATAGGGTTGTTAGGCCTAACACGGTGATGCTTGAAGAAAACCTTTTTCTTTAAAAAAGAAAAAATGCTCAATAACCTAACTGACGTGGTACTTGCGTGGTGAACATAACTGATACAGAGGATGGGTAAAAACCCTGTTAAATTAAAGTAGCCGTGAGATGGACAAAGCCATTGTCAGAAAGGCAATTGTAAGCCTTCCAATAGTCACATATTCAAGCATCACCATGTTAGTTAGGTGATGGGTTTAAAAAAAAAGAAAAAAGTTTTTTATCACGCAAAATTCGTTTTAGATGTATTTTTATCATTATACTGATCTACAACACGTTACTGACTTTCATGCGGTAGCAATTTTGAGGTTATGTCGGTCACTTTTATTGTCGATTTTTATCATATTTTTCGTGGTTTCCATATTTATATTTTGGATTATTGCTTTTGGGCATGTAATAAAGCATTTTAGTAAAAAAAATTATGAAAAATCCATGACAGGCTACACTGCATAATTACCTATGATGGTAAGGCAGGTTGTGCATACCAGCATATATATAAACTTTAGCAAACATAACATAACACAAATCTGTATTGAGATTTATTTATGCAGTATAACTTGTTGTTTTCAAACAGTGATTTTGGTAAATATGCAGTGTAAGTTTTTAGTTTTTTGATAATTTTTTTGGTATTGATAGTGATTTTTGAATATTTTTTGTTTTATTTTATGACTTATTATATAATTAACACATATTCACATGCGGAAAATATTTTTTTTAAAGATTATGTACGATTTTAGGCTGTTTTTTGTGGAACTATGTTGTGGCATAATTGCTGTTTACGTTGCATTACACATATTAAATTTCATACACAGATTTACCAGTCATGCATGTTATTAACTAAGTGTACTTAATGTTAGGGCATAGTGCTTTTTTTGTTGGTTCGTTCTTATAATGAAAATATTGTTATATTTGCATCAATTATTTGTGAACTGTGCAATTTTCCTCTTTGTACTAGTTTCACAACCCAACATCCATCGGTTAGGTCATTGAGTATTTTTTAAAAAAAGTAATTTTTTGTTGTCTCAGTAATCAAAAACACATTACCTATAATAACCAGTGTAATTAAATAGCTTGTTCACCCAACACTGTGTCAGGTTATTGAGTACTCTAAAAAAAAAAAAAATTAAAGGTTTTTATTTGTTTTAACGATAAAAACATATTATCTTACCAACATTCGTGAGGTAGCAATTTTGAGGTTATGCGGATCACTTACTATCGATTTTTATTGTATTTCCCATGCTTTCTGCATTTTTATATTTTAATAAGGTGTTTTAATGAAAAAATTACAAAAATAAATAAAAAACAAACTACATTTTGTATTTACCTTTTTTTCACCAATCTGAAAATTTTGTTATTTAACAGAAATTTAAGTACTGATAAATCTAAAACAACCTTACAATGCATTGAAATAGGTGTTGTTTAAGACATATTACTGTACTTTGTTTGTTCTTGTTGTGAAGAGGTTAAGATGGCACCCCTGTAATTAAATAGGTTTTTTACGTAATAGTAGTAAGGTTAGTAACGTTAGTAAGGTTCTTCAACTAACAACCATGTAAGTTGTTCAATATTTAAACATTTATTGAACAAAATACTGTTGACTTAGGTTTTTAAGTACATATTTTTTTTGTTTTACAGAATTATAATCCAGTTAAGAAAAAAATATTAGCAAACCTAACTAAAAATGTTTTTATTCTGTGGTGTAATAGATTTTCAATAAAAAGATTTATTTTCTGTAGCCTTAGTATTGAATAGTATTAGAAATTAGTATTAGAAATTAAAATGAATAATTCATTTTGAAGATTGTGAAGAACATACAGCCAAAGAGTAAACACTATTGACAAAAAATTATGAAACTGCTGATATACTGCATGTTGTAATAAACAACATGGTGTATAGAACAGCAGTTTAGATAAAAGTTTCGGGAAGAAGTAGGTCATGGTCAGTTGATTCAGGGAGGACCGGAGAGCTGTTTGGGGGCCAACTGAATGCCAAGAAGTGATTGATGTTCCAGGAAAGTATTCTAGCCATGTGGTGCTGGGAGGGGGGCAATGAATTGACAGTATGTGAGGTAAATAGACAGTTTAGTGTACACTTCTTTCCATTTTTGTTTTGGTTGAATAAATTGGGGCACAAGTTTTTAGTAAGGGCTATGCAACATTATTCGGGAAAACCTTTATAATCTGCTAATACAGTAAAATAGTGTTCGTTCTTGGGTTGTTATCAAGTGTAGAAAGAACAAGTGCACATAAGAATATTGTAAAAAAAAATTATAAGTATTAAAAGAGATTTTTGAACCACTGATTGATCATTTTTTGAAGACATTTTTTTAAGAGAGTTCCAATTGTTAACAGTGGATAAATCACTATAAGATTTTATATATTTTGTATGGCATGTTTTTTTTTTAATGGGAAAAATACTTGTAATCCTGGTTATATAATTATTAATCTGCTGGATGTAACATATTTATTTAGACTAGTTAATATATTACAATTGCAATATATATATATATATATATATATATATATATATAAAGGCGAAAAGCACATTGAGGCTATTATTGCCTCCCTAAATGTGAGTGTGAGTGTGAGTGTAAAGTGTTAAAATCGTAAGTGTAGTGTTGTAAGTGTAAGTGTTTGTTAGACTCAGGTACAGCGAGGGACGTCTAAATCCTCTCAATAGGTGCAGCTAGTCTATTGTATATATATATATATATATATATATATATACAATTGCAAAGGTAAAAAGTATTGTATAAAGATTGAAGACAATTAACACCAGTATCATAAACCAGTGTTCCAATATGATTATATACTTATCTTTTCATTCTTGGTCGTTTGCTGGATAGATATTGTATTTTTCGTAGGAACACAATCTTGATTTTTTCATAACAGTCCACACAAGGCAGCTTTGCATTTATTTTGGTGTTAAGCAGCTCTCTAAAAAAAATATACTGTATATAAACATTACAGGCTAATCCCTGACATATAGTAAACATAATCAAAACTTAAAAATAATGTTTGTTAATGCACATTCGGTAGACCTCTTATAACCTGTTTGAAAACAGTGAAGCTTTGTAGCATTTTGAGTGTCTGAATCCAAATTTAAACACTTGGTTACTGTTTACAACACATTTTTATTTTCAAAACAAAGAAAAAAAAGCGTTCAAAAATAAAATTAAACATAATTTTTTTAATGAAAACATTGGTAAGTCTGTTTCTATTTATGAATATCAAGTAGATATTTTACTAAAAATAATTTCTAAATGCCTTTGAATGACTATTTTTAGTCTATATTAAATGAATGTACATTTAAATATATTTAAATCTTGTCTTGTTAATGTTAATAACGTACTTATATCTATCTGTTTTCTTGTAGGCTTACACAAAGGTTTAATTGAAGGCCATTTATTTTATGACCTTGACTTGATGACAAAGTGATTTAGAATTTTTATGTTCTAGACTAATTAGCATAATTTAGGTCTATATGCATCATGTATATTCATTTGTTCAATATCAAAAAAAGAAAGCATGATATAATTTTCAAAAAAGTAAATTTGAGTACATCATCGTTTAAAAACTCAATTAGAAAACATTAGTTTTAAAGTCTGTTTAAAGTACGTTTGACAATTACTGTTAAAACTTATAATAGAAGTATCATGAAACCTACCAATAAATTTAACCCTTCAGAAGTAATAAAAAAAAGTTTTTCTATACATGATGGCTTTGCCTCCAGAACTAATAATTTAGGCACATTAATTTTGTTTCAGTATTACTTTGATTTCTTTTTTTAGTCCTATTTTCCATGAAAGACCCAGCTGGTGTCAGAGTGTATAAATCCATTGTCAAACTATATTCTGATTTTTAGCCTGATTATCAGTAAATAAGATATTTAGCATTTGGTGAATGTAGTACCTACAGATATAGTATTTAGTTCCAGTTATAAACCTATTTTTCCTTTGCGTATCATATATATGACTTTATTTCTGTAATATTTGCTAATAAAGGAGAAATATTAACTTAACTTTGATGCAGCTTGAGTGGAAAAAAATTGTGGCGTAGAGATTGTCTCTCTGACATGTTAAAACAAATTTTCTAAAAGTAAAAAAAATATAATATTACATAAATGAGCATTTTAATATGCAAACATTTTTGTAGTATACAAAAAACTTATAAAAATGAACCCTAACTTCATAACTTTTTTATCTTGTATTAAAAAAAAATCTTATTTCAGTATTGTAATTTAAAATATGATGTCTAAATTAGTAATTTTTTCAAAGAAAATAATTTTTGTTTTTAAAGAAATTTGAAAATTAAAAATAGTAAAATTAATAGAGATATTAAAACTGTTACGTACAATATTGAAATCAGATTTGCATAAATGTTAAGGTAAAAATGTGAATTTTTTAATATCATGAATGAAAAGAGTAAATTTTTCAAAGAAAACCTGCCACAAAAATGTTTTCAAATTGCCTTTTAACAATTTTGATCAAAATTTGCTCAAATTGAAAAGGACTCAGATAAAATGTATGGGTTGTTATGTCCTCAAAAAATTTGGCTAACAGTAAACAAAAATCAGCCTTTTTAAAAAAAATAGTTAATCTGTTAACATTTTGGTTTTATATATATATATATATATTTCTAAAATTTATAAGTTCCTTATTAAATATTAAATAATAAACAATGTGGATTTATTCATGGTGCTGGCATTACTGAAGCACTTGAGAGGATCCTAGACATAATTTACTATATGATTGACTGTGATAAGGCTGTTATTGCTACTTTTATAGACCTCAGTAAAGCATTTGACACTGTTGATCATAAGATATTAGAAAAATTAGAAAATGAAGATATGAGAGGTGTTGCACTTAATCTTATTAAGAACTATTTGTCTAACTGAATGCAAAGAGTCAAAGTTGGTAATGTTATCAGCACTTTTAAGCATGTTAGTACTGGTGTTCCCCAGGGTACTGTCCTGGGGGCCACTTTAATTTTTGATTTATATCAATGATGTTTTTGAATACTGTGAAGATATGTTTGCTTTTGCTGATGACACTGTTGTTTTATCTTTTAATAAACACTTGGGCTCTAGCTGAAAACAGTAGGAACCAAAAATTGCAGAAACTTAAAGACTGGTTTACAGGTAACAAATTGACTTTGAATGTAAGTAAAACGGAACATATAACATTTGGTTGTTACACTGATAGTGTCCCACCTTGTACAAAAATAACAATAAATGAATGATACTCCTATTAAAAGAACTAATATTATCAAATATTTAGGTATTTTCATGGATTACAATTTAAAGTGGGATATTCATATACAATATGTAATAAAAAAAGTTAGGTACTTTTTATACTTAGCATATAAATTGCGTTACCTACCTACTAGAGTTTTAGAAACTATTAATTATGCATTTGTGTACAGTCATATCAACTATGGTCTAATTATTTGGGGGGTGGTGGTGGTGGTGCGTGTATATCGGAACTTAAATGGCTTGTAAATCTACAAAATAAATTTATTAAGTTGTTAAATGACAGTAATATTCCAACTTTTGAAGAACTTTATGCGACCAAGTGTGTTATATTCCACTATAAATACTTAAGTGCTACTTTTTGTGCAGATCAAGAAATAAGGGCATTTCATATCATAAACATAAAAAAACCATATATGAAACAAATTGTACAGTCACTGCAATAAAATATTTTAATTTATTACCTAATGATCTAAAAGACGTAAAAGTGTCAGACAAAACAAAAAAGAAAATAATTTTGAAATACTTGAAAAGTATAATTTATAAGCAAACCATGAATATATTTAAATTGTGAACCGGGCATTTACTTCAGTGTAAATGTATACAAGTTTTTTGTTTTCTTTTTTTGTTATTAGGTTTTCAGCTATGGCTCCTGAGTACAGAGAGACACTTCCTCTCTCTTTGGGGTATATGTAACTCCTTATGGAGAGATGTATGTATAAAGCCAATAAGTAAATAAATAATATATATATATATATATATATATATATATATATATATATATATATATATATATATATATACAGACACACACACACACACACACACACACACACACACACATATATATATATATATATATATATATATATATATATATATATATATATGAAAATTTAACACTTATTCAGTGTAGCAAATTTGAAATAAAAGGAATTTATATTTCGGGTAAAAAAAGGCTAAAAATAAATCTACACTAGACTGTTAACCTTTTTTTAAGTTAAATATTTTAGTTTGACAAGTTGTTTTTAGATGTCTCAAAAATATGACCAAAATCTGATGAACTAATTTTTTTGGTGTTTGTATATTTTCTGAATTTAATTTATCAGAGGAAAAAATGAATGTGAAAAAGTTTGTGTAATGTTTTTTCACCATGTGCACCAACTTTAAATATGATTACATGTATATTTTGGGTTTTAGAATCAAGATGAGTGAACTGAGATTTGATGGCAGAGTTGTGGTTGTAACTGGAGCAGGAGCAGGTTAGTTTTAATTTAGTACTAATTGTTTTACTGAAGATTTTACAGAAGTTTGAAACTTGTTTTGTTTTATATCACCTTGGTTATTGTGTGAAAATTTTGGAGCACTTTTGAAAACCAAAGTACAGTGGGGCCTCAACTTACGAATTTAATTCGTTCCGGAAATGTTTCTTAAGTTAAAAATTTTTGTAAGTTAAGGCGCGTTTTACATGTAAATTGTCTAATTCATTCCACCACCATATAGTGAAATTATAATTCAGTCTCTATCCATATAATGAAAAAAATACACATTTATGTCAAATATGAAACAAATTTTAACACTTTTTCAATTTTTTTTGACATCTTAATTTGTTTATGATTTGTTTACACTTTTTAGAACTTAGTTTTTAATTATCATGACTTTTGTTTTCGTTTTTGGGTTCACTTTCATCTTCCCCAGTTCTTCTGATGTACGTTTGGTGAAATAACAGTCCAGGAACAATTGTTTTTACCGTCTTTTAAGAATGATTCTGAAATGTGTTAGGCAAATGTCATTAAAATGAGGCTGTCCTATTCGTATACACTTTTTCAGGTTTTTTTTGACATTTTGTTAGTTGAGGCATGTTTTGTAAGTTAGGGTGGAAAATTTCTGAAATCCCATTTCGTAAGTTGAAAATTTCGTTAGTAAGGTCATTCATAAGTTGAAGCCCCACTGTAGTTAATTTTTTTAGTTACTGCCATACATTAGTTTTAATTGAATGATTTGATATTTAATATTTTTTGTTTTTTGTTATATTTATTATTTGTTATTATTGTTATTATTATTCAGGGCTGCCATATTAAGGATTTGGAAGTGGATGGGGCAATCATCTGGGTTGGGATAAGCATAGGCATTGAATATAGACGTACGCCATATATATTCAATGTCGTAGGGGTAGTTATGGTACTTTTTTTTTAAATTAAGCCCTCCAAAACTGTATTTAAATAATTTCAGGAGATAAAAATTAAATTAGTTAAATTGCATGGAGAATTTTACAAAAATCAACCAAAATAACAGGTTATTCATGTCATAAAGTCATAAAAACAGTGTATCTGAAACAAAATGGCATTAAGAAATTATCTGTAGCTGAAAATTCCAAAATTTATGTATGGTACTTAATAGTTGGCTACTAATTTAAGGTAAATTAGCAATTTGTCTTACTTTGCTGAAACAGCAACTTTTGATACATTGAAAGTTTGTCTTCAAAGAGCAGTTGTGGGTCTTGGTAGATGTTCTTTGATCCTAATGGCAAACAAATGTCTAGTTTGCTTGATGTAATATTTATGACAAACAAATTGAGCAGTAATAAAAAAAATGAGCAGTGATTTTTTAAAGCAAGTTTTGTTTTTCAAAAATTTAGAAAGCTTATTGAAGGTTTGGTAAGCTGAAATGACATAATGCTTCTTTAACTTGCTGTAGTTAGTGGATACATATTTAAAAAAAAATTTTATTGTGATATTTTGTTTCCTTCTTGTTATTATTTTGTCATTCATTTTAAAACCATTGGCTGTGTTGGTATGTTTTATTTTATTGTATTCTCTTATGTAGTTTTTACAACTTTAAGGTATGTACAAGTGTTTATTGTCTGATAATTGTGGTGGATTTCCTATATAATCTGTTTTTCTGGAAAATGGATTGTAATGATTTGATCTACACACACACACACACACACACACACACACACACACACACACACACACACACACACACACACACACACACACACACACACACACACACACACACACACACACACACACACACACACACACACACACACACACACACACACACACACACACACACACACACACACACACACACACACACACACACACACACACACACACACACACACACACACACACACACACACACACACACACACACACACACACACACACACACACACACACACACACACACACACACACACACACACACACACACACACACACACACACACACACACACACACACACACACACACACACACACACACACACACACACACACACACACACACACACACACACACACACACACACACACACACACACACACACACACACACACACACACACACACACACACACACACACACACACACACACACACACACACACACACACACACACACACACACACACACACACACACACACACACACACACACACACACACACACACACACACACACACACACACACACACACACACACACACACACACACACACACACACACACACACACACACACACACACACACACACACACACACACACACACACACACACACACACACACACACACACACACACACACACACACACACACACACACACACACACACACACACACACACACACACACACACACACACACACACACACACACACACACACACACACACACACACACACACACACACACACACACACACACACACACACACACACACACACACACACACACACACACACACACACACACACACACACACACACACACACACACACACACACACACACACACACACACACACACACACACACACACACACACACACACACACACACACACACACACACACACACACACACACACACACACACACACACACACACACACACACACACACACACACACACACACACACACACACACACACACACACACACACACACACACACACACACACCGCCTTTTAAGAATGATTCTGAAATGTGTTAGGCAAATGTCATTAAAATGAGGCTGTCCTATTCAGATACACTTTTTCAGGTTTTTTTGACATTTTGTTAGTTGAGGCATGTTTTGTAAGTTAGGGTGGAAAATTTCTGAAATCCCATTTCGTAAGTTGAAAATTTCGTTAGTAAGGTCATTCATAAGTTGAAGCCCCACTGTAGTTAATTTTTTTAGTTACTGCCATACATTAGTTTTAATTGAATGATTTGATATTTAATATTTTTTGTTTTTTGTTATATTTATTATTTGTTATTATTGTTATTATTATTCAGGGCTGCCATATTAAGGATTTGGAAGTGGATGGGGCAATCATCTGGGTTGGGATAAGCATAGGCATTGAATATAGACGTACGCCATATATATTCAATGTCGTAGGGGTAGTTATGGTACTTTTTTTTTAAATTAAGCCTCCAAAACTGTATTTAAATAATTTCAGGAGATAAAAATTAAATTAGTTAAATTGCATGGAGAATTTTACAAAATCAACCAAAATAACAGGTTATTCATGTCATAAAGTCATAAAACAGTGTATCTGAAACAAAATGGCATTAAGAAATTATCTGTAGCTGAAAATTCCAAAATTTATGTATGGTACTTAATAGTTGGCTACTAATTTAAGGTAAATTAGCAATTTGTCTTACTTTGCTGAAACAGCAACTTTGATACATTGAAAGTTTGTCTTCAAAGAGCAGTTGTGGGTCTTGGTAGATGTTCTTGATCCTAATGGCAAACAAATGTCTAGTTTGCTTGATGTAATATTTATGACAAACAAATTGAGCAGTAATAAAAAAATGAGCAGTGATTTTTAAAGCAAGTTTTGTTTTTCAAAATTTAGAAAGCTTATTGAAGGTTTGGTAAGCTGAAATGACATAATGCTTTTTTAACTTGCTGTAGTTAGTGGATACATATTTAAAAAAATTTTATTGTGATATTTTGTTTCCTTCTTGTTATTATTTTGTCATTCATTTTAAAACCATTGGCTGTGTTGGTATGTTTTATTTTATTGTATTCTCTTATGTAGTTTTTATAACTTTAAGGTATGTACAAGTGTTTATTGTCTGATAATTGTGGTGGATTTCCTATATAATCTGTTTTTCTGGAAAATGGATTGTAATGATTTGATACACACACACACACACACACACACACACACACACACACACACACACACACACACACACACACACACACACACACACACACACACACACACACACACACACACACACACACACACACACACACACACACACACACACACACACACACACACACACACACACACACACACACACACACACACACACACACACACACACACACACACACACACACACACACACACACACACACACACACACACACACACACACACACACACACACACACACACACACACACACACACACACACACACACACACACACACACACACACACACACACACACACACACACACACACACACACACACACACACACACACACACACACACACACACACACACACACACACACACACACACACACACACACACACACACACACACACACACACACACACACACACACACACACACACACACACACACACACACACACACACACACACACACACACACACACACACACACACACACACACACACACACACACACACACACACACACACACACACACACACACACACACACACACACACACACACACACACACACACACACACACACACACACACACACACACACACACACACACACACACACACACACACACACACACACACACACACACACACACACACACACACACACACACACACACACACACACACACACACACACACACACACACACACACACACACACACACACACACACACACACACACACACACACACACACACACACACACACACACACACACACACACACACACACACACACACACACACACACACACACACACACACACACACACACACACACACACACACACACACACACACACACACACACACACACACACACACACACACACACACACACACACACACACACACACACACACACACACACACACACACACACACACACACACACACACACACACACACACACACACACACACACACACACACACACACACACACACACACACACACACACACACACACACACACACACACACACACACACACACACACACACACACACACACACACACACACACACACACACACACACACACACACACACACACACACACACACACACACACACACACACACACACACACACACACACACACACACACACACACACACACACACACACACACACACACACACACACACACACACACACACACACACACACACACACACACACACACACACACACACACACACACACACACACACACACACACACACACACACACACACACACACACACACACACACACACACACACACACACACACACACACACACACACACACACACACACACACACACACACACACACACACACACACACACACACACACACACACACACACACACACACACACACACACACACACACACACACACACACACACACACACACACACACACACACACACACACACACACACACACACACACACACACACACACACACACACACACACACACACACACACACACACACACACACACACACACACACACACACACACACACACACACACACACACACACACACACACACACACACACACACACACACACACACACACACACACACACACACACACACACACACACACACACACACACACACACACACACACACACACACACACACACACACACACACACACACACACACACACACACACACACACACACACACACACACACACACACACACACACACACACACACACACACACACACACACACACACACACACACACACACACACACACACACACACACACACACACACACACACACACACACACACACACACACACACACACACACACACACACACACACACACACACACACACACACACACACACACACACACACACACACACACACACACACACACACACACACACACACACACACACACACACACACACACACACACACACACACACACATATACATATATATATATATATACATATATATATATATACACACACACACAATGTACATACAAACACACAAATCTTTCTTTAGTGGCACTAAAGGTAACTTCAGTATTTGTCACTATAAAGAGATTCCGCTATAGGGAGAGCTCAGCTAAAATGTGTTCGAAATGTGTTTTTATTTATAGAATGTGTTATACCACTATTTTTAATTGAAATAAAACTATATCACATATTTAAAAGCTTTAAAAAAACAAAACAATACAGAATTTATTCAATAATTCTGTACAAATAAAATATTGTAATTGTGATAAAAAGGCAAAATTTTGTCGAAACTACTACAGAACCATGTCATCAATTCCTTCAAATTATGTCTTTAGAATTTTCTTGAAATTATTCCCTTTATTTTATCTTCGTTTTTCAGTATTGTGCCAACAGAAGAACTAGCTAAATTAAAATTTTGGCAGACATCTACTTGCTTCACATCTTTCTCTAACTTACAAGAAAAACTCAACCTTTAAAATCTAACGATAAAATGTTCTCTTTAGACGCAAATACACTGTATTGTAAAAGTTAAATCAATGCAACACTTGTAAAATGTATTAATTGCATAACATTTAGTTCAGTTGACACACTTAGCAGTGCTTTTATCACTCAAAAGACATGTTGGAAAACTGAGAAATAGGATAGAAGAGTAGGAAGTATGTATGTGTTTCTCTGTTATAGAGAAATTCATAGAATTTTGTTAACTTCAATAGAAAAAGTTACAATAAATATTTTTAGTATAGGAATGGGAACAGACCAACTCATTTTGCTATTATAGAGAGATTTCCGTTAGAGGTCCACAGAGATATGAAATAGTGAGATTTTACTGTGTGTGTGTGTGTGTGTGTGTGTGTGTGTGTGTGTGTGTGTGTGTGTGTGTGTGTGTGTGTGTGTGTGCGTGCGTGTGCGTGCGTGTGTGTGTGTATATAAAAGTAAAATATTTGTATATTTTTTGTTTTGATATATATCAAATCAATGTTATCCATTTTCTTTTTTTACAGATAAGTACAAAAAAATTGATTGTTTTTGTGTTTTTTCTTAAGGGTGAATTTATGCAGGTAAGTTATTTCATCATAACATCTGGTTGTCTTGCAGTGTCATTAAAAAAAATATGTCTATCTGCCTTAGTATATCTACATATTTATTACTAAACAGCCAAATCTATGGCATGCAGATATCTGCAGTTTTCCTTGTAGGTGAACTGGAAAATGTCAAGCAACATCTGAAAGGCAGATTTTAAATTTCTAATCCATTTTTTTAAACAAAATATTTAGCTGAAAAGTATGTGTTTTACATGAACATTCATACAATGAAAACGTTTGATTTTTTAAAATATTTTTTTTGGTGTCTAACGTCCGACTATTGTACACACTTGGGCTAATGCAGATGATGGGATGATTTATTGCGTATGAAAATGCCAAGCCCTGGTCGGGAATCGAACCTGGGTCCTCGGAGTGAAAGCCCAGTACGCTATCAACTAGCCCACTGAGGCGGCTACGTTTGAATTTTGTTGGCAGTGTGCCATGTGGATATATATATATAATATTAAACATATGCTATTTAAACATCATCCTTTATGAAACCATCCTTTATGGATGGTATCATGTGGTAGCACCATGAAAAACATATTAAAAAAATAATTTGTCTATTATCCATTGTTGTTTTTATAGTTTATTGTTTTAAGGATTTTGACTTTTTTAAAATTACATGGTGCTATCTATCACATGTCAGTTTCCATAAAAGACTTGATGTTCTAACACCAGAATGTCCCAAAATCTAAAGATGACAATGCCTGTCAAAACCAGTATTTAAAAATGAACCAAGTAAGGATTGCATTGATAAAATATAAGGTAATTTATCCAAGTAAACCTTAAAAATTTTGTTAACAATATTTCAAACTTCACATTGTTATAAAGAAAATGCTATTGTGCTATTATAAAAGAACACCATTAATATCAAGTATAAAGAAATTTTTATAATAATAAGTTTATTGTTTGTAAAATTTATTGTTTACTGTTGTTTATTGTTTGTAAGTTTATTGTTGTTGTAATAAGTTTATTATTTGTAAGTGTGCACAATAATCAGACGTTAACACAAAAAAAAAAAAAAAAATGTAAATTTTTATAATCATTTTTTGTACATAGGACTTGGACGATGTTATGCCTTATTGTTTGCTGATCGAGGAGCTTCAGTAGTTGTAAATGATCTGGGTGGAGGCAGAGATGGAGAAGGTCAAAGTTCAAAAGCTGCTGATGCTGTTGTTGAAGAAATTAAAGCTAAAGGTAATGTTAGGTTTTGTGAATTATTTATTGGAGCCAAGTAGGATGTATGAAAGTGCTATTTTTCTTCTATAGAACAGGCATACTGATGTTCACTTCAGCTGATGATAAATACTTTATTTTCTGAAATTTCACTATGTCATATAACGGGAGAGGGGTAAGACAATACATATATCTTAAATTTTTTTGCATTTAATAAGGCCTTAAATTTCTAATTACTATTGAGTAAGTTAAAAGTTATATATATATATTTATATATATATATTTATATATATATATATATATATATATATATATATATATAATTTTTATTTTTATTTTAAGGCAAAAAGCACACTGAGGCTATTATTGCCTTCCTAAATGTAAGTGTGAGTGTAAAGTGTTAGTCATAAGAGTAGTGTTGTAAGTATATGGGAGTGAAAGTTTCCTTTGATGGGACCAAGTACGTAGAACTTGATGTGTGCCTAGTACTGCCAAAGATCTCTGGACAAGTTATGGGACCGAGTAGCCTACAGGCGCCTGGCAAGCACATCGGTGTTGAATTATGGGTGTCAGAGTCTATAATTGGGTGTATCGAAACACGTGGTTACAGTCTGTGAGTACATAGATGGCGGATATCAGTAGTACTAGGATTTGGGGGAACCGTAACTTTGTATTGGAACTCATTTCTAAGTATCGAGAAGTGCTGAAGACATGTATTTCAGCTGCAAGATATTGGAGATCTCGCTTTAAACTGAGTCTCCCGGTCACTGGTGATGCTGGGTGCACCTTGTACAATTTGTTTGAGATATTTTTACTCCTGAATTGCTTGGAAAAAAATATGGCCACTACAAACAAATGACAAAAATGTGTTGAAGAGACTTCATTCAGCTTCATCGAACATATCTCTTAGTGCTTTTGGGAGTCAAGAATCTAATTGAAATTATGAGATGTGTGCTGATGCTCTTCAATTGCCATCTCCATATTCCTAGTTTTCAAAAATTCTGTGGAAGGAGCACATAAATTCTAGTGTCATCCTTCCTAATTAATAAAGCATTAGTGGGAAGAGTATGTCCTGTAGCTTCTATCAAGAGCTGTAAAACATACAGTGCTTGTACAGACCAGTGGCAACAAGCAAAGGTTTTGTTCCTGAAAATGACATCCTTTTTTGAAAAGGTCAAGGTTTCTATGGAGTCCCACAGAATCCTGAATTCTGTGAAAAAAGTGGTAACATGCAGAGATCTACATTTAGACCTGGAGGAGATCAAGTCAGAATTAGCATCACAGTCACTTACTGACGTACAGTGCATTCTGTGTAACGAGAACGGAAACAAATTCCTACTAGTGCCCTCATACTAATTTTTGGAAAGTTTACTATCCCGGAATAAATATTTGCTAAGTATCAACGGCTTTCTGTATGACTGAAATAAAATAATTGTAAATAATTTTATTATGTTATTTCAAATTCGTGTCACTGTAATGATAACCTTTATGGTTTTTTACTGGAAAAAATATATATGAAGATTTATAACTGAAGTTGGTATACCTAATCTGAAAAAAATTAAAAATAATAAGGGTTTGGGATGAAGTAAATCAAGCAAAAGTCATAAACTCTAATGCACTCTAGTTGGTTTTTTTGATCCATGTTGGCTTTTTTTCGATTAACTGTAAAAGAATTATTTAAAAAAAGTTATGTTATAAATTTTTATATATAACCAAAGTTTAAGCATTGATGAATCAATTTTGAAAAGATAAGTTTTTTTTTTAGCTTAAGACCTGAATTGTTTTGGGAAATGAATGAATGTGAGTAAGTTTGTGTAACGTTTTGTATATTTCTATTGATTTTGTTTGGCATGTTTTTCGTGTACCGTATTAGTAGACTTGATGTTTACTTTCTCATTATGGTGTATAGAAAGTTTAGTGTTCATGAGAAATTCAATCTTTGATGGATGTTAAGTTTTTGCGTCCCATATATAAAAAAAATGTTTTTTATGTGAAAATGTCTGCACGTCTTTGCATGCATGAATAGGAAGAGCAGTAGGATAGATCAATCCCCACTCCTCCCACCCCACCTGTGGTTAGTATGTTGTTAAATGTAAGGCCTAAATTCCCCTAACCATTCCTCCCGTATCGTGGTTTGATAGGTGTTAATCTGTGTACATAGTGTATAATTTACCTGTATATGATGTATATATTTATAAAATAAACTAGCTCTTCATCGGTGGCTGCCGATTCCATCTCCAGCATTGCATTTGTGCAATCTGTGATGAAACCTTTGGTGGTATATAGTGTGAGAATTTATGTGTCCTTCTGTTCCACAGTGTTATATATGACAGCTTAAACATTGTGTCAGCATTCTCCAGGCCTTCTGCTTGCTTAGACAGCTGTCTTGTTTCAGCGGGGTTACCAAAGCTGTCTTCGGCATGGTGCACACCCTGCTTATACCCATCCCTACTACTACTACTCGTTAGATCCCCTCGACTGTAGTGCACTGATTTTAGTAGGTCGAAAAAAAGCAACCCTTTGAAATTTAGTAGTGTTTATTTAATTGTATCAGAGGTATATACATAAAGTCAACGTCCCAGTTTCTACTCGGTCTGCCTCTCGTTATCGGTTTGCCACTAGTAATTAAGTGTTTTAGGCTACATTTTTGCAAAACACAGTTACAAAAATCGTCGACATTTAATTTACAAGTCAACCATATCTCAAAACGTAAATTTCTTGCACATGTTCTTACATGTGTACCCTTCAAACTTGGTTTTATACACTATCAGTTTCATGTTCCATTTATGCTGACTTCCAGCGGCAGTGACAGAAAGAAAAACATTTTCATATTCTGCATGCAAGACCATCCACCTGACAGTCAGGTCGTAGCAGTATGCAGGCATGTAATTATATTATATTACGACCAAATATAATATAATAAATGACCAAATATAATATATAATTATATATGACCAAATATAATAATATTTGGTGATAAAACCAAAAATTGTGTAGCACGCTTTTACTTCACAAAGATAAATTTGTCTCATAAATAAAATAAGTGGAAAATATAATAAATGAGTCCATAAATAAAGAGCAGAAAAGATAAAAATCACGTTATCTATCCGCACGCATGCATGATCAGAAGCAAATTGAATGACAGGACGTGTGCGGTTTCTGGGATGTCACTAGTGACTGTTGCTATGAGAAGTGTCAGTTATATATTTATGTTTCCTGCTTTAGATAGTACACAATCATATGAAGGAGAACTAGGAGATTGTTGAAAACGTTTGAGACAGAATACTGGAAATGATAACAAGGTAGGAAATATTCTTTTTTATTTTCATTCTCTTTCTCACTTTTACTCTCTCGCTGTATCTCTCACTCTCACTCTCTCAAATAGGGAAATGTGTACAGATGTGTTTATTTTCACAGGGACGTAAGACACAGGATAAGGTCCATAGGAGATATCTACTTGCACTGCAGGATGGAGTTGTGCAGTAACATAACAAACATCAACACAGCGATGAGATCGCAATTAAATGGACACAAATTCCATTTTATATGAATGCTGAGGGTGTGTTGTCAACCACCTATCATCACTGCAGCAGTACCTCAACAGCCTGTTGTTGTTGAGACCATTTCAGAAGATTCACCTCCACTTTCTCCACTCTCATCACCCCAACCACCATCTTCACCACCACAGCACAGATTGATGTTGAAAGGCTGTTGTTGCAAAGCAATACAGTGTTCGACTTTAGTGTATATACTTTCCACTGTGATGAAGAATTAGAGTTGCTAATAGCATTGGAGACACTAATAAAAGCGCAAGCAACAGAGCTGTAATAAATAAATAAAATAAATGTTGTTTGAAAAATATTTTTTTCTTTTCAAAATTCCCTCTGACAAAACTCAGAACGTTGACTTTATTCGAAGGCTTTTGAACTAATAAGTGAGTTAGATATCTCTCTCTCTCTCTCTCTCTCTCTCTCTCTCTCTCTCTCTCTCTCTCTTTCTCTTTCTCTTTCTCTCTCTCACACACATACAAACACAAGATAAAAATGGTATGTTGTTTAAACCTATACATTACCTCAGATTGTCCTCTTGTGTTTTCACAGGATTGGAACTGTTGTTTGAGGCGATAATATTGCCACCACTACGGCTCACATTACAATCCGGGGTTAAGGTGAAAACTTTGACCCCTTGAAGAAGTACCCCATATCCATCACTACCCCTGGTAACTACCACTCCATGATAAAACTGTAGTCTCCCATTATTTATTATTTTTTGACTTCCTGTTTTAAATATTTTTTCAAGATTTAACTCATTGCTTGACTCACTCACTCATTCATACTCACACACACACACACACACACGCACACGCACACACATATGCACACGCACACGCACACACATATGCACACACACACACATATGCACACACACACGCACACGCACACACACTCGCACTCACACTCACACTCACTCTCACACTCACACTCACTCTCACACTCTCTCTCTCTCTCTCTCACACACACACACACTGACACTCATACACACACACACACACACACACACACTGACACTCATACACACACACACACACACACACACACACACACCTACACTGGCACACACACACACACACACACACTCACCTACACTTGCACGTGTGCGCGCGCGTACACACACACATGAATATTGACCGCATCTTTGTCCAGCTGTAGGAGTTGTACAGTATGTAATTGTAATTGTACACAAATAACTATTGGTTAGTTCGATTGGGATAAAAAATTAGGAATACTCTATGGTCATGATGCCATCCGCTGTCAGTTTTAGCTAGATCGCCCAACGGAATGTTTTTTATGTGATATTTCAGAAACACCTGGTCGAATATTAAACATCTTTTCTCGATCGTACATAAATCTGTGGCTAAATCATCAACATCACTGAGTGTGTGTACATTACATACTACTTTGTTTTTCATATCGTAATTTCAGTTTGGTGTAAGAGTAAAACTGTCCCTTGGGGGTCCCCGTTGAAGAAGTACCGAATTTACATTGCTATACTGTCCAAACTTGTTTATACTTATTGTACCAAAGCATTAAATACTAATGCTATTATATTATATATATAATATTATATTATATTATATATATTATATTAACATATAATAAATGTAATTGGTAATAGGTATAGGTATAATTGTTAAACTCTTATATTTAATAATCAAGATAATTAGTTAATAAGAAAAGTTCACAATGAATAAATATTAACAAATATTGCATATAAGAATTTTGATTGTTGAAAAGTAATAAGTAAAATTTATTATATTTTGTTCAATGAAATTTTAGTTGATATTGTTATTAAAAAAAGTTAAGATGATTAAGATGATTACATACCAAGTTACTTTGAACTCAACATTCCGTGAGTATAGTTATAAATTTCAATAGGTAGGAATTTTTAACAGTCCTGCAAAAAGGTGTTAGGTTTTTACATAAATGAGAGAACCTGGTTTATGTACTTTTGTCCTTTAATGAAAGGTTCCGTTTAAAACAAGAGATGAAGCAATAGTTACAAATTTAGTAGAAATAAAATTTAAATAAATTGCTAAATTACAGTAATTATCTCTGGCGAGTAGACATTCCTTTTTTTATTTTTGTTACATACTAATTATGATAGCACTATGTCCAAATGACCAAAAATGTTTAGATAAAAGGTTAAGCTTGTCACAGATTTTATAGAGCCTGTGTTTGGTATAGTAACTGTGGCTAATTTAGTAATTTAAAAGTTATTGGAAGACTAGATAGAATCATCTATCAACAATGTTAAGCACACAACCAAATTCTTACGAGTTCTGTGAACATATGTTTAGTTAAAGATTTTGTAGATGTTGATGGCTGGTTAGCTTGAAGTGTATGAGAACACTTATAACACAATGTTAATTAGCACACACAATGTTTAGTCATTTATATTTACTTCACAAGAGAGTGGTTGTTATAACGTTTTACACTAAAAACTGGTAAACTTCGTGTTATGTCCGAATTTATGTTATAGCGGGTTGTTTAGCAATTATATATTTTAGAAAGACAACAGGATTATATAACTCAAGCACATGTCAAGTTCTCATTTGAGGTTGGCTGCTAAATGAGTCGTTAATGGTACCTTAATTGGTCCACTGACAAAGAACAAAGGATTTTTTTGTATTCTAATCCTCTCACAGAAAAAGGACAGTTAGAATTAGCTGTGGATATGTCATAATGGTGAATATACCAACATGATCAAATCTTGATGCGTGGCTCGGTTACGGAGACTCTGCATGTATGTGTTATCACTGTAAGATTCAAGAGACAAGAGAGTGAAGTTTCATGGAGTGCACCCTAATGCTGTGCATGGCTGGGCTTCCATTGAGTAGCTAAAATGGCAATTTTGATTGGCTCAAAGTATTGATCTCGCTAGTAGTCCGTGGATTTAAATAATAGCAATTTGGTGGTTGACAGAACACTAATAGTATGGTGGGAAAAAGAAAGCAGACATACCAGTTACAAAATAATAATAAGGACAAGAAGTATAATTCTTCAAGAATAGTGCAACAAAAAACTTTATTACAAAAAAAGCTTATTTGCCTATATCTTGGGACTAAAAAATAGATTTTGACATTTTTTTCTGATCAAACACTGTTTCTCAAATTTGACTTGAAAAATTTTGCAAATTTTGCTGAAGTGTAATCTGTAAATACCTGAATAAAACGTATGAGTTGCTACAATTCTAATAATTCTGGTTTAGGAGCTATTGAAAAACTACTAAAATGTTTGCATAATTTTTCAAAATAAGTTTATCAGATTTTGATCAAACTTTGGTTAGATACGAAGAGTCACAACAAAAGTCAGTGTAGTGAATTTAAAGTGAAAAATAAGTAAAAAAAAACTATAAGTTAAGTTAGGGCTGTGATAGGGTTTGGATTTTTTCATATCATTATGTATATGATTCTGACTTATTATGTATATTACTCTGACTTATGATTCTTCATAAGTGATCAAAATTTGAGCAAAAGCTGATGAAACATTTTTGTAAAATTAGTCAGATTTTCTGTTTTTTTTGTCTGAGCTGAACCACATTTTTTTGGAAGTAATTAAATATAAAAAAGTTTTTGTAACCTCATTCTACTCAAATCAATGGCTTACGATAACCTGGTTAAAAAAAAAAATGTGACAAATCAAAGGTGTGATTGTGAGGTTTTATAAATAAAGTTGTGCATTTTATTTTGATTTAGTCATATAACAAAATGTCTGTTAATCAGGTGGCAAAGCGGTCGCTGATTACAATTCTGTAGTGGAAGGAGAAAAAATAATTGAAACAGCGCTTGCAAAGTTTGGTCGCATTGATGTTGTTGTGAATAATGCAGGCATCTTGAGAGACAAGTCGTTTGCTCGCATTAGCGATACTGATTGGGGTACGTTTGAATTTTATATCATTTTAACAATCTGAAGTAATAGTAGATAGTACTGTAGAAAATGAAACTCCATATATTTAGACAGAAATGTAAAACTGTTTTTGCGTTTAAACATTGGGTTATGTAATAACCTAATGATGCTTAACCTCAAAACTTGTTCACATAAATATTGTTCTGAAATTTATTGTTTTTTTATTTCATTCAGTTCATTTGATTTGACTAAAAAATATTTATTTGAAAAAAATTGTATAAAGAATATTACAGGAAAAAAAATCAAATTTAAATCTTTAATTTTATTTCAAACTTTCAGATTTAATTCAAGCAGTACATTTGAAAGGATCATTCAAAACCACACAAGCTGCATGGCCACATTTTCGCAAGCAAAACTATGGTCGTATTATCATGACGTCATCAAATTCTGGGTTGTATGGCAATTTTGGGCAGGCTAACTATAGGTAGGTATTTATGATCCATGTCTAAACATTTATTTGATTGTTAAAAAAAAAAATAATTGGTGATTGTTATAAAACAGGACAAAACCTTCAGACCGTATTGGATAAGTGCACTGTAATTACAGGGCTAATTGTTATTTGTGTTATATTGTATCATGAGGAGGATAGTGGGCTCCACGAGGGGGGATCCTCTACTATGATATAAGTAGACGCTAGGCTGCTACAGGTTTTAGCAAATCCTGCTCATATATAAGCTATTGATCTACTTCCATCTCCAACACTTCAGGTGGAATCAAAACCTAAACTCAGCATCCCTTCCACTTCCTAACGGTCCGTCCACATTTCTATCGACATGCCAAGTCAAGGCAAGGCCTGAAGAATTAGCTTTAAGAAGGTGGATTTTAGATTTCAGGTGACTTCCACTTTTTATCTAGCCTTACCTAGATGGGGGGCTCTGTAAAGGCTCTGTCTAGCCATATACCATATACCATACACCGGGTTGTCTGCCCCCTAGAGTGGGCCCTGTCCGGCCACAATAACAGGTCATTGATATGTAAAATAAACAATAATTTTCCTAATATAGAGCCTTGGGGCATTCAACATTTGTTTTTATTGCCAAACTTTTAATCCCATTAACTTGTACAACTCATGTTCTTTAGTGCAAATAACTTTTATCAAAGATAGGCAAACACCTATATGTGGGGCTCTGTATAGGTGGGCTTTTTATTTTTCTAGCTAGTTGTAAGATTTTGATGCTGGGAACAAAGTGTAAAAATCCACAAAGCTATAGTGAACCAGCAAAAATAAGCCTGGGAAGTAAAAATAGCATGGAGGTGTTGCAAACTTAATTAATGCCAGAATCATAGCAGATTGTGTCAACACTAGGCGGACCTAATGAAACTTGTAGGCAGACCAAGTTTGCATCAGCTTGTAATGCAAGATGTGATAGATAGGTCAAAAATCTCAAATCAGTAAGGTAACAGACCTGATAGACGTTTTGAGAGGAGGTGGTAGCAAAGGGGATGCTAATTACATATAAATGCAGAAGACTTCGTAAGGATTAAACCTTTGGGTGGGAAACATGACCCTTATAGGACTGTGATGACAGGACTGACAGAAAACCGTACTCAAAGACTGGAGAACTGTCAGCCAGAAAAATCTATTGTAAATGGTTACTCTAGTTGGATTTATAGGACAGCAGGGATCTTGTGTAATGCCAGCTAAGAAGAACCTTGGAACTCGTTATGAGGGACAGTGCTTTGATGGTGCATCGGAATGAGGTAGGAATTTATACAATGGTGAAATTGTGCTTGGTCTACACAGGGTGGATAAGAAAACTGCACTTTACATAATCTACGATTGTGAGATTCTTGTCAGAAGGAGGCGAAGGATGTTTGTCTTACAAGACCTCTAGCTGAATAAGCTAGGCAGTGGAGTGGCTCAAACTCATTGAGGGAACCAGTCTCCTAAAAAGACCAAGAGGCTTAGTTGCACAATAGACCCTTTGGTTGCAGTGCCAGCCAGGGCTTAACAATTCCTATAAACTTTGAATACATTATCCATCTATGTTTTACTTGCACTTGCAGTACAAATTAACCTGAAGCAATAAAAAAAATGTTAAAATTAAAAATAAAATAAAATAAGTTAATGCATATGTTTTTGCTATTCAAAATTTGACTTTTTATCACAATATTCTTTCATATACTTTTTTTTGTTGTGTTGTCATAATACATTATACACATGAACATTCTGGTTTTTCAGGCAAAGTGACTGACTTGTTAAGCTGCTTTTTGAATCAGTTTTCACACTACTTTTCAGGGCACACCAATAAATACACCACCATTGAATGAGTATGTGCTTCATACCACATTTATAAATTTTAAAATATTAAAAGGTTTTCAAAAAAAGAACTGATTAAATATATAACTAACTTTGCTAAATCATATGTGGAATCATTTAATAATACACCCTAATAAAATAATATAAATTTGTCAATAATCAGATAAAAGTTTAATACTTAGACTGCCATGCCCTATCCAAAAATTGTGTTGAATGCTGCCAAGGTTATTTGCGTAAACATTGCATTAAACACTAGGTCATTGTTGCATGGCGCTACCATATACTGTCAAAGCCTATATGGTTGTTTTAACACAAGCACATATAATCATCATAATTTTGCTAATATCTAATGTAGAACAATGATTTTCTTCATAACTAAATAGACTACAACTTATGTTTACAAAATCTTGATTTATTGTATTTCTAAATAGTGTTGTAACTGATATAAAAAGTTTTGTTTTTGTTGTTTAAAAACAAATTTAATTTTAAGATTTCTTGAGTACACGAAAAAAAAATTTTACCTAAGCCTTGCGTCTTATTTTCAAAAAATCATAGAATAACTCCTGAAAATGTTGTTAAGACATATTACTTTTTGAGAGGTATAAATTTATTTTCCAATCAGCTGAAAAAACTATATTTTTTAAGAAAAAGCATGTATTTTTTAATGAAAATACTATACGGGTGCACTTAGTGTATATCTAATGAAGACACACTTGACAGAACATTATATAAAAGTAATTCTGGTTTGATGTTATATCTTACTCATAACCAGTAATCAGCATTTATTTGATGTAATTTGGTATGGATAAAAAAAGAATAAACTTAGCATCAAATGCTTTTAAGTTACATAAGACTTACTACAGCAGACCAGAATTCATTAATCAATTTCCATGTCCGTAAAAGTGTAAAGTCTGTACATAAATGTAAATATATGGATAAAATAAATCCTTTTATTTCCACAAGTTTATATAACTTTAAAGTTAAGAAAAAATTTAATGAGGTAATTTATATTTTATATTTTAATATTCCATCTGTAGAAGAACTATATATTAATTACTAAATGTATAATGTTTCATTACAGTTGCTTGGGCTCTATCTATCGCACCTCAGCTAGTAAGACGAGGAATAAAGATATTATACTGCCTAAGCATAGAAAAGCAATTTTTAAAAGAAATAGTTTATACACTGCTGTAAAATACTTTGTTTATCTAATGAATATAAAAACCTTACAGTTTCTAACAAAACTAAAAAGAGAATGATTCTGGAGTATGTCCGACATAAACTGTTTAAGTCGCAACACAGTGATGGTTGAATTAATTTTTTTTTATTATTAATTTAGATGAAATTGATGTATTCTAATGTAAGTTTCTGTGTTGTGCTTAAACAGGTGATGATTTGAAAAGCTTCTTTAGTTTTTAGTTTATAAGCTAGTTTTGTAAGTTTAGCTCCTGAGCACAATGAAGTTTTTCAGGAATATGTATCTCCTCTATGGTGAGATGTATTTTATGCTAAATAAATAAATAAATATTGTGAAAGCTCATTATATTGGCTCACAGCGCTATTCAGATGAACCTATGAAGCCAATTGCAATCTGTGGCAGTATTCAGACAACTTTTGCAAGCCAGTCTAATTGGCCCATTGTGGTATTTGAAGTCTTTAACAGCCGATTAAATTGACCAGTGATGATCAAAGGGTTAAATATATACGAAATCAATTATTAATCAATTATTAACTCTTAAGTACAATATAAATTTCAGAACTGTACGGGGTGAATATTGAGGTGCTTTGTAGTTCAGAGAATTAATGTGTAAATTAAAGGGTTGCTCTACTATGTTGTTATGACTTATATTCCTTGCATCCTGTGTCTACTTTCTGTAGCAATGTGCTTAGTGAATTAACAGCATATTAACTATACTAGGTTAACTTAACAGACATAAGTCTTTATTGCATTAAGTGTATTACACAATTCTTACAGTGCAGTAAGTGGAGGAACACACTGAATTTTAGATCACATAATTAGTGACATAATTGAATATAGGTCAACGATTTTGCTGAATAAGATAAATTGAAGAGTTTGCCGAATAATAACAGTACAATATTAGAACAAAAGATGAGCGTGTTTGTAAAAATGGATAACAAACACAGAACTAAAATTTGTAAAACAAATTTTGGTAAAATAATTTTCAGTTTTGAACAATTTTTTTCTTAAATAAATAAAAACCGAACTTGTAAAACTTTTGAAAACATGAAAATTTGTTTAGTCTAATTGTTTTATAAAACTTACAAAATTATTATTTATTGTGAACTTTTATAATATTGTTTTTAGTTCTGCTAAAATGGCATTGGTAGGATTAGCAAATACAATATCGATTGAAGGACGCAAGAACAACATCCATTGCAATGTGATAGTGCCAACAGCTGGATCAAGATTGACTGAGGATCTTCTGCCTCCAGGTATTAATTGTTTTACTGAATGAATAACAACTATTTTTAAATTCTAACTAAAAGACACTTGAAAAAAGTAAATAGTAGTTGAAATAGATTTTTCAATTTGATTGTAGATTGCACTTCTTGTACAAATAAGCTACGTTGATATGATTTATTTTTGCTTAAAGTACAGTGGTTAATATAAAATATGGTTAATTTTAATAATAATTGTTTTTTTGCAACAAAACATTTTACACTGCAAATTAAATTAGGCTTCAAGTAGTTAAGTGGTGACCTTTTTTGGTTGCCATTTTATTCTAGTCAAAAACATCGATCTGCCAATGTGAAAAGAGATGGACATCGATATTTCAATAAGGTTATATTGCAAGCGTTATGAGATGGCCTGTGTATGCTCTTTCCTGAGCAAGAATATAGCAAAGCCATGTGCCATATCTTATTATTTATAGTAAAATAGATAACAGGCCTGAAAGTAATAATTAGATGAGTTTAATGTAATTTGAACAAAATAAATATAGTATGTTTCATTTTTGCAAGAAATATTATTAAAAATAATTATGTTTTCAGTTCCCCATAGATGATTCACAGTAGGAAACTGTTTTGTCTTTTTAAATTATAGAGAAAATAAATGACTAAATCATTGTTTAATTCAATTGAAAAAGATAAAACTGACATAGGCCTAGGTTTTTGATCTTGAAAATTTCATTTAATTGTAAAAATTTTTAATATTTTCATTTTAAAACATTGTTTGTCACACAGTATATCTATGGTATAATAACGGCTCTAAAATTGCTACATGCTTGATGTTTGTTTGAATAAATAAAATTGTTTTGAACTTAATTTGTTGCATTAAAAAAAGTATTTTTGTAAAAAAGTATCCTTTTTAAAAAATGATAGACGCCTTTTTTCTGTTTTCTTTTTTTGTTAAATATTTAAATTAAAAATAAACTTGTTTCAGATTATTTTGCTGAGTTGAGGCCTGAACTTATTGCTCCTGTGGTTGTTTGGTTATGTCATGAAGAGTGTTCAGAGAATGGCAGTATAATTGAATCGGCTGTTGGTTGGGCTTCAAAATGTAAATATGCTTTGTTTTTTTATAATGGTGCTAGCTTATATAAGGAAATTAAATTTGTAACTTCTATAGGCTACATAAGATTGAAAACCGAATCACTATTAAATTAAAAATAACAGTTCAGTGTCAATTAAAGGTATATATAGAGGGAGGTGTGGAGGATTAGAAGGAGCAAGACATGAGTCGGAGTGCTTTGCGTGATCCAACAGGGTCTATACGCAGATAATAATAATAATAATAATAATAATATATATATATATATATATATATATATATATATATATATATATATATAAGTTATATAGACAATTATTGTAAACTTTGCTAGATTTAGTGTTAGACTTAGCTATATTTAATGCTGACAATTTAGCTTTTAACACAGTAAGCATTTTCATGTACCTAGAGAAGAAAGAGCAGAAGCTCAGTGTGAATCGAGGTCTCACTCAGTTCGCATCTCAATGCATATGAGACGAACTTAAATAATTATAATAAGTTTTAAGTGAATATTAAAGTCTTATTGTAATTAATAAAAAGTTGTTTTTTTAAAAAGCGGCGTCCCGAAACCATACCATAACTGGCGCAGTCGGTAGGACACTTCGGAAAATTAGTGCATATAATTTATTTTCAGTTTCAACTGTTAACCGAAGTGTCGAACAAAAGACCAACCGTTTAATTTAATAAGTGCATATTACTAAATTGAACACCAACCGGCAAAGTGAATATTTGCAACCGTAGAGTGAACATCTACATCCGAACCAAAGTGAAGTGAAAAAATTGTGTAAAAGTTCAGTGCATCACGCAATGAGCATAGAGTTTTGGATTTTGTAAGTAATACAAAGAAGAATAACCTTTGTGAATCTGTATACATTATCCTTAGTTATTTATAACATTTTAACTTTAAATAATAATTAAATTAAATTTTTACAATGGCAACTCCTGTTTTAAAGAAGGAATATCTAGATATGATTCCGGAATATTCTGGAGAACCTACAATGTTAAGTAGATTCATATCAATTTGTGACAAAATAGTTGCTAAATTTTATGTAGCTAGTAATCCCGAAGACTTTCAAAATGAATATTTGATGTCAACGATTTTAGCTAAGTTAAAAGGATCTGCTTTAGAATTAGTTGTAAGTTCTAATAGTTATGCTTGGTTAGATGTAAGGAAAACACTTTTATCTTGTTATTCAGACAGAAGAGATTGCTTTACATTAAATCTCTAAAATGGCTGAACTAAAACAAGAAGTCAATGAATCACCATTTAAATTCTATGATAGAATACAAAAATTGTTAAACCTGCAAATAGCATATTTTGTAAATAAAGAAGTAGGCAACCATTTGGTACTATGCGAGTACGTCCAAAAATTAGCTCTACGAGTTTTATTAAGAGGGCTACAGGAACCATTAGGTTCTCTTATGAGAACGAAAAATCCCACAACTTTGGGTGAGGCACTTAACATGCTTACAAACGATTTCCAGTTTAAAAAGAACGGATTATTCCAAACAAACTGTTCCAACATTCCACCAAAAAACCAATATATGCCAATCCGTAAACCAATACCTAACCATCAGTCTCAACAAAACCCTTACAAACAATTGCATCAACCACCACAACCCAATTCTAACTATGGACACAGACAACCTTACAATCAGACACAAAAACATTTCGTAACTGATTATACTCCAAAAGCAGATCAAAGTTATCGACCCACGCCAATGAGCATTTCGACTAGACAAACGGGCACCGCGATTAGACAAAATAAGTTATACCAGATGACCGGCAAGCAGGTTGACCAAGAAAGCGATGACCACGCGATGTACGAACTGACGAGGCAAATACCTAATATTTCCTTATCAGACCAGGATGTAACAGACGAGAACTCGGAAGAACAATGTTTTGACTACAACCACACTGACGAAGACTGTGAAGATAACCACTTAATCTCACAATCCAAGAGAATAATTTTTAGAGATGACCAACTCAGGAACCGATTTTCAATAATGAATCTGAGGAGTGATAACAATCACTTACCTTTTATATACGATCCAAAACTAACTTTAAAATATTAATCGACACAGGTAGTACACGATCTTTTATAAGAAAATCATTAGGCCTAGAATGTTTTAAAAAAGTATAATTAAAGAACCCTTTGAAGTAACCACTGCACATGGCGTTCAAGAGAGAAAACTTTAGTTGTAAACTACCTTTGTTATTTAAAAAGGCAATGAAATTTTACCTTTTGACTTCCATAAACAATTTGATCTATTGCTAGGTTTGGATAACATTAAAGATTTGGGAATACATTTAGATTTTATAAATAATAAGCTAATCTTGTGTGGTAAGAAGATTCCTATTCACTATTTTAACACGGAAGAAGACGTATCACAAAAAGAACAGACTCTGTTAAACAACAAATTTCAAGTTACATAGTACAAGCTAGAACCAGTCAAATTATGAAAATTTCAGTAAATAATATAAATAACGGTGAAGGAGTGTTAGCATATAAACAAATAAATGGGTTAGAAATTCCTCAATGTTTAGTAACAGCACGTAAACAGTGAAGCTCTTTGTCCCATTACTAACAACACAACAAGAAATATTAAACTGACTATAAATGAAAGATTTAAATTAGAACCCTAAGTAATTACAATATTTATGAACCAAAAACATTAGACAATAGAATTAATTTTAATATGACTGATTACAAAAGTCGAAAAAATATTTTTGATTTGTCAAAAATTAGAGTAGAACACATTAATTCGGAAGAAAAAATTGCCATTACTAAATTAGTACAAGAGTACGCAGATATTTTTCATGTTGACGGAAATAACTTGACCTTCACTAATCAAATAAAACATATAATTCGAACCACAGACGAAATTCCCGTATATTCTAAAAACTACAGACATCCAGAAATTTATAAAAACGAAGTTAACAAACAAATTGATAATATGCTGAATCAGGGAATTATTCAACCTTCTCAATCCCCGTGGAACTCTCCAGTATGGATTGTACCCAAAAAGCAGGACGCCTCCGGTAAAGAAAAATTTCGACTAGTAATAGACTTCAGAGGCCTAAACTCAAAAACAATTGATGACCGATTTCCTTTACCAAATATAACAGATATTTTAGACAAGTTAGGACGATCTCAATATTTCTCGACATTGGACTTAGCTTCAGGATTTCACCAAGTGGAAATGGACGTAGACAGTGTAGAAAAAACAGCATTTTTCACAGAAACCGGACATTACGAATTCTTAAGAATGCCTTTTGGTCTAAAAAACAGTCCTCCCACATTTCAGAGAATTATGAACAATGTTTTAAGGGGAATTCAAAATGAAACATGCCTAGTATATTTAGATGACGTCATAATTTATTCAACCAGTCTCCAAGAACACATACAAAGACTTAGGGAAGTTTTTGACAGACTAAGGAAAGCAAATTTTAAAATTCAGTTAGACAAAACCGAATTTCTTAGAAAAGAAGTAGCGTATTTAGGTCACCTAGTAACAGCAGAAGGTGTCAAACCAAATCCAGATAAAGTGAAAGCAATTAAAAACTACCCAATTCCAAAAACCACCAAACAAATTAAGGGATTTTTAGGTCTATTGGGATACTATAGAAAATTTATTAAAAATTTTGCTGGAATTACTAAACCTTTTACAAACTGTTTGAAAAAAGGTGCAACAATCAAAATAGACGATCCAAATTATATAAATTGTTTTGAAACTTGCAAGAATATATTATCTAATGAACCTTTGTTACAATATCCAGATTTTGAAAAGGAATTTAATTTAACTACGGATGCTAGTAATTTTGCGATCGGAGCAGTGCTTAGCCAAAATAAAAACAGAGCTGATTTACCTATAGACTATGCGAGTCGAACGTTAAGTGATAGCGAAGTCAATTATTCGGCGATAGAAAAGGAATTACTTGCTATAGTATGGGCAACTAAATATTTTTGGCCCTATATCTACGGAAGAAAATTCAAAATTTATTCGGACCATAAACCTTTACAATGGCTTTTTTCAGTCAAAGAACCAAATTCTAAACTTCTTCGGTGGAGACTTAAATTAGAAGAATACGATTACCAAATAGTGTATAAAAAGGCAAGTTAAATCAAAACGCTGACGCACTTTGTAGAATACAACTAAACGTTAGCGATACCAGTCCAGTGAACTCAGGATCAACGACCGATCAAGACATTCAGCAAACGTTAGCAGAATCAGTAAACTTATATTTTCCGGAATTAGACGAAGGACTTCCAGAAGTAGACGATGCTCAATCGATGTTAGCCAACATGGATGAAACGGAAGATATCTTAGTCGACTTGGCAGCAGCAGAAGATAACGCAGAAGATAACGCTGAAGATAACGACCAGACGTTACATTCAAATTATGAAGGTAACACAGTGATTGAAATGCCAATTTTGGATGAACCTGTTAATTTTGGAAAAAACCAAATAATAATATCGCTTGTAAACTATAACCCCAAAAAAAAAAAAATACAAAAATTATTTAACAACAGTAAAACAAGATTCATTGTAGAGATATCTAAAAATAATTTCGATAATGATGCCGTAAATTTTCTAAAACAATATTTAATACCAAATATAAAATATAGTATATACTTTGAAAACGATATTTGTGAAAGATTTGCAACTTGCATAGCCAGACATTTTAAAAATTCGCAACTATGGTTAATTAAATGCATCACAAAATTAGTGGACATAACCGATGAAGAAGAGGTTCATTAAATCATAAAAAATTATCACGTAGGGAAAACCAACCATCGTGGAATTCAGGAAACATACGAACAAATAAAAAGGAGATATTATTGGCCAAATATAAAAAATCATATTCAAAATTTTGTAAACAACTGTGACATTTGCTTAAAAACAAAGTACGAGAGGATACCCTTAAAGCTAGAAATGAATTTAACACCAACAGCTACGAGACCACTACAGATAATGCACGTGGACAGTATTACACTTGATAAGCAAAAGTTTCTAAGCATTGTTGATAGCTTCTCTAGATATGCGCAGATGTATTGTATTGCAGGTGCACAGGCTGTCGAAATAGTCAGCAAATTCTTGGAGTTCTTTTCTCATCATGGCATACCAGAAGTTATAGTAGCAGATAACGGCGTGGAATTTAATAACAGGTTAGTAAAAGAAATGATGGATTTACACAAAATAAAAATTCATTTCATAAGCACACAACATCCACCATCGAATGGGATGGGAGAAAGATTACATTCTACACTAATAGAACATATAAGATTATTAAACAACCAATCTGAATTTAAAAATGAAACAATAAAAATAAAGTAAAATATGCAATAATCGCCTACAACAACAGTATACATTCTGTAACGAAATTAACTCCGTTTGAAATTTTAAATGGACACATAAATTCCAATTCACTTTTAGATATTGACGTTGAGAGACAAGTTATGAATGACTACGTTGCCACCCACAAAGAAAGGACACAAAGATTGTATGAGATTATTAGAGAAACAAACCAAAATACAAAGGAAAATATTTTAACTAAAAGGAATGTCAATAGAGAATTAGTACCCGAAATTCCATCTGATGTTTATGTCAAAACTGTACAGAAACAAAATAAAACTAAAAACAAATATAATAAAGAAGAAGTTACTTTAGTAAACGCGGAATTAAAAACGGCAAAAATTAAAGGGAGACACCTAACACCAAACAAAAATCCATCTATCAAAAATTAAAAGACCAAGGAAAATCAGTAAAATTCCAAAATCTAATGATCCTTCTATAAATCCTGTTCCAGGTCCCTCCTCTTCCTTCAGGGAGTAATTAAAGATAAGCTAGAGATAATTTATGTAGAAAATAAAGTTCATATTAAGAAAACTAGGTATACTTCAACCAATTATAATTTCCACAAAATAATTGTTCAGTGAAATATAAAAAAATTCATCAGTTCTATAATAACAAATTACCATTAGAGCCAAAAATAGAAAATATGTGGGCATTTGAAAGTGTAATAGACGTAAGTTGTAAAATTAGAGCTAAAGAAATAGTATATTTACTGAAATTGCTTATTGTAAATGAAATAGACTATAATATTTATAAGTTGTTATTTGTACCAACCAAATATGAATCAGGATATAACTGTAATTCCTAGAGTAAAATATATGATAATGTCTAAATCTAAGTTAGGTAAGGTTAAACTCTTAGGTTTAAACAGTAATTGTAAGAACAAAATTCATTCAAAATCTCTATGCTCATTGGAACAAATAACTAATCATAATCTTGATTGTGAAACATCTATAATACAATCCGGCAAGACGGACAGCTACAAATATTCTGCATTGGAGATTCCTGAAAATTTAATATGGATTCCTGAAATGAACCAATATTTGGCAATTTTACCTCAAAAGGAAACTACAGCAACTACACTTCGAGGGATCTATTTAATCAGTCCCAACAATGATTCATATTCTTTATCAAGATAAACAATTGTATCATTTAATTTAGACGCTATATCAAAAAATTCATCAACATTCAGTTATTACAACAAAAATCAGCATTTGGACCATCATCATATTCGGAAGTCTTCTCCTGGTGATTATTTATATTGTGTTTAAACGATTTTCGGGAAAAGGCCAACGTCAACCCAGCACTCGACCACCCCCGGAAGTTTTATTTAGGGATGGAGGAGTTATATAGACAATTATTGTAAACTTTGCTAGATTTAGTGTTAGACTTAGCTATATTTAATGCTGACAATTTAGCTTTTAACACAGTAAGCATTTTCATGTACCTAGAGAAGAAAGAGCAGAAGCTCAGTGTGAATCGAGGTCTCACTCAGTTCGCATCTCAATGCATATGAGACGAACTTAAATAATTATAATAAGTTTTAAGTGAATATTAAAGTCTTATTGTAATTAATAAAAAGTTGTTTTTTTAAAAAGCGACGTCCCCGAAACCATACCATAACTTATATATATGAATTTAAATGAAAAATCATTTATTTTTTATATTAAGTATAACTTAAGATAGCAATTGTTACATGGCACTATCAATCAAAAATAATTGTTTACATCTGTAATTTGAAATTGAATAGCCTTTTTTGTTATTTAATTACACATTATTTTTTTATCTTCTATTGTTTTCTTCAGAACAAAGGCTTACAAGTAATTTTAGCTTTTAGGCAAAAAAAAAAAACCCAATAAATATGAAACCTAAATTACATTGTGATTTTTAGCTGAAGAAAAAATCAACAAGTATAAATTTCGTTTAACTGAGTATCAATATTTTGTCACATTAATGGCCAAAATGCCGCCTGGAAATATCCAGGTTGTCTGCCCCTAGAGCCGGCCCTGTTCTGCCACAATAACAGGTCAATGATATGTAAATTAAACAATAATTTTCCTAAAATAGAGCTTTGGGGCACTCAACATTTCTTTTTACAGGCAAACTTTTAATCCAATTAACTTGTACAACTCGTGTTCTTTAGTGTAAATAACTTTCTATCAGAGATAGGCAAACACCTCCTTGCCTCATGGCTCATGTCATATTAGCCATGATGACTTTTAATAAATGAAAGTATCAAATAATAGTAAAATATAATTTAAAAGGGTTTAGTGCTCAAAAATGTATTTCTACATGTAAATTACACATTCAGTAATTAATACAATACCTTAAGTATTTCAGAACAAAGTTTTTGAAAAAAGTTCTTATTTGTCTATTGCTTTTTGGAAAATTGCCTTTCTATGTCCTCTTCTTAACTGCAATCCTATTTCATTTTATGAGAAGAGGTATTAATTAGAGTGATAAAGTTAAGAACTAAACAACATTTTAGAAATATGAATCCAAGGCGAAAATCAAATCTGCAGTATACTATTGAACGAGCTACAATGTGGTCAAACTAGAAACTGGAACAGCAATAACTGTTGATTTCTGGCATCTGCTTAATTCACCCCACCTTCCCAAATGTTTGTCAAGGACCTTGCTACTGAAGTTCAACAAAGTATCGTTCTGTTAAAGGCAGAAAGCCTCTATTGACCCAGATCTAGCCTCTGTGTACAGTTTCAGATTTTTTTTTATTGACATGTAGTCGATTAAAATATAATTCCAATGAAGTACATATAATGAAATTCAGCGTATTTACATTACACTAGCATATAATATAACTTACAAAACTGACCTTTAAAATGGGATGTAAAGTTTAAGATTTAAAGTTTAAGATGTAAAGTTTAAAATGGGATGTAGGTTAAAACTTCTGGACACTGGACAAGTGTTTTTTTCCAACCATAAATACTTACAAAAGTATTCCTATTCCTCATGCTGGTATACTCTTTGAAGAGAGGAGTTCATTAAAATTTTTATATACACGGTAAGTAGACTGCTAGTTCTAAAATGTTAAATATTAGTTGTTTGATATATGTAACAATTTTCAGATGATTAATTTAAAATAGTAATAATGGTTTGGGATAATTAAGAAGGCTGAAGGTCTTAATTTAATTAGAATATAAATTAATTTAGCTTAGGAATTGAAATTATAATTAGTGAGTTAATCGAAAGTTATAGGTTAGTGTGGAAATGAATAAGTTGGCTATAATTAACCATGACCATAGTTAAAATTTAAGTTACAATAGATAAATACATTGAAAACAGAATATTAAAGTACACATTTTAATAGTAATTACATATAAATTAAAATCTGTAAATGATAACCTATTATCTGTAAGGTTAGTTATTTGTTTATGTTTGTGAATAAATATTATTTGATAAGGTAGTGTTTAATTAAATGCTAAAAAAGCTCAGAATTTTCTAGCTGTGAAAAGTGACGGCGATTCACAAATCCCAGTCATCACAGATTACTAGGCTTTAACATTAATAGAGAACTGTAAATTGATAAATGCACATATTTCAAGATCAGTTAAAGACAGCCTCATGGCTGTGCACTCAGCAGAGTTGCATACCATAAAGGAAAACAAAACACACATACGAGGACAAATCTTATTACTGCAGTGAACTACAGCACACCCTAAACAACAAAATACTACATGAGTCATACAAAATAGCTTGTATGACTGCAAAGAAATGACGAAAAACTGAATACCTTAAAATAATAAAGGGACAACTAGAATGCACAGAACACAACACTCATCAAAAAACACAAAATTTAATAGAACACTGTTTTCTAAACACCATAAAACACGGACATTATACCACAAGTCATGGTGGACAGCCTAATCACAGAGATATACAAATATTTCTTACACTGAGGCACAAACAATAACATTGTAATCCAAAATTTTGTTTGTTTTATAAAGTTACAAAACAAGTTGAAAAAAATAATTAAAAAATTGTAATTCATATATTGCAAAATGTATTTAAAATAGATTAATTTTTTAAAATTTATTAACTGAGAGAACATTTAAATTGAATTTTGGAAAAAAGAAATTTTATTATTAAATTTGTAAAATTTTCTTTAAATTATATTTTTAAATTTATTGAAACAAAGTATTGCCGTCTATTTTTTGTGGTTTAAGAACATTTTGAACTTTAAATAAATTCTGTTTGGATATTGTGTGAATGATAGTGGCCTATTTAATAGAACTGAAATACATCTAAGATTGAAGCAGTGAGCCCAAGATTAGGAGATAATAATAGCTCATAGAATTTTAAAAATAAAATTGTAATTAAATTAAAAAATAAATTATATTTTAAATTGTGAGTCATATTTAGTGTTGTTTTTATATTATCATGGAGGGTAAGGATGGTTTTCTTTTGATATAAATACTGTTACCTTTATGCAACAATATTATTTACGTATTAGGCTAAGTGAGGATTGGTTATGATAATTATTAGCTAATACAAGCCTATAACTGATTTTTAGTGTTCTTTTGGTCTGTATTTAAAGCATGTCAAAAATATTAAAATTTTTTAAAAGTAGTATACCTCTGCCATAAGAGAATATTAAAACAAATTGGATGTAAATGGTTTACCTCTAATTTATAGGTCACATAGTGCGTGGTAAAGGTGCGTTATTGAGGTCACGCATCACAGATTTAGTAACTCCAGAGGCTGTTCAAAACAAGTGGGGAGCAGTGACTGATATGAATAATGCTGTCCATCTTGAAAGTATACAGGTATAAATAAAGTATAAGTATTTTATTAATTATAATAATATTTTTCATGGATAATTATTTTACATTAATTATAGCATAGTTTAACTAATGAACTGAAGAACCAATTAAAAAGTTTTAACTAAAGTAATGTGAGACATATATTTCTTTTTGTACTGTTCTTTAAAACACATATCAAGACTAATTTTTTAATGGTGTTGTAGACAATATTACTTGACACATGAGGAAACTGATTATATAAAGAGAAAGTCATAAAGTGTCTTTAAAGTTCTTTAAATTTTTCATCAACTTTCCGCATCAAGTCTTCAGTAATGACAAGACTTTACCACTTTATTCCTCATAATGAAAATTTATGCTCCTATTTATATTGTGCATCTGTTTGTATATCTAATCCATTTTCTTTCCATTCCATTGCCTATAGTGTTTTCTTCATATAAATCAATGATTCACCACTTTTATGTCTTTTGCATTAAGGAAATGAATCACAGTACATATTTCACAGTTGGCAGGATGTTCAATTGACTGAAGCCTTTTAAATGCAAACAGATGTAAACATGGTTGAATGCTTCCATAATTACGTCTGTTTCTAGCCAACAGATGCAGATCTCATTTACACAATAACAACCTTGGCATTACAGTGGTCAAATTTCAAAATTATACTTAAAAAACATGCCTTATACATTATTATTTTAAATTTTCCTTTGAATTATCAAAACAAAACTACAATTACTAATGATTTTGTTGATGTTTTTAATAGTGATATTTTTTAAAGCGCATTAAGCATTCTAAAGTGGATACTTTATTAGCTAATAAATGGTTTATCTTTTGAAACCTAATTTCAGCGGTTTGAGATTTTCAACTAAAGGTTTATCAATCATAGCATATACTAATTTCAGTATACTAATTTGTTTAGTTGACTGAGGTAACAAAACGATTTATATTTTTCTTGTATTGGTAGTCTGTTTTTGAATAATTTGTTCAACGCTTGATTTTAGGAAGCAACTACATCTCTGTTAAGTACACTGGAAGAAATGAAGTCAAACATAGGAACTACGGACAATTTACAAAAAGTAAGTAAAACCTTGACTTAACATTTTTCAAGAGGCAAACATAAACATGTATGAAACGCTGGAAAATATTAAATGTGGGAAATGTTTTCTACCTTTAAAAATTACTTTTTTAGGTGTGCAATACAGTATTTGTAATTTTTATAAATACTTATAAATTATTGTTGTTATTAAGTGTTTGCTGTTAATCAATAAGGAATAAAAACATGTATTAATATACTAATAAGTGAGACCAATTTGGTGGTAATATAATCATATACGACGGCTGTTCAGAATGTAGCAGACGTTTTAAAATAAAAAATTACAAAATGAATAAAACCAAATTTTATTATATACATTTGAAAGGTACACTCTTAAGCTATTTTTCTACATAATTGCCATTTAAATTAAGGCATTTATCATACTGTGACAAGTTTTTCAATGCAGTCTGTAAAAATCTGCTGCTTGCAATTTCAACCACTGGTTAATATCTGCATGCAGTTCTGCATTGGTATCGAAGTATTGTGTAGCGAGCCACATCTTCATCACTGGGAAGAGTTCGTAGTAACTCGGCACCAAATCTGGTGGGATGATCGAACTTCTCCCACCCAAAGTTATCCAAGCGGTTTTGCATACGATTGGCCTATTGTGGACGTGCTTTGTCATGAAAAAACAAAACCTTCTCACTAAGTTTTCCTAGTTCACTTGTTTTGTATCTTGCGCCTTAACTTTCTTAATGTTTCACAATATCTCTATTGAGTTAATTGTTATACCACATTCAAGAAAATGAACAAGAACCATGCCCTTCGAGTCCCAAAACACAGTAGCCATGATTTTTCTTGCTGACAGTGTTTGCGAACACTTTCTTGATTTCTTGGGAGAATTTGTGTATCACCACTCCATTGACTGCTTTTTTGTTTCATTATTGACAAGGGTTCACCCAAGTCTCGTCCCTGGTTACAATACAAACTGTACTGTACTTCACCATTTTTCTCGTAATCTTCGAGGAAGGTCAGTGCTGCAGACAGTCTCTGTTTTTGTGGTCTTCCGTTTGGATTTTCAGAAGCTTACAGAAAATTTGTGTTAACGAAGCTTTTCCACAACAATTTCATACAGCAAAATGTGAAATTTGGGGAAACAGTGCAGAGAGTTCCGTAATCGTGAAAAGGATATTTTCACGAATTTTGTTGTCTCGAAGTTGGCGATAAATTTCAATAGGTTTGTGCTTTTTTGCCAACAAAAATCTAATCACAGAACGCAACTCACAAGTGGTGAGATTTTCTATTACAGCACACATTTTACCACATCACAGAGAGCAAAGTAAAAGCGATATAGACCTCAGGCTTCCATAGCTGGATGCGTATTGAGTGTAGGAAGGTTGTGACATCAAGATGGTGGCTGTAGCCCTGTGCAGTGCTACAATAGGCTAAAACGTCTGTTACTTTAGGAACAGCCCTAGTGTATATATATAAATAAAAAATAAATTATGTACAAAAGCAAAATGAGATCAATTCTAGAGGTAGTATAGTTATATTAAAAAAATCTGTGTAAAGCATTTCAATCCAGGAAGAAAAAAATATCACCTCATTCTTGTACCAAATAAACAACGATAAACTTAATGTTACTTCTGAAAAAAAAATAAAAATTGTAGTATTTACAAAAATTATGAAAAACAATCACAATAATTATTTTAGTAATTTGTGTAGTTTTTGATAATTCAAAACTAATAAATAAATCAATCTAAAAAGGTGATTAAAGGAGCAGATTTTTTAAAAGTATGTAATTTTGAAATGAAATACATTTAATTTCCTGATTAACTCTTGTTTTTTTTTTTAGGTAGAGCTTGGAGGCACTTTTACTTTTTCAAACAGAGATTGCATCATTTATGCATTAGGAGGTAATCTCTTTTCTATATCCATGGAGGAAGACACGATTTTTATTTCATTAATACACAAACTGTTACTCTTTCTGAACACTTTGTACTCCAGTCAAATTTTGGCCTTGTCGTTAGCTCCTAATGGATTTGAGATGTACAGTGTTTTATGTACATATTACTGGTTTAAACAGTGTATTTAACCCATCCTTTATCTGTTACCTTATCTTCATTAATTTTTGAAACTTAATAAAGTATTACACGCTATTTTTACACTTACTTTTATTTTTTTTATATTATTTTTTTTTTTATCTTTGTCAAACAATGGGTCAAATATATTATTATTTTTTAAGTGGGCAAAATTTTACACATTTTTTTAAAATGGGAAAACCAAATGAAACGAAAAAGAAACATGTTAAAAACAATTAGTGCAGTTGTGTTAATTAATTGAAAAAATTAATAGTACTGCAGCTACCATAAAAAACTTGCTATTCAATGGCTGAAAATGTGTGGGACATTGTTATGTGAATTAGAACTTTAAATGCAGATTTTTAGATATAAGATATTGTTTAGTTTTATAGGTTTAGAACAACCATTAAACAATTTCAGAAACATAATAACTAGTTATCCATGCTTTGTTGGAAAACAAGCAATTGGTTTTTACTTTACTTTTGAGAGGGCAAGTATTTACGATCTATAAATTAGCATCGAGTTGACCTAAAATCACTTTTAGTAATAGTACATAACAGAAGAGATACCCTGTCTTTTGCTGCTTTTATGTATGGAGCTAGCTGTGTATTCTAGTATAGAGAGAAAAGTTCATCAAATACAACACATTCTCATTGAATAAACTCTTGTTTTCAAACATATTCTCCTGTTTCAATAATTTTCCTCTCAATACAATTGTTGACATTTTCAAAATTTTGTTCTCTACCAGCAGTTGTCAAACTGTGGATTACAACCCCTTGGTATATTTTAACATAGTTTTTCCGATACTCGGAAATATATTGCCATTAGATTGTAGGAAGGTGATTTGTTTATGAACTTAATCCTTTGTCTGCCATACCCTGTCTGAGAAGTCATGTTGAATGTTATCACAGTTATTTGTATGAGACATTGACTTGGATGCAGGTTATTCCCATAGAGCATTTCCCAATACCACATCGGCTTTTATGGTTGTTTTGACATATGTACAATCATAATTTTGCTAATATTTAAGATAGAATAATGATTTTTGATTTCATTTTATTCTGAATTAAATGGACTATAAGTTATGTATAAAATGTTGATTTTTTTCTAATAGTATTTTTAACTGAAATAATAAATTTTTGTTTTTTTACAAACAATTTAAATTTAAAACTCTAGAAATATATGAAAAATACATTTTGCACCTAAGCTTTGTATATTATTTTTGTACAATTATATGTGAATAAATCCTGAAAATTTCATTAAGGATTATTAATATTTGAGGTATACAAAATTATTTTCCAATCAATAGTAAAAACTGTAGTTCGTAATGGAATAATCTTTTCTGCTAGGAATGTTATTTTATTGGGTACATATGCATGTGCCTTTGCTAGCTTCAAACACTTTATGTTCATTAACACATTTCAGAATACTTCCGTTATCAAAACTTCTTGTTGTAGTGTTCCTTCAAATCTAGACCCCCCCCTTTTATATGATCTTAACTCCTTCCCTCCTTACGTCTACTACCTAGTCAGGTTTCTATTTACTGATGTGTTTGCTTATCATAATAATGTAAATACTCCATCTTCTTTCATCCGGATCACCCACTTTGGGGTACGCCAAATCAATTACTTTGATGTGCGTTAGCTGCCCTCCGCTGTATCCAATACTGCTTCATTCTATCCGAGGCTGCCTTCCTTCTTTCATCCGAGACTGCCCCGCCCCTTTTAGATGTTGGTTTTTCTTGGAACCTTAAGTTTTCATTATGTAAAAGTTTTCGCAGTTTAAGTACATCGTCAATCATCTCATCTGATATCGCCAGCTCAGTTAAGTCTTCCTGGACCCGCCTGAACCAATTACTCTTCGTTTTCCGATCTCTGAAGAAAGCAAAGATCCGCCTAGTAAGTCTACTGCTGTTCATCCTACTAATATGGCCATAAAAACTAAGTCGTCTTTTCCTCATGCTATCTGAGAGTCTCTCAATTTTGAGATACATGTTTTTATTAGAAATCAACTTTACTTCATTATTTTTAAAGTTTTGGCCCAATATCTTCCTTATTAACTTTCTTTCCTTCTTCTCCAGGTTGTCCAGTAATCCCTTATTATTGAGTGTAAGAGTTTCAGATGCATATAAAGCCTCTGGTTTGATCACAGTTTTATAATGCTTAAGTTTGGAATTCCAGGATAATGATTTCTTGTTATACACCTCTTTGGTTAATTGAAACGCCAATTCCATTTTACACATCCTGGATTCCAATGCTCTCTTTTCTACTCCATCTTTTCTACTTCCAAATACTCCATCATTAAGTAACAATTTCAAAAAACAGAACCTATATCAGTATGAATCACTATACCAAAGAACCTATACCAACCAATATGAATCACTGGCTATTAGAGATAAGCGAGTAGGAGGTATGAAAGCAAAGAGTAGTTCATAGTGTCATAGAAAGATTAGTAGGACCATGCAGAGGGTTGGATTAGTGTAGTTTTACTGTACATTAATGCTAGCTGACATAGCCTACAATGTCTAGTTCTAAAGTAGTTGAAGCAAGTAAATCAAGTATAGTTGCATATAATGTTGGACCATTAGATAGCACGATGTACTCTTGACTTTACACTACAGTTAAATGTACTGGACCAAACATAAACTATCACAACGAATATGGTTGATAGTGACATTTCCTTAATGCTTGCTGTTCACTGAGGTTGACGAAAAGTAGAAAGATGTTAAAATTAAAATTTACATTAATTTTCATGCATTTGGTAACAAAAATAACAGTTATTTTATTTACATTTTCAGTTGGTGCTACTGTAAGTGATCTTAGTAATCTTCGTTATTTATATGAGAATCACGAAGACTTTAGTGTTCTACCTGCTTTCGCAGTACTACCTGGACAAGTTGTAGTAATGTCGTCCGAGTTACCTGAAAACATTATTCCTGGCAAGACTGTTGAGTTGTCAAAGGTATGCCTGCAAACTTTCTTTTACATAGTTGAACATGAAAGTGTATTAGATTTTGCAAAGTTTTGTTACTTTTTAGTTTTCAAATTTTAAGAAATATTGATACTTGATTATAAGTCACATTTTTAAGAAATTGTGGTGTTAAGTATGAGTGATTTTATAAATAATCAATTTTAAAGAATGTTAAAGAAATAAGAATTATAAGGTAAGTTTAGTTTGTATTTCTTGAAGTGGCAGTGTCGTGATAGCAGTTCGGTGCATGTAAGTTTTTTGAGTATAGGAGAAGAAAATTATGCTAGTTTTACATCACTATTTATGTTTCGTATAGAATGACAAGGTAGACTGAAGATTCCATCGCTTGTGCGATTTGGTCTGTAATTTGTTTTCTGAATACGAAGAATACTAAGCCAGTCATCGACAGAGCCGCCATGTTTACAGACAAAATGTGGTTAATGATACAGTGGTGAGTCTGACAGTTCAACGAAGGGCTTGATCAATTCATTATAACAAACAAAGTGGGCAGCCATATTTGGTTAGTGATGAATTTGTTCTTGCACTAGAAGAAAAGATAACTGAAAGTTTACAATTTCTGCCTTTTCCATGGAATTTCCACAAATTTCAAAATCACTTCTTCATGAAATTGTTTCTGTAAATCAGAATTTTCCAAAAGTTTGTGCTTGTTGAGTGCCAAAAACTACAGAGCAACACAAGAAACAGCAACAGGGCAGTGCACTTATCTTTTTGACATGATATGACAAAGACGGTGATGATTTCCTGAGTCATATAGTGGCCGGGATGATGGGTTACTTAAGATGGCCCCAGAATCAAAACGACACTTGATAGGCATACTTTGTCACCAGCAGAGACTAAAGCCAATCAGATCTTGACAACTTGAGAAATCATGTGTGCAGTGTTTTGGAACAGATACAACATTCTACTGGTGGATTTTTTTAAAACAGAAGAAACAATGGCAGTAATGCCTCAATATCTCCAATTATTTCAAGTTTGGCTTGAAGGCAAAATATCTGTCAAGAGACTTTTTTGAAGATTGATCATATGTTATGTACTAATAGGACTTACAATACTCTCGACGAATTATAAGATGATCACTTGGCCATAATTCCTAACTTCTCTAAATGTTTTAAGTTCTCTTGAAGACAAAATATCTGTCGAGACTTTTTTGAACACTAATTATTGGACCTAATACTGTCTGTGAGTTGTGAGGTGATCTCTTGGCCATAATGTTTCACCATCTCCAGGTGTTTCAAGTTTTCTTGAAGACAAAATATCCACCAAAATGCTTTTTTTTAAAAAGAACTGATGGTATGTTATATATTAATACAACTTATAGGACTATTGGCTGAGAAGATCTGTCAGCTATAACTATACCGCTGTAAAACCATAGTACTATGAGTGTTTTGTGTAATGTCACCATTTCTTATGTGATGGTTGGTGATAAATTAGAATTTTTTTAAAATAGAGTCTGAAATGCCCCGTTCTAAAAAAATTACTATTAGTTGTAGATTATGTGGTGTTGGTGTGGTTTGACAACCATTGGATGGTCTGGCTCAACCTGAACGTTTTAGTTTAATACAGGTACCTAATGTGTGCTTTGAGTTACACATTAGTTGTTTTTCTTTGTAATGAAATGCAAAATGAAATTATTGAGTTACCTACTGAGTATATTGTACTAATTAATTGTTTATACTACTTCTATTTATTTGTTGCTTTTATAATTTCTCTTAAGCTATGTTTACAAAAAAATAACTGTACAATAATATTTATTATTATTATTAATAATAATATTAAATAATAATATTATTAATAATTAAAAGTAAGTAACTTTTAATAACAGACTGATGAATAATTAAAGTTTCACTGTAATATTATCATATTATTTACTTATCAATTCAGCATAAGGTAGTTTTAAGTTAAGAATACAAAGAAATTTAATTGTATCATAAGCTGGGTGATTGATTTGTTCTGTTAGTTAAAAGTACTCAATTATTAAAACTCATTTTAAAAATTTTAAATAATCAAGAAATTATTGTTTTTAATTCAGGTACTTCATGGAGAACAGTATGTTGAACTACTACAACCTTTTCCCACATCTGGTACATTAAAGTCTAGATGTAATATTGTAGATGTGTTAGACAAAGGAAAAGGAGCTGTTATCATATTTGATGGTAAGATTGTGTGCTTCTGGATTTATTTTTAAGTTATGAAATTAAGAATAGAACTGTACAATTTGTACTAATACCAGGATTACTACCAGGATGTTTTTAATTCCTTATGTTTTTTTGTCTTTATAAATATGCTGTTTCTTTTTAAATTATGAAATAAGCTTATATAATATGAATACAAAAAGGAAACCCCTTTGCCACAAAATGAAAAGAAAAAAATTGATATAAACAGAATAAATATCAAACCAGTGGACTTACTTTACTCTGTTAAATATTTAAGTAACATAGCTACCAGCTTCAGAGGAATACCAAACAGAAGTAACTATAAAATGCAAACTACGTTTGATTTTTAAGTCATATCTCCTCCCCCCAAAGACTGGTCTAGACCTGATTAAAATTTAGAGCGGTAATGTGTAGATTGAGGAAAACGTTATTCTCTTACAGGTTATTGGCTAGTTTTTAAAGGCATTTACATAACTAAAAATGCTAATAATTTGTTATTGAATGCTGTTAAAGGATCTATCTCCAGTCTGTAATTCTCTCTGCTGTAGCAATACAAAAACATGTGCTGCAGAAGCAAATTTAGGTACTTCATGAACAGATAGTGCAGGTTGTCTTACTCAGCGAAAACCAGTTGCAATTAGGGGTGTGCGGGGCCCCGAATTTTACAGGTTGGGTTGGGTCAATTGGAAAGCCCGACTTTGGTTCGGGCCAAGCATACGATTTGGGTCAAAGATGGGTTGGGCCAAGTAAATATTAACTTTTATTTTTAGGCAATAATGTATGCAATACACATAAACATTTTCACTACCAAAATTTGTAATATACAAATAATATAAAGAAAGAACAATTTAAATAATCATCGAAGGTCAAGTGTCTAAACACTTATAATCATTCTATTTGTTTTACTGTACAAAACCAATTGTTGTCCTGTCAGTGGGAGCACTATTATCGGTTAGTAGTTTTATTTATTATAATGCTACAATGAGAAGGGACCAAGTGGACTGTGCATGTTTACAAATATAGTTTCCTTGTCGGGCTGGGTCAACACACTGCCTTGTCAAATAAATTATGTCTTTGATTGACAACAGTACACAGTCAGTTCAAAGAATCTGCAGATATCCTTTTTCCGAATGTATATCATTTCATGATTGTCACTAAATTAAAAGATGTAATTTTTTCAAAATCAAATGAAAATATTGAATACATTGGTTCGTTGCGGTATTCACATAACTTTTGTGCGCTGATATAATCGGCCTGTGGTGATATTCATACAACTTTTGCCTGCTGATGTAATCGCCCTATGGTGGTATTCACACATTTTTTGCGCGCAGATGTAATCTGTCCGTGGCAGTAATCAGTCAGACCAACGGCGTCCGTATTACATTGGCCTGTGGCGGTATTCACACAACTTTTGCATGCCGATTTAATCGGTTTGTGGAGGTATTCAGTCATACCAATAGAGACCATATTATATCGGCCCGTGGAGGTATTCACACAACTTTTGCGCTCCGATATAATCAGCCCGTGGCGGTATTCACAAAACTTTTGTACGTCGACGTAATAGGTCCGTGGCAGTATTCAGTCAGACCAACAAAAAGCCCATATTGCATCAGCCCGTGGCAGTATTCACACAATTTTTGCACGCCGGATGTAATTGGTCCTTGGCAGTATTTAGTCAGACCAATAGAGCCCATATTACATCGGGTTGTGGCGGTATTCACACAATTTCTGCGCACCAATATAATCAGCCCATGGTAGTATTCACACAACGGGCCTGTGACGGTATTCACACAACTTTTGCGCACCAGTGTAATTGGTCCGTGGCGGTATTCAGTGAGACCAACGGAGCCTGTATTACATCGGCCTGTGGCAGTATTCACACATTTTTTTTTGACTTGGGCCTAGCTAAAAATGTGATGGGTTCCCCATTTATCCGTTTATCCCAACCCGAAAAGCCCGAGCGCCGAAAAAAAAAACCCGACCCAAACTCTAAAAAACTCAGCCTGCAGACCCCTAGTTGCAGTGCATATTAAATATAAGGTAAATTTTAAGTATGGCCTGTGTGAGGCTGTAGGCTTAATGTGCTCAAGTTATCACCGCCCAATAAATTTTTTATTTTTGTTTTCTAAAATTTAGGTTACACGCATGTTTTTAATTTTACCTAACTTTGACAATTATATACACAAGGTTACTATTTGCTAATAGGCCCAGCTAAGTTAATCCTAGTGATTCCACTTTTAAAATTAAATATTATAAACTATATACTGTTCATGGTTTCCAGGTGAGGTGTTGATGTTTGAATTTAATTTTTTATGCTGAAGAGTGAAATAGTATCCTTGTTCCTTACTTGGAACCAGTAAACTACTGTAAAAGTAAAATTGTCTAAATTAGCGTAGATGGCAGATATATGGTTACGACTTAGGTCATGGCAATTGATTAATTAATTAATTGTTAATTTGAATCAGAATTATATTTCCAGAATTATATTATGTAGCCAGTAATGGTTTACACACCTGATTTATGTGTGTGATAATAAATTTAAGCATGTGACTTATAACTAGTTATATAATTTTATCTTATCTGTTAGGTTACTTTAAGTAATTACTCTTGTAATTGGTTTTCTCAAACTGAAGTGGCCATCATTGATTACCTCAGCTGGTCTCATTAATTATCAATTTAGCTAAGCGGGTCTCATGTAGTTGGTTATTCTTTATTCGCTTATTGTCTCAAAGAGTCAGTCCTTGTTTGAAAAGTCTTGATTCTTCCTTGGGAAAAACTAACTGTACTGTTACAAATGATTCACTTTGCTTGTCTGTTCGCCTATGGTTTTTCACGTCTGTAATTGCAGCCAGTAGTTGAAGATTACAGTCAGAGCACAATGGGGTACTGCATATGCCACCCTTCACTGTGGCTGACTGCAGTCATATGATTTTTGTCAAATGATATTTCTTACGCTATGTATAAGTGACCCAAGTTGCTACTGATGGTTAGCACCATTCAGTTTTATTTTTAAAAACAATAGTAAATATATGTAAAGTTTTTGCTGAAACCTTTAAAAAAGTAATTTCTAGGGGTCAGAATAGACGCTTATTTCAAGGTCATGGGTTTTCACTTCTTACCAGTAGCTTATTTTCCAGTGGAAATGTGCTAAAAAGTTGTAGTTTTAAAATCACAAAAATATTTAAAATAGCTTGTAATTGTGTTATTTTTAAATTTTTTCAGTTGATACTTTTAATGAGAATGGAGATAAAATAGCTTATTGCCAAATGAGTATTTTTGTAGTGGGGGCAGGAGGTTTTGGTGGGAAGAGAGAATCATCGAAAGCTGTATCCACTATTGACCCTCCTGCCAGGCGACCTGACTCATCTATATCACAGAAAACCAGTATTGATCAGGTAATTGTTATTGCTTACTAAATGATGGCAGATAGAATTTGAACCAAACATCTGTATTCAACATTCCCATAATTGTTTTTTTGTAATTGATTTTTATTAAATGACAATATCATTATTTTATAGGTAAATAAATTCACATCATTATCATGTATCATTACGTCATATTTTGTATCACATCATTATCATGTAAATATCATTGTTTTGTAAATAAATCTTGCAAGAACTTTGTACAAATTTCTTCATATTCTAAAAAATATGGTTCAGAAGCTGCAAATAGAATACTGAAAAATTGACCTAATTTTTAATTTTACACAAATTTTGGTCATGTGTGAAGAATTATGTTGCACTGTAACAAGAGTAGCAAAAGTGAAATACTATAAATTATGGTCTGTGAGTAAATATAAGGAATAAAACACCAATTTAATGGTGATCACAACACCAACATTCGTGATAAGTTCACCATGTTTTCAGCTCATTTTGCGATGAATTTCTGTTGCGTTATTCCTTTCCTTGAAGAAAACGAATGGAACTTCGCACTTTGGCAGGAGAATCAGTAGACATGGCCATGTTTACAAGTCTGCAACTTAGCTCAACATGATGTTATGGAGTTGGAAATAGCAGTAGTTATGGTGGGAGAGATGCACTATAGTCCAGTACACTGTTCTGCCTCCTACTTCATAGTAGATTCAGAGGTTGAAAAAAATTAGCCCTTATAATATAAAAAGATAAAAATGTTAAAAACAAACAAAATGTTGATTTTTTTGAAAAAGCTTTACAATAAAACAATATTAAGATTAAATTTTTTTAAAATTATTTAGTAAATAATTATAATAATAAATTTCAAAATAAACCTGTGCTATTTTTTTATATGAGCAATTAATTTCTTACATTACAATATCAAAAATTTCATAATATCACATATGGAACTTTATACATAATCCCCTCCAAATTATGTACAAACAGTGTTTTTAGTCATACACAGTTTTGGCACATTCGCAAAAAAACTGTTGTAACATTTTTTTGTACTTGCTAATTATTTTACTCCAGTCCTGAAAGAGTTAAAGATTGGTTTTTGGTCGGATCATTAAAAAATGAAGCTATATCTAAATTGGTGTAACATCCAAGTTGGACTTTATTTTTTATTTCTTTTTGTCACATTTTTATGACTCAGTAAAATTTTATTTTCAGGCTGCAGTTTACCGATTATCAGGTGATTTAAATCCTCTACACATAGATCCTGATTTTGCTCAAATCTCGGGTTTCCAGCGTCCAATTCTCCACGGCTTGTGCTCATTGGGTTTTTCTGTTCGTCATGTCTTAAAACAATATGGAGGAAACGATTCTGCATTATGCAAGGCAATTAAGGTAAGAGTTATATTTTTAATATGCTCAAATCTTAGAAATACAGTTTATAATTATTGCACAATACAGATATTAAAAGAGGTTTAAGATTATTAGTTCAAGCTGCAGTTATACTTGTGTGGTAAATACTTGGTTTTTACCATAATATTCTGAGAGTAAATATTAGACGTGTTTAGAAAGAAGTACATTTTTGTTCTGCTATTACCACAGTGCTTCTGTTGACGCTTCGCGCATGCTAGCTAGTCTTCCTGGTTCATTGCTTCTTCACTGACATAATTACAGTTTATTTATGTTGTGTTTCCAGTTTTCTGCATGCATTAAAAATGTTTAAGACAAACCATGCACTCGCCGACTTGTGATATTCATTCTGTTATTTGGTTATTGATTTTTGAACTGCTGACTATGGTTGAGTGAAGGGTGATGCCCATCATAAATAAATGGTGAATGGTTCGGTCAGAAGCTGCTGACAGGGACGAATAAATTCTTTGTGAGTTGTATACATGACCAAGAGTTTTGTAATTTTTGTTTTACCATAGAAAGAAAACTGTACGTAATTGTGTGTGTTCAGTTCAAAATATTATTTTCATTACATAAATCCAATCTAATTAATTATGAAATTAATTTGATAGTCTAAATTTATTTGGACATAAAATATATCCAAATATATATTTGTTCATGTCAAAAAGTGCATGCTGTAAAAAGGGTTAAGGATTTATTGAAAAATGAGCTTGCAAAAATGCTTTTTAGAAATCAAAAAAGTAGTCTTGAGATGCAAACTATATCCACTTAGGCAGTAAATTTATTTGCAGTGGAAACCTTTGTCACCCTTAGTCATTATGTTGCCACTTCTTTTTTGATATATTTATATATTATGCAACAGGAGTAACACCAATTACTCCTTGTTGTTGTTAGCTTTTGGGGTTGTTAGCTTAGTTTCCTAAAACAATATCTTAGCATATTAATTTTTCTGCAGTATACTTTTATTGTACTTCCTGTAAAACCTACTTAGTATATTAAGAAGAAAAAAAAGTGGTATTGAAGCTTTAGCATTGAAAAATTTAAAATTAAAATTCAGTCATCATATTCTTGAAAAAAAAACTATGGTTGCCAAGTAGGTATTGTGTGATGTTATACTGGAGTTTTTGTAAGTGGGTCTGTAGTTTACTGTACATCTGCCATGCAAGATAATAGTGAAACTTCTTCTGATAACACATCGATAAGGCACAATCTACAAAGTGAGGACATCAGTAGTGTGTGACCTTGGTGTTATTATATGTACGAATGAGTGTTATCATTCAGTTATAATTAAATATGTTGGTTAATTATAGCAAAGTATTCATTATGAAATAAATATATTTATGATATTTTTAATGAAAGAGTTTATTAGTATTTTTATTATAATTAACTAGTTTCAAAATATCATTATAATTATTTCATGTAATTGTTTTATAAATTATTGTTTTCATTTCAGCTGCTACAGTTTAATTATGTATAGTGATAAGTGATGTTAGAGGAATTAATTTTTGTGTGTTCTTTTAGAACACAAAGTCTTTAGTAAGTATAATAATTATGAAAAAAATCAATTTTTATTTGTTTTCAATTTTCCCAAGCCCAAAAGCCAGTTTATACTTGACACATCTTTCTATATGTTTGAACACATCATTGAAGACAATTACGAATTTACAAATTTAAATTATTTTTTAACATGCATTTTCATTTTTATAATTTTAAAATTAATTTTCAATGAATTCTAACAATTTTGATTATATTTTAAGTATTTCTTAAGTATTCAGACAATTTATATATTTTGTATGTTTCCTTTTCCAAAAAATTTAACAATCATTAGAATTTTGTTATTGAAACTGTTAGCCTAATTTTATTTCAAGTTTGGTATATTGATTTAAATTTTCACTTGTGGGCAATATTTTAGCAAAGTCTGATGAACCATTTTTTCTTTTTTGAAATGGATGATTTTTTTATTGATGTTTGCTACAAACCAGATATGTGGAGAAAATGTTACATATGGAAAAATTTGATTTATAATTTATTCATTTTAATAATAACAATGACAACATAATCATAATAGTATATGTATTTAATTACACTTACAACACCATATTGGCCTAAAAATCCTTGATTTGATGGTAATTAATTAATTTGAATGTTCTGCAGCCATTCCTTAAAAATGATATTTTAATATGTATAGTATTAAACCAGTGCACATACTAATCTTAAATTGGTGTAAAGATTTGTTTACAACAGAATTATTTTGTTATAAATTGACAGGCTTGATAAAGTGTCCCCATTAGCAAATAAGGTACACTCTCTTATGGACCTTTTCTCTTTTTTTTTTAAATGGACTTTCCAGCGAAGTCTTGAGTTTAGTGTAATGCTGAAATGCTTGGATGAGTTAATGTAAGGGATCTAAGCATTATTTATTTAAATTAAAATTTGTTGTTTACTTTAATGTAAACTTATTTTGATAAAAAATAATAAGATTTTTTTTTAAATATAGTTTTAAAGAAAAAACATCCTTAAGTAAACTATTTTGGAAGTAAGGCTCACATACTAACCAAAGGAGAACAGCGGTTAACAGCCAGTCAAAAAATTGTGTCCATTTTAATCAATTTATGAAAATATGAAAGCTTCTAGGAACGTCTGGGAAGTTTTAGAAACACAACTGGAAACACATGGAAGCTTGTAGAACAATGAAGCATGTAACTGATTGGACCATAGTTCAGTTCTTCATGAGACTCTATCCATCTTATAAACATGAAATACTTTATTGTATTAATTGCTGAGAAAGAAAGAATGTAGCAAAGTTTGTTTATTGTAATTTCAAGTGAATTCTTATTGTTTTCATTGTTTTTACTAGTTATCGTGATTCTGTAATCAGTGAGACTGTCCTTGCTTGACATAAAATATGTCTCTGTGTTATAAATTGTCAAGAATCAGAGAAATTAGCAAAGTTTATCGTTTATTGTAATTTGAAATGAATTCTTATTATTTTTGTTGTTTTTATTAGTTGTTGTGATTGTGTAATCAGTGAGACTCTTTCCTTGCTTTACATGAAATAAGTCTTTGTGGTATAAGTCATCAAGAAACAATGAATTAGCAAAGTTTGTCGTTTATTGTGATTTGGAGTGAATTTAAAGTAATTTTGTCATTTTTATTAGTTATCATGGCTGTGTAATCAATTCTTTGTGAGATTCCTTCCGTGCTTCATGTAAAATATTTTGTTATAAGTCTTCATGAAACAAAGTTAGGATTGGATTGTTCGCCATATATTATAATTTGAAGTGACTTTTTATTTATCATTGTAATTAATTTGCATTGTTTTCAGTTTTTCAATATTATGTTGAGTTTGAACATATTTTTGTAATAGACAATTAATAGACTAGATGAACTTTTCATTATGCGATTTATGTTGCATATTATTTCAAAATTGTGTGGACAATGACTATGTAAAATTATGTTTAAGAAGAGCAACTTAGAACCATTTTTGTTTTGTACTGTACTTCATATGATTCTATGACACAAATTTTTTCCTATTATAATACTAAAAAAAAGTTTAGAATCACTGGCATCTTACATTTTGTGTCAAAATTATAATCTAAAAATAATACTTCTATTTTCATATTCCGAGAACATAGAACAGCTGCAAGGTCATTCACTATGATAACCCCTCCCTCCTCTACAATTCTGTCATTTTGCTTTCAATTTCCAGTGGTTGTTTTCATTTTAAATCTTGTGTTGTAATGAGTGTTTTTATTTGAACTTGTGTTGTTTGGTGAGAAATAAGTTGTTAAAAAAATGTTGTATATAAAATGTCTTCATTATGATACAGCAAACAATGAAAAGTTATTTTACTCACTGAACAAACTGGAAAGAGAGCTGCAGAATAGGAATTTATAATAAGTGAAGCAAATATTTGCAGTTGGCACAAGGATAAGAATTCAATTTTTGCATGTCAAGCTACGTTAAAATGTATTACCAAACCTAAAAAGGATGCTATCCTGTAATTAATGAAGCCGTCCTGTAATTCGTGACTGATACTAGAAATAAATCTCTGCCAGTAAGCATCAAATGACAGATCTGAAAGCAGTGGAAGCAGCAACATGTTACATGATAAATTTATTTAAGGCTACAAAAGGTTGATGCAATAGGTTTATGCGTCAAGGTCTATTTCTATGGTACTGAACTTTCATTTGTCAAAAACTTCCAACTGATTTGGAAGTAAAACTTTTGAGCTTCCAACATCAAATTATTGAATTTCGTAAGATGTGTAACATTGTGTTTAGCCAAATAAGCAATATAGATGAAATGCTTGTTTGTTTTGATATGCTATGAAATTATACAGTGATTGTATAATGTATACAATCATTATAATTATACAATGATTGTAAAGGTGCTAGAGAAATTAAAATAAAAACTACCGGACATGAAAAATACCAGATGGTCATGCTATGACAGAACAGGTGATGGTCATAAATTTCCTTATATAATTTGCAACAAGAAAATTATTTCAAAAAATGTAATCTTTTCCAAAAATGTAATTATTTGCTAAAAAAAAATTGGTTGAATGCCATCAGGTATGATGAATGACTGGGTCAGTGTCATTGAGAATTGGTGGCCAGGAGCCCTTTGGAACCCAGTAAGATGCTTGCCATTGATGCATTTAAAGGTCACACATCTGAAGTAATAAAAAATAATATAAAAACTAAAGTTGTGATTAGGTAATGATTCCAAGTGGAATGACAAGCCAGCTTCAACAACTTGACTTTTCAGTAAATAAACCTTTCAAAGACTGTGTGACAAGAATAAGAAGCATGGTTATTTACTGAAAACTTCACACCTATCACACCATCTGGCAAGTTTAAGAAAGCTCCTGTATTTACAGTTGCAGAATAAAATATGTACTTACAGTTGGGTTTCAATTGCATGGAATAAAATATGAGTGGATTTAATGCAACGATCGTTTAAAAAATGTACAACTAATGCACTGGACGCTTTGGAAGATATTTTATGGGAAAATCCTGATAATGATTGTTCATGTAGTGATGAAACTTCTTCTGGAAGTGGTGAAACTAGTGAAGAGTCTGACAGAGATTAAAAATGTTCTTTACCAGTTATAGAGATATTATGTATTAAAATATGTAGTTTCATTATCAACATAACCTTAATAACTACCTAGTACTCCGTGTCATAACACTGAGGTTTAGGTACATTTAAGTGTTTGATCATTGTATTTTCAAATAAGTACAGTACATATATTTATTAAATCTTTTGTTTGTTTTATGTTTGTTGCTTTGTAATGTTCCATAAAAATTGTCCTTAAACAAAGTACAGTGTGTTTTAGAATTGATGGTGTCTTAGAATCGATGAAATATGATAATTATCAATTTTTGTTTATTTTAATATTTTTCATGGGTTATTTTTTCACTTTAAGGAAAGGATAATTTATACTATGTGCATATAAATGGCTTTTAAATATTTTATATTTTTGTAATGTTAAAAGAAAGTAATATTTTAAATTAAATATTAATTAATAGCCTACATTGTATCCAAGCTTCTGTAACTTTAACTCTTGCTGAGGTATGTCACTAATGTATGTTTTCCATAGATCAAGTACAAGATAGGTCCCAGAACGGTTTCATGTGGGACTGCAAACATTTTTTGTGGAAGTAGTCAACTAATATTTTAGTCCATTGTGCCACTTGTTACCTGAAGTGTGCTCAATATCAAGGAATATAGAGGTTTATTTGATAGAGGTATTTCAATACCATCAGAGATTCTATATACTTGGTCCATGAGTGGCTCTCTTTGAAGCCAAACTGGTGATTTGGTATTAGTGAAGGATTTCAACCTGATTAGAAGTATTTTTTCAAATAGTTTCAACATAGGAAGCAGTGATATTGGTCTATATATGATGAAGCTTTGTATAGGAATTTGACTTCTGCTGCTTTCCACATCTCAGTCTGAATGAAGCATTGATAAGGTGTTCGGGAGTTGTTCTCCAGTCAAAGCCAGGAGCTTTCTTTGAGTCAATATTTGTTTTTATTTCATCAATAATTTCTTTTGCAGTTAGGTCTAATGTTCACATTTGTTTGTATAGGAAAGTCAATGTTCAGCAATTTATCTTCTTAATTTAGTTGACAGGTATTTCTGAACTGAAAATCTATTAGCTTTCTGTAAATTATTTTTGGTCCAACTGCTGCCTGAAATCCTAATAGGAGGATTTTACAATTATTTTTAATCTCTTAGTGATCTTCCAGTAAAAATATTTACTATTTGAATCATTTTTTCGTTTGTTCAGGTCACTAATGAATTCATTTTTAATATCTTGTATTTCTCTCCTTTAAGTGCTATGTAACATTATTAAGTGTTTATCCTCAGGAGTTTTGGAATCACGCTATTACTTTCTGAGTTTCCTTTTTTTTGATACTTCATAGGATAGTTGCATCACTTGTTCTTCTGTGTAATCCATGCTATCTGCTGGATATCAATAATTAATGATTCTATTTTTTTATCCAGTTGTTCTGTTTATTGAATATGATAGATTTTTAACATATTTTGTCCAGATAAAAGAAGAACTGTGCCAATCTGTGAGTATATTTATCAATCTAGGAATATTTCCTTGTAGATCATGTTGTCACTTAATGTGAGGTGACATTAGGGTTTGAGTCACATGTCCCATGCTTTATTGGCTTGTATATCTTTATTAGAAATATTTCATACAGCAAAAAAGTCAATCAAATAAAGTATTTCATTTTTATCTGTGTGATAATGTGTTGGCTTGCCATTCAAATGTAAACTACATTTACAAAAATCATTTCCCCTATTAGTTGTTTTTTGCACAGTAAGTAATTTTTAAATGAGCAAAATTTTCTTCAAATTTAAGGTTATGTCTAACTTGGCAAAAATGAAATGTGTTTTATTGATAAGCATTTTGTTATTAACATAAAACAATTTCAATTTTTATTTTTATCCGTTATATCATATTATCATTTCCTTTATAAAACAATAATAAACCTTTGTGTACAAGGTAAACAATCAAATTTAATTACTAAAAACAGTTTTCATTGCTATTGGTATGCCAAAAATACCAATATGAAATAAGAGTAAAATAAATAATAAAAAAAACATGTTTTTTGTAGCAAAACAAAAATTGTTTTTTTTTTAATTTAAAAAAAAGCTAATTTATTGTTTGTTTGTTGTTAATCATTTTTTATACATTATTGTTTGTACAAATACTGACAAATTTAAAAAGAAATCATGAATAATTTTAAAAAAATTTAAATTGAAAAACAAATGTTTCTGGTGTAATTAAATAATAAACACAACATGATATTAGTATTAGGTTTTTGTCTAAACGATCCAGAACACTTAGAAACTAACATTATTGGTCACTTTTATATAAAACAACTCATATTAAATTTAAGAAATTAATAAATCAATAAAAATTAAGAACAACAATGAATAGGAGTAGTTATAACCTCAAACAGTTTAATAACAACGTTAAAGTGAATGATACAGATTTATTGTAACATTTCTAAAACTCTACTGGCACAGCAAGGCCAACTTCAACCATGTATTTTCCCGTATACTGCACACACTTGAGTTCTTTATCACTGTAGTCAATCTATGGGTAATTTTCTTTCATTGCCATTCAGTCACGTTGGAGAAACGTGTGTGTGTGTGTGTGTGTGTGTGTGTGTGTGTGTGTGTGTGTGTGTGTGTGTGTGTGTGTGTGCACGTGTAATTTGTGGAAAAAAGGTGATATATCAGCCCAATGTTTTCTTCACAACAAAAACAGTGAGCTGATATATTAACGTAATATCATTTGGAAAAAATGACTTTTTAAGCAAATTTAAGAAAGTGCATAGTGTACAAAGCAGTTAACAAGGATTTATGTATGTTAGCAAAATATTAATTCACTTTCAAATGAATTTGTTCAAATATTGATTGTGTTATGTTTACATTTGAGAAAGCCAACTTGTAAACCAGGCACAGGCTAGTGAAAATAGTATTACAAGTTCTAAGTCTTGTGAAATATTTCAGAAACAAAAAAATGTTGAACATTAAAATTGTAACTAGTAGTTTTTATGTAAGTTTTAAACTAGTATTATTTCAGAAACAAAGCTCTGACATAACACTAACATATTAAGTTGATGAGAAAGTTTCACTTGCTGACCCTGATTTGTGTTGTAGGCACGTTTTGTGAAACCTGTCATACCAGGAGAGACATTAAAAACTGACATGTGGAGACAGGGCAACAGGATCCATTTCCAAACTTCTGTCATTGAATCTGGCAACACTGTAATATCAGGTAATTGTTTTAATGAAAACTTTTAAATACAGATTTTTCCTAATTGCTAGGTTTTATTGTGTATTATTATTTTCATTGCACACACTTTTTCCACTCATTAGTGAAAGTCCTACGTTATAAACTTAGCAATATCCAATTTTGTTGTTACAAAAGTAAGTTATTATAAACAATGGATAGTGACTTCAAATATTAAATTAAATCTCTGCTCTTTGTACTATGGTTAGGCAAATAATTAATTCACAAAATTTTGATGATTAATTTTCATTCCTTAAAAATTATCTATATTTTTTTTATTTGTTTTTAAGATGAGAAACAATCAGAATTGGCTTTCATAGACTTAAACCTGAATCAGTCCATATAAAGTCATACAAGCATTGTTATTCTATCTTCAAAATGTTTATAAAATAATTTTTAGGGGACTTTTTTATCTATGTGAATGCAAAACAAGTCTTTTAAGATTTTTTTTTAATTATTAATTAATGATAATTTTTATTTAATTATCAGCCGTTTTTTTGCACAGATTCCTTGTTTTTCACTAATAATGTGTATTGTGAAAAGCCTTTTAACCCTCTTATTTATAATGATATAATTAAAAAAAAATAGAATTTTCAGAATAAAATTGTATAAATGTTGTGTGTGTGTGTGTGTGCGTGTGCGCGCACACGTGTGCATGTGTAATAAGTTTACAAATAAAATTCAATTTTTCAGCCTGCTATTTTTTATTAAAGAAAATAGACTCACCTTAATTATTATTTCTTATAAAGTTATCTTATAACCGTGCGTGAAACTTAAGTTCCGGCTAGGAGAATACAAGGTACTACTGAAAAGTTGGGGGAATTTTTACATATACATAAAATTGCTTACCATAACTCTTAGTTTCTACTGTCTCCTTAAAAATAATTCCTTACAGTGATCAGATCACAGCATTTCTTCCATGATTCCATGCATTTCTGGAAGTCTGCAAGTGTAAATGTTCAAAGCACGCCCTGCGAATCTGTTTGGATCTCCTCAGTTGTGTTAAAACTACAGCCTATCAATTTCAACTTTAGTTTGAGGAACAGAAAAAAGTCGCTCAGGGCAAGTTCAGGCGAATAGAGTGGGTGGGGAATCACTACCATGTTTTTGGAAGCCAAAAAATTCTGAACAGTAACGATGTGTGTTGTTGGGGTGGAGAAGTTCTTGTTCTCCCACTGTTCTGAATGTTTACCCCTATGCTATCAAGTAGCTGATACAAAACTTTATAATAAAACTTTCCATTTACAGTTTCAACACAGAGGACAAATTCCTTGCAGTGGAATTTACATAACACATTCAATGAATCAATCAATAAGTGGAATTTAGGTAAAAAACTATCAATATGAACTTCACATTACTGTAAAATAAATATGCTTTTTTTAGCCATGGTGAAGATGGTGACTTCCACTCCGAAGACTTCCTTCTTAGTTCTGGGATCATAACAATTGAGTGTCATAATTGTCACAATTGTGTGATCATAACAATCTTCTATGTCACATTACCAGTTACAACATTGAAGATGAAGTTGGGGTCATCTCTCGCCACAGTTTTCATATCAGTATAAAACAGATATGCAATGATCTTTTTTGTCACTGCTGAGCAATCTTGGTACAGATTTTGCAGCAATGTGTCTCATGCTAAAGTTGTCTGACAATATGCGTTGCACAGATTTGTATGACATTCCTTCAATTGCGCAAACATCATGGATTGTTTGTTTATGATTTGCAACAGTAGCCTCTCACACTTTCTTCCAGTGTTGATGGTCGTCCTCAATGCTTATTGTTATTGGCAGACGTTATTTTATCCTTGAAGCATTTTTACCACAAAAAAATTTTACTTTGACTCATAGCATTGTCACCAAATGTTTCCACAAGCATGCAGTGGGTTTTTGGGTTTCTGCAGCAGTATTTTTAAACTTGAAGTATAATTTGGTGCAGGGTTTTTGCTCCTTAAAATCTGCCATTTACACAAGTTTAAAAAATAGCTCCAATACTAAAACACAACATTAAACAAACAATGAAACTCAAGAACACAGCTTCTAACCGTCATAGCTGTTGGCGCACTTTTTCACAAAATATTATTGTTCATCCACTGTACCGGCAGTAGGTCATATCACAAAAAGTATGTGCATCGAATCCAAATTGCCCACACTTTTAAATAGCACCTCACGTACAGTAATTTCTTGGAAATGAAAGGAACTGATCTATTTTTACAACATCCTATACTTACATTATATTTTTTTTATGCTTTTATGGACATGGAAAATAATATCAATAATGAATTTTGATTATATATACTAAGGTCTCAAAAAAAGTGTTACCTTAGCAAGAAGGGCCATTACATTATATCAAACCAAATTTCATTATTGATATTATTTTCTATGTCCATAAAAGTATGTATGTATGTATGTGTGTGTATATATATATATATATATATATATATATATATATATATATATATATATATATTTTAAGGCAAAAAGCACAATGATGCTATTATAGCCTCCTTAAATGTAAATGTGATTGTAAAGTGGTAAAGTCATAAGTGTAAGTGTGTGTTAGATTCGGGTACTGCGAGCCATAAAAGTATAACAATAATAAAACAAATACAGTATATTGTACAAAAATTGATTAGTTTCTTTCATTTCCAAAAAAATACTTCAGCACCAAAAATTTCAGCACCAATTTTACATGAGGTGCTATTTAAAAGATTGGACAATTTGGATTCCATGCACGTACCATTTGTGATATGAACTGCTGCCGGTACAATAATACTCTTTGTGAATTAGTGCGCCAGAAGCTATGACGGTTAGAAGTCGTGATCTTGAATTCCGTGCGTTTGTTTAATGTTGTGTTTTAGTATTGGAGTTTTAGTTTTGTATTTTTGTCTTTAACTTCATTAAAGTTCAAACATAGTTCTACATAATGTATATTTTTCTATTGACTCTTAATAGTACGGACAGTCACTGTAATCCTACTTGGTGTTCTGTCCCATAGGTGTAGGATTTGAATTGCTGTACTAAAATTGAAGAATTCAGCCAGTAATACTAATTTTTTTCAAGGTCTGGGTAATTATTCCGTCTACAAGATATGCAGATCTGTAAAATGCCTCTCCACTTTATTTAGGCCAACAACAGCATATGAGTTTAGACTAAACAAACCACTCAAAGTACAGTAAATGGTCACGGACAACCACTGGGCAGCACTAATTTTATTTAGTCAACTCATTTACGGATAATTGGATATGCAGTATAGCACTTAAAAAGCTCTTTGTAGCACTGTATCGTGTTTTGTTTTGACTTCATATTTAATTAGTTCTGTAAATATTTCTGCCTGGACCTATATTTGATATAATTACATTTTTCCTGTTTTGTAGGGGCATACATGGATCTGAAGGAAGTGCAAAATGTACCAAGAGCAAATCCTGTATCAGCTACAGACCCTGAGCTGCTGAGTGAACAAGTGTTTGCTGGAATAAAAGAAAGAGTCGATTCTAATTTTGACAAAGTGAAAGCTATCAATGGTGTGTTTGTTTATAATATTACCAAAGGAGGAAAGGTGCAAGGAATATGGAGTAAGTGAATATTTTAATAAAATATACTAGTAGGAATAAGTGTAGCCATAGTATACATATACTTTGTACATTATTTTATATTTGAAAATTTTCATTAGAATGTTTCTTAACCCTTCGACTTCCGCCAGCCAATAGAATTGACATTTTTTGAATATAAATTATTTTATCAATTTTTCTGCTTTTAACTTTTAGATTTTATAGACTTTTGGAAATGAAAGGAACTGTTATCCATTTTTTTACATAATGAACATAATTAACATTTTCTTGTATTTTTATGCTTTTATGGACATTCTAAAATGTCACTAATAAATTCTGGTTTGCTGTAATGTGATAGCTCTTCACGCTAAGTTTATGCTTTTTGAAACATACTAAATTAGGTCTATAAGTGCTGCCTACTAGCTTCTTAGCTATTTTTATGTGATCACATTCTTATCACATTCTTATGTGATACTGTATTTTAAACACATCCTAGCTTAATCATAAACATATTGAGCTAGCATTACTTTAGCATAATGCTATGTTAAATGTTTTTACTTTTGCTAAAGTATCAACAAATAAAATAAAGCAAAGTTATAGTCAGATGTTATGACAGTTGTGTTTTCATCAGCTAAGACGCTAAATGCAGAATTTAATAAGTCAGAAAAAACAAATATTATTGCCCTTGATGTTGCTTTTTTCTAAAAATACAGTTTTTGTCCTTGATTGGAAAATAAACTTATATATCTGTCAGATGTTAATATTTTTTAATTTTTACCTCAGAATGTTTGCACTTTTACTCACCTCATCCATTTGTAATATTTACTGCTCAAGTTACAGTTTCTAAATTTGATTTCAAACAACTTAGACCTGATTTTTGTATAAATTTAAATAAGGAATGCACTAGGATATACATATTTTTTTATGAATTTTTGTAATTTTTATAGTTATTGATGTTATTTTTGTGTTAGTTGATAATAAAAAATTGTGATAATGTAAATTTTATTGTATAAAATAAAAATTGTATAAAATTTTATTCTATGTAACGTATTTGCTACTGCCGATTTTTGCTAAGTTCACTAATTCTAGTAATAAATCCGTGATAAATGTATTAAAAAAACTAAAGGGCCTATTTTAGGTAACTATAGAAATAACATTTTTACAAATAACGTGTAAACAATAACTCTCCTTAGTTTCAATCAATGTTACCTGGTGACAGTGTGAGTAGATTTTGTCATATTGTATTAAAAATATTTAACACTTAAAAACGTAATGAATAGAAATATTATTTCAGTAATATGTGTTAATGCATTTTGATAGATGTTTTATAGCATTGTAAATAATGCAAGAATAACCAAAATAAAGAAATCTTTTGCTGATATATTGCTGGCCTGTCCTTAGCACTAAAGCAATATGCTGTGTATATATCATGGGCATAAACAGATTAAGTATAAACAGATTTAAATGCCAATATATTGTATACTCCTGTTGGCCCTAAAAGGTTTAAACTTTTGTGTCTGTACCTAAACTGAACATAATAAAGCGATGTCTCTAAACCAGTTACGATAGGTTATTAATTATCTGCAATTAGTGCGGATAATTCACAGGTACCAAGAAAATAATATTTATTCTACTAGTACAAAATTGTATCTGGAATAGATACTGAGCTACTGCTGATACTGATTGCTGTAATGTATTGTATTACAAAGGGAAAACAAATGGGAGTGACTTGTTATTTTAGAAATGTTTAACACTTTGCAACTAGCAAAAATACAAATAATACTACGAATGCTAGTCATTTTAAATCATAACGTAACTTTTTAAATAGAAAATTATAAAATCTAATAATTATACTTATGTGATTATAAAGATCTGAATTTATAATTGACAAAGCTGAAAAATTAAAAATTATTTATTTATACGTATTTGTGGGAAACAAAATACTTATCTAGATTTAAATTTTAAACTTCTAAAGCGAAATTAACACTTTTTCGCTTTGTCAAACTAATGAAAAACTAAATATTGGCATTGTTTTAAAGTGTCTTGCTTAAAAAAACATGAAGTTATCCCACCCTCTTAGTCTATTATAAAACACATAAGGAATGTGAAATTAACGTCTTTGCCAAAACTATCTGAAACTAATGTAACATATTGATCTTCATAATGAAAACTTTGAATTATGATTTTGGGTAATCTCATGGGAAGTTAGCCCATCCATAGTAAATATCGTTTATTTAAAACTTCCGAAACAAAACTATCGTAGGTTTTAGCAAAACTAACTGAAATTAATGAAAAACTAATGATTGGTGGGCAACTTTATAGACATTGAGTGTTAAATTGTTATTTAAAATGCGTGTAAACATTTTTGCTTCATAATTATACAATAAACTGTGATATTTTATTGTATTTTTGTGATAAATGTATGTTTTTTTTATGTTGTTCTTTAAACTACATAAATAATTAAAAATTTTTTAAATTTAATTCATTTTTTCATCCTAAATGTTCATTCTTAATATAAAAAAAATATGCTTTGTATTTATTAGCGGAGATTTTATTGTCTACTTCAATTTACCTGTTCGTGATTCATTCTGCTCATTGTGCATCATGAAAAATGCTTTCATGATTTTTTTTAATTCAAGATTATCAGTTTAATGTTTTCATAGTTTCTTTACTGTGCTATTTATTACTTTGAACACTGTAAACAATAAGTTTATTAAAATTTAAAAATGACTGCCTTAATGTATACAATAATGTGTGTTTGATTATTGTGTTTCAACTTCAACAACAGTGTATAATTCTGATGGAGTTGATAATCCCAATAAATCTGGATTTTTTGACTTCAACTGTAATCTAATTTAGTTTATAATTTTTCACATGACTGTGTAATTTTTTTGGTTTAATTTTAGTGTGATTATTAATGTTAAATTTTGTTTATTCAATTATAGCTTTAGATTTAAAAAAAGGTACAGTGTACAAAGGAGAACCAGAAAAAGGGCTCAAAGTGGATGCTACAGTAACTATCGATGATCAAGACATGGTAGATGTGGTGAGTGTCGAATTTCATAATTAATAAAGTATAAATTATTTATCTGTGTTACAATTAAGTCTGATTAAAACATGTCTAAAAAAATTAATGTCTTCATATCCTCCAGTAATATGAAGGATGTGTGGAAAAAGTTATATTTCCGTTTGATATGAATCTTTGAGGGAATCTTGGTTTCCGTGAGGGAATCTTTGTAGGATTTTTTGTTGTTAAACCAATTTTGTACTTACAGAATTAATTGTAGGTCCTCGATTGATGAACCTAAATGGGGGAATCCCTTTTCAGATACAGAGAATTTCCAGTAATTGAGATTTTAAAAAAAATCACAATAAACAAAGGGTAGAATGCAGAAAAAAAATGACATAGAGGTTTGTTTAACAAACAAGCACAACCGACTAAGTAAGCAATGAAACATATCTAATGTGAAAATTACAATCATTTTTTATACTTAGAGATCTACTTTATATAAATATTTGTACACATATGTCTAACTCGGGTAAAAAAGGTCATGTATTGTAAAAAAAGGTTGTGGGTATTGTAATTTTTATCAAAATACATTTAAATTTAATATTACAGTAATCCCTTGCCAAATGTAGGGGTTCAGTTCTACGAAAAGGCCGCCATTGCATAATTTTACACATATAATTTTGCACATTATATACTGTTGACATTTGGCAGAGTAACAAATGGTTAAGAAGTTAAGAAACATTATAAATAATGTTTTTGTTAAATCTGATAATCAGATAATTGGTTCAGTAGATAAACATGCTGAATAACTTTGAGATGTAAATAACACAGTTTATAAATATGCCAGAATACTTTGTGTAAAACAAGTGTTGTACTGTACATATTACTTACATGTTAACATGACACTTGTCTTCTATAAACATTCTGTGTTACGTATCAAGTAAAACATAAACTTACATTATGTTAACATACTCAAATGTCCATTCAATGAAAAAGAACCAATTATTTTAAGTAAATGTTTATAAATGAATAAAATAAATAAATAACACATTGGTAGAAACTGTTAACTTTTATTATAAAGAGAAAGAAAAAAAAGTTAATTTCATACAATATAACATTAAAAATGGTTTTGTTTCTAGGCTTTGGGAAAATTAAATCCACAGACAGCTTTCATGAAAGGAAAGTTAAAGGTGAAAGGTAACATTATGCTTATTCAGAAAATGAAAATTTTAATGTCTTTGGAGGCTAAGTTATAAAAACTATTGTTATTTGGTGTTGGTTAAGACTATTTCCAAATGTAATTCATTCCTATGTGTGTTCTTTGTTAATATATATGTATACATATCTAGTATTTTTATATGGATTTAATTATTAAGTGATGATACATTTTGTACCAAACATTATTGTTACATTAGTAGATAAAAATGTTATGCAGATTTTTGAAAGTTTATCTTACTTTATAGTTTAATTCTGTATTTTTATATCATGTAAACTGTAGCTGAGGGTTTTGTATTTAATGGGTTATGATTTAGCAGAGTAGTAGGTAGTTGTAATTATTAGGGTACACTTTTTGATCCATTTTCGTATGTCACTTGTTCTTGTAAGTTTTAACAATATTATCATTATTCAAATAATTCAGTTAAATTAATATAATGCAGTCATCTGGATTAATAGGAAAGAGAGCAAGTTATCATTAAGGGTAGGCTTGTTGTGTGACCATAAAGGAGATGAACAGGCATTCAGAAATCACAATGTGTCATGGTTAAATCATTTAGCAGGTAGACTTTGAACTGCTTGTAACTTTTAGTGTACCTAAGATGACCATATTTTCTGACCCAAAATCAAAAAGCTTTTTTTACATAAATAATCAGTAGGGAGGGAGGGTAGCTTACTGGAGTGGTTAAAAAAAAGTAAATCATTGTTTTTTCACAAATTAAGCATTTTATTTCTTATTATTGTTAATAAAATAATGACATTCTTTGTTATTGTACTTTTTCAAAATATTGATTTGCAAAATTTATTTTACAATATATTTTGCAGATAAATAATTTTTTTTCAACACATCTCTCTTAGAAAACAGCATTTTGAAAAATTTTGGACAAATTTTGTTTGAATTTAACTTTTGTAATCAAAGTTTTGTATGGTTTATTATTAACTCTTAACCTAAGAAACGATATTGGTTTTTGATTTTGTCCAAGTCAAAAAATCATGACTGCCTTTGAAAAAATCTGGGACAGGACCTCAAAAATTGGGAGTTTGGTCACTTAAGTAAACCTTCTAGCCTTGAATGTGTAACCAGATGGTTTAATTTAAGTAAACATTTAATTTACATTCAAAAATGTTTGAGACTAAATTGAAAGAGTAAGCTAACTTATCCTGGCAGTTGTTTCTAATTTTGTTTTTCTGTATTTTTTTAATAAAATTTTGTACGTTTACTTCACTTTTGGTTTTTCATATCTAAATCTAACTAAATTGAGTGGCTTAGAATTCCACTGTTACTAACCATAAATAACGGTAACAGTATCATCATAGAGTTCTTACCAATTGTTGAAATTAGGATGCCAGAATGAGTGGTAAATACATGTATATCAAAAACTGAGAGCAGAGCACTATTGACTCATATTTTCTCTGCCCTTAACTTGTTATCTCTCTCTTTTTTATCTCTCACATTACTTTTCTACCTTCTCACTACCTTCTACATACCCAACCATTTAAGCATTGTTGTTTTACCTCAGTTACTGATAACTGATGTAAACTGAACCTGAAGGTTGCTGGTAACCTGATGTCACCATTTTATGATTTTCTTTATTCTTTGCCTCCAATTCCCATTGTTTGGCTCCTTATATTCTCCTCAAAATCATTTGTTTTCTCTATCCACAATCTATCTTCTATCTTCCTCTTTCCAAGACCCAATCTCCATAAAGGACAACTTTTTCAATATAACCTTGTAAATATTTATTGTCTGCTAATGAGCCAGCAAATTAGACCCAAGGTCTTTTCATGTGTAATATTACCTATTTTTTCTTTGAATGTGTAATTATTAGGGTAATTATTTTATGAAATAATTTTCATTAAACAATAGCTGAGATAATCACTTTTTTGTACTGTTTCCTTTCATTGTTTTGTTTTTTACATTGTTGTGTCTTACCCTATAGTTGGTACTATCAATGTACTTAATTTTTATTCCATTTATTTTGAATCAGTTGTTTCCCAGTTTCGTCATAGAGCGTAGGCTGATAATGGTTCTACTGACACATCATTCACGTTACAGGGTTTTACATGAATTTAGACAATTTGAGTTTCAGTACAAAGAAGTCCTGATTATTCGACCTAAAATGAATTTGGAAGAGTCATTATAGAGGAAGGCAAATAAATATTGTGTATGAAATAAAAATGTGTGGATATTTGCTGATATTGATTTAATGTAATTGATATTTGTTAATACTGATATTTGCTAATAACCTAATAATAATAAACATTTTTTAATTATAAAATATGAAAATGGAAAGCAGTATTCAATTTATATGGTAAAAATACAAAATGAGGTATAGAGGTAAAAATGAAAATAAAATAATAGTAAAAAGTAAATAAAGTTATTTATAAAAAAATATATAAAATTTTATTGCAATGCATTTTAATGTAATGTGCAACTTATTAACTTAAATTTTAATGCACAGTGCAACGTTAGTATTCAATTATAAGTTGAATTTGAATCTACTTATAATTAAGCATGAAACAAACAGTATTCAATTATAAGTTGAATTTGAACCTATTTATAATTAAACATGAAAACAAACATGCTTATTACCCTGTAAGCATGAACCTACAAGTAAATTAAGCATGAAACAAACAGGCCACTACTTGCTCCATTTTTAACTCATCAAGCTATCGTATACAATTTCAACAAACCAAAAAAGTAATTCTATTTAATAATTGTATGCACTAATTATAGCTAACAACTGTGAAAAAGTACAGTTTTTATTTAAAAAATATTTAAGCCTATTGTAATTTAAAGAAATGTTTAACACATTATAATTATTTTTTATTGTTACAAAGTCAAGTCAATCTGGATGCCAATATCGGTAGATCTGACTTAAAAATGGCCAACTTCAAAAGATTCAACTGTACAATACTTTAGTATTATTATATGTTCAAAATATTTGAGAACATTGTATATATACTTCATTAAAAATGATTCAATAGTATATTGTATATTTCAAAACAGAACCGTTATCCCTTTGAATAATTTGGAATTCGAAAAACTGAAGTTCGAATAATTTGGACATCACGGTATTACAGTTTAAATATTATACAGTACTGTAATCTCTTTATTTAAAGATCTTTATTTTATTATTGAAATAACAACTATTTAATAATTTGTTTGTCTAGTAACATTTTGTTGTATTTTGACTTTAAATGAGACATTGTTATTGCTTTGTTGTTTAATTTTTTGTACTAATTGTATTGATTGTTACTTTTGTACATATTGTTGTTCTAATATTTGCATGGATTTGCAACATTTATGCTTCAAAATATAAATAAAATTTTCACTTTGTTTTATAAATCCACTATTTTCAATAAACAAAAAACATTAGTGTAAAAAAATTTATATATTTTAAAGTAATTTGCAACTAAAATTAAATCAGTTTAGTGATTAAAGTTGTTAATGATTAAAACATGACTATAAATAATAAAGATTTGTTTAAGAAAATGATTTATAAGATTATTTAAGAAAACCCTACCTATTTAATTTAAGAAGTTATAGGTATGTAAATGGGTTGAGTAAATGTTAGTAGCCAAAATAGATTTGGTGTTATCAGACAGTAGTTACACATAATACAGTAAAATCTTTCTATAACAATTAAGATGAAGGTTAAGATTAAATACTGCAGGTAAATAGATAATACACCCCAGGTACTGTGATCAAAGGACCTATAGAGCAACTAAGTCTCTTGAGTACTAGATCAACAGACTGGTGCCCTCAGTGAGTTCCTGCAGTCCACCAATTTATTTTTCTGGGGGTCCTCAGGATCCTGGAAGCCAGGCACCCTTTGCCTCCTGCTGGCAAGAACCTCACAGTCATAGAGGGTCTACAATTCCCTCTTACTTTCCGTATAACCTACACAGGTAGGCACCCTTTGCCTCCTGCTGGCAAGAACCTCACAGTCATAGAGGGTCTACAATTCCCTCTTACTTTCCGTATAACCTACACAGGTAGGCACCCTTTGCCTCCTGCTGGCAAGAACCTCACAGTCATAGAGGGTCTACAATTCCCTCTTACTTTCCAGTATAACCTACACAGGTAGGCACCCTTTGCCTCCTGCTGCCAAGAACCTCACAGTCATAGAGGGTCTACAATTCCCTCTTACTTTCCGTATAACCTACACAGGTAGGCACCCTTTGCCTCCTGCTGCCAAGAACCTCACAGTCATAGAGGGTCTACAATTCCCTCTTACTTTCCGTATAACCTACACAGGTAGGCACCCTTTGCCTCCTGCTGGCAAGAACCTCACAATCATAGAGGGTCTACAATTCCCTCTTACTTTCCGTATAACCTACACAGATCTCTCCATTGGACATTCTATCATATTCTTGTGTACCTTCAGACATCAGTGCCCAATAGTGAGTCCCTTGGTGTCCTGAGTTGCCCTTAGTCCAGGATCTTCATCTAGTGGAAACTTGTCCAAGGGTATTTGGGATCCAACGATCACCTTCACCATTTGGGATACAGCTTTAGTTAATACCTCCTCCAACTCTGTGCCCCCACCTGGCTACAGCCCTCCAGTCATGAAGTACAGTTTCTTATCAGCCCCTTCAAAATCTGTCATCAGATCTAAACTTCTTTGGTTTGAGGAAAAGGTCAACCTATGGATTGCTTTCTGATAGGTTTCCTGCTTCCAAGTTTGATTAAAAGCCTCTCTCCTGCTCACTCTTCAGGTTATTTTACTGATTTTGTGATGTTTGCTCTCATCTTCCACTTCTTCTATCGCAGGTTGAATCCTTTCTGCATCCTAATATTCTGCTTTGATTCACCACTGGTGCATTCCACAGGATTGAATGCCACCCCAGTTTCTTCCTTTCCCAAGTTCTCACTCCCTAGGTCAACTTCTGCAAGTTACTCAGGGTTTGTTTCTTCTTTTATAACAGGTTGGGTGGGTCTTCCCAACATTCCCACAGTTTGCTATGATTCACCAATGCTTCTGCACCAATCCCAATCACTTGTACACGTCTATTGACCAGCTTTGATGATTCATCTGATCACTCGCCTATCGTTGTCACGAGTGCCGTGATTCAGTATTAAGAATGAGTTATTACCTAATTTTAGAATGATTGGGATTCTTTTAAGTACTATTTGGAGGAAACCATAAACCTCAATATTTGCTTAAATAATGCTGACAATGTTGACTGGGCATCTACATATTTATATTACCGATCCCAATTTGAAGTAAAGACTTAGACACTATAATTTGCAAAAAAAAAAATCAATCCAAATACATGTTGGTAATGGTAGTATTATTTTGGTGAAACAAAAGTGATATAGAAGTAGTAAGTATTTATTTGTATAACAAAATATTCATTTATATTTCAATCAAATTTTTTTTTTAAGTCTGTACCAATTTTGTTTTTTTGCGATTAATTAAAAGCTCATATAACTGTGTGAGTTTCTGAAGAGATAAAAAAAATCCATTATTCAATTAGAAAGCAATGGAAGATACTAATGAACGGGCTTATGCAAATTTTGAGTAATGAGGTTTATAGTCATAAGGGTGGGAGGTTTTAACAATGGCAGCCGGTAATTTCCTTGTCCTCAGTAATTCATTATTTTACTTTAGCCGGAATAACAAAATGTAAATTAAGGTTCATTATAATATTTTTTGTCATAAGAATTAGAATTAATCTTTTTCCTATTTATGCTAAGAGATTCAAAAAAAGTATATTGAACAATAAAAATAAATTATACAAAGTGGATAAAATTACTTCCTTGAAAAAAAATGTTTGAGACTAAATTGAAAGAGTAAGCTAACTTATTCTGGCAGTTGTTTCTAATTTTGTTTTTCTGTATTTTTTAAATAAAATTTTGTACGTTTACTTCACTTTTGGTTTTTAATGTCTAAATCTAACTAAACTGAGTGGCTTAGAATTCCGCTGTTGCTAACCATAAATAACGGTAACAGTATTTCCTTTTTTGTTTAGCTGGAAAAAGAAATAGTGATCAATTTTAATAATTTTGGCACGCTACATGATATTTTTGAGCCAATTTTTTTTTATCAATAGTTATTGTTAAAACAGTTTTTGAAAAAAAATTATTGCAATTTCTTGTTTTGTTAAATGCGCTATATTGCTAGTTCTAAAAACATCTTTGGTAAAGGCAAAGGATTACCTAGAGTGCTTTAAAGTTTAAATTAAATCTGAGCAATAGTTTTTGCTCTTAGAAAATTAACACACGTAGATGGGCATCTATGTAAAAATACATTTTTTGGCTTATAGAGGTAAATGAGAAGTTAAAAATGAAATAACTGAATTAATTCTGACTTTGATAACAGTTTGGTGGGGTTGAATAGCACAGAGAATTTTACAACGTTAAACATCACATTCTACATTGTGTTGATATGTCGGAATCACGTTGACATGTTGCAAATTTATCATTCGCTATTGAACGTGCTTCTTGTCATCAAACAATGGGATGCTTGGAGCAACAAACAGTACATAAATACATTTCAAGGTATCTAAACTTGTCAAGAGAATTTTCAGTACATGTTAATTAAGACAGCTTGACATAGTAATAATTGTTCAGAATGATAAGCAACAGAACATTTTATGCATTCAGATGTTGAGATGGTAGGAAACAAGTTTATACGCCTTTGGAATTATTGATTTGTACTAATTTTGAAGGTTATTTATGTTATAAGAATAAGGAATAATACATTTTATAGTCTCTATTACAATGAAAAATAAATGACGCAACATTTTTGCAAATTAATATTATTTATGGAAAAGAGTTAAAAGTTAGCACTTAAATAAGGGACAAAATGTATGAGTTGCTATCTTCTCAAAAAAAATTTTGTTTAGAAACTAAAAAAACCTTTGGGAAGTAAATAACGAAGAAAATTTAAAAGGCCTAATTTTTTAAATTACTTATATCAACGACGATAAAAATGAGGCATTACCTCTGAAATCCTTAGTACTACACCGATCTACATGAAAATTTGCATACAAGCTCATCTTACCCTCCAGAACAAAAGTTATATATTGGGTTTGAAATCCAACCCATATGAAAAAATTAATTTTAAACGTAAGCTTTTATAATAGTTTAATTTTGATTAAATATTTGTAAGAAGTACTGTTACATGATTTTTATCAAAATGCATGTATGTTGTAATATTATAAACAAAGTTGCAACCCCTAAAAACTACCCCTTTTAACAAAAATGGTGAAAATGAGATTATGAGTGGCTTTTAACACTGTATTAAAATTTCTTTCTAGCAATTACATTTTAACTAAGACTTTAAATATTATTTGTGATGCAGTTCACCATTTTTACCCTAATATGTTTTGTCTTTTATGGACAAAAAATTAAGTATCAACTGCTTCAAATCATTTATGGGTTTACTTACAATAAATTAAAAATTGTTAAGTAAAATAATTACATTTTAAAAAAATATTTGGTTTGTTTTTATTTTCAACCCTTAAAATCATCCCTTATTATCACCCCTTTGAAAAAATTGTGAAAAATTATAATTTAAATATTTTGAAAGGAAATTGTTCAAATATACCGAAGAAAAGTGATACATGATGCGAAGTATCACTTATTATGTAATTTAACCTTACATTTCTTAAAAAACACCCCTGTAAACAAAAAATATAAAGTGAGGTTATAAGGGTATCACTGTAATAAAATTTATTTCTAATAATTACATTTTAACTAAGACTTGTAATGCATTTCACTATTTTCACCCTTAAAACCCACCCCTTATTGACAAAAAATTAGGAATCAACTGCATCAAATCATTTATGGGTTTACTACTTACAATAAATTAAAAACTCTTAAGCAAAATAATTACATTTTTAAAAATAATGTTTGTTTTTATTTTCAACCTGTAATATCATCCCTTAATATCACCATTTCAAAAACTTTTTTTTTAAATATATGAAAGTTGAATGGTTTTCGAGTTATTTGTCAAAAATCGTTTAAAATCAAGCATATTTTTGACAAAAAACGAGCATTTTTGACTGCTAATAACTCAAAAAGTTTTGACATCAAAAAAGCTCATAGAACATCTTTTGCTTAGAATTTGTTCCTCTATCGATTTCTGTAATTATTTTGCATATAATTCTCACCCCAGAGAAGGGGTGGCACCACCCCTTGGGGTTGAAGAGTACAATGGCGACATATAACTTTTGTTTCATACACCTTCATCTTCTGTCAAATTTTCACATCAATCCATTTAGTACTAAGGATTTCAGAGCGAAATACCATCGTTGACTGGACTATTATTAGAATATCATTAAGTTTTTGGTAATATATAAAAGTGACAAAGGAGTACCAAATTAAAAATTAAATAATTATGGTGCATAATTAAACAAGTGAAACAAACCTCAGTCATAAACATGTTAATTAAATTTTCTCTCTTTACTCCTTGAACAGGTAATTAATATTTTTAATATATAAGCTGTAAATCATTGTGTATGAGAAAATTTTAAGAAACAATTTTGAGAAGTTGGACAGGCTTTTAATTGTTTTATTAATCAATAACCGATATCAGTTATCTTAATTCAAGGAAATTAATGACTCATATGTTCTGGGTCATAGAGAACCATGGCGGGCCCCATGGCTAGACCTGAAACGCAGACCTATTCACGTTTTTTTTGGCATATGTCATAAAACATTTTGTGCAAATTGATTCATTTGATAAAATATTAACTTCTTTGGCTAAACACTGCAGTGATATATTAATCCAACTGACTCATTTTAAAAAAAAATTACTGAGGAGAATTAAAAAACAAAACAATTCCAAGTGAAACAAGGTTTCATTATTTAAATATTATACTGTACTGTATCTTCTTATCATATTACATTTCTGAAAGTTTGTGTGTTTGCTTGTTTTGTTTGTTTGTTATTCAATCACGCTTCAACCACTGGACCAGTTGAGATGAAACTTGGTACGAAAATGGTTTAGTTATCTGAGATAAACATGGGCATATTCCCGTTTTAAAAAAACGTCCTTATACTATTTACCCAGCCCAACATAATTATATAGTATTTAGTTTTGTGGCATGTATTAACTGTATACGTTTTATGTGTTTAAATTACTGTTTAGTGGACCTGAGATTTAGGTACCCGTGATTGACATAGATCTAGTCCCATTTTAAGAATCTTAATCCCTCTTTTATTTATTGCAAAATTATTGCTTTTAATGTTACATTTTCAATTATTTTAGTTAAAATTTTTGTCAAAACTGACTCTAATTTGTTACTTTGTGTTGAATTTTCATTAAATGTAAAAAAAACCTGTGCAGAGTGCAGATTACGATACGTTAAAAAGTACTATAATTGTAAGTATTTTCTCTTTGTGAAAGTCTGGTTTGCTTTATTGTTTGTAGTTTTGTTATTTTAAGTTTCATTAGATCAAATAATCACAATCTGGTGTTTCTCATTTAAGGCTTTTCAATGTTTTCGACGCAGAGTGCAGGATATATAACATATACAATTTTATTAGGATACTTTAATTGTAAGGTAGTATGTGTATGTAATTACATTATATGAAAAAATGGTAAATATGCAGTGTAGCATGTCCTGGTTTTTTCGATATTTTTGTTACTAAAACGCTTTATTACATGTCCAAAAGCAACAATCCAAAATGTAAAACGGAAGCCACGAGAAGTACGAATTTTGACGATAATAATAATATACGATAATAACGATAAAAATCGAAAATAAAAGTGACTAACATAACCTTAAAATTGCTACCGCGCGAAAGTCGGTAACGTGTTGTAGATCGGTAAAACAATAAAAATACGTCTAACATGGGTTTTGGGTGAAAAGAAACCCATTTTTTAAAAGAATACTCCGTAACCTAACTGAAACGGTTGTTAGTTCTAACACGGTGGTGCGTAAAAAAAAACTTTATTTTTTTTAAGAATACTACAAACCTAACTGACGCGGTTGTTAGGCCTAATACGGTGATGTGTGAAAAAACCTTTATATTTTTTTAAAGAATACTACATATACTAACTGACACGGTTGTTAGGCCTAACATGGTGATGTGAAAAAAACTTATTTTTTTTTTTAAGATTACTCCATAAGCTAACTAACATGGTTGTTAGGCCTAACACGGTGATCCATTAACAAAACCTTTATTTTTTTTAAAAAAAGAGTACTCCATAACCTAACTGACACGGTTGTTGGGCCTAATAACAGTGATGCGTGAAAAAAACTTTAATTTTTAAAAAAAAAGTTCTCCATAACTTAACTAACACGGTTGTTAGGCCTAACATGGTGATGCGTTAAAAAAACCTTTATTAAAAAAAAGAACAATAACCTAACTGACACAGTTGTTGGGCCTAACACATGCGTGAAAAAAACTATTTTTTTTTTAAAGAACACCTATAACCTAACTGACACAGTTGTTGGTTCTAATACGGTGATGCGTGAAAAAAACCTTTATTTTTTTTAAAGGTAAACGTAACTAACACGGTTGTTAGGCCTAACACGGTGATGCGTTAAAAAACCTTTTTTTTAAAAAAAGGAGAAAACTCCACAACCTAACTGACACGGTTGGTCCTAACACGGTGATGCTTGAAAAAAACCTTTATTATTTTTTTTTAAAGAATACCTATAACCTTACTGACACGGTTGTTGGGCCTAATACGGTGTTGTGTGAAAAAAACCTGATGACAATTTTTGACTCCGTCGTACACGGTTTCAATAAAACGATAATTTTTCTTTATTAATAATGCAAATATTTTTGCACTTCAAACACGAATACGATTCTTTAAAGATGACATGGTTAATAGAAATTCGACAACACGACCGTAATTCAAACCTAAAAACTCAAACAGAGACAAATCGCAAAGTTCACAAATAACAGCGGCCATTTTAACAATGTTTCGTTAACAAGCACAAACACAGTAATAAATCATAAAATTTAGTAATGCCTGTCAGATTTTGTATAGCGCATGAGCAATAAGTACACGTAGGCCCTACATAACAAGAATGCTCATGTCCGGTAAATCAGAGAAGGAATAATAGTATCTATCTTCAGTGCAATGTAAACAATAACATCGTGTGAGTATAGTTCCGTAAAATTGGCTTAAAATTGTATGTATTCTTTAAAAAAATGTTTTTAGCGGGTGATCAATTACAATTAATAAATCGCAGGGTCAGACATTAAGAGTAGCAGGAATACATTTGGGAACTCCGTGCTTCTCCCACGGTCAATTATATGTCGCCTGTTCTAGAGTGTCGAGTAGCAGAAGTTTATACGTATTGGCCAAAAGCCATAAATCTTACAATATTGTATACAGAAATATATTAAACTGAAATAAAGTTATTCTGATTTTCAAAATCGACTATAAATTTTATTATCTTCAGTGTATATTATGATTGCGGACAAAGCCTTGACGGGTAACAGCTAGTATAAAATAATTGAGTAGTGTTATAATTTATAATAGCACACGCAATAGTTTGTGCCTATGGAACAATATATAATGTTTCAAGAGTGTGTATAAACACTTTTTCTCAAGTGCTTAACCTAAAACTCAAAATTATCCTAAGCCAAAAGTTATAAATTCTATAGAAAAAAAGAAGATACTGCAAATGTAGCTATTTGCATTAAGTATATTCATGGCTTCTTAATAATCATAAAAATAATATTTTATCTAAAGTCCTAAATTTCAATCAGTGTAAGAGTATACTTTGTGGCAACATCTGCTACTTTGGTATTATAATATCTATTTCGTCTAGGTGGAACCGCTATAAATATCTCAGGGCAAGTGCCTGTAAAAGGTCGAGTTATTCATGTGTTCAAATTGTATTCCTAAATTATGAACTTGGAACTTTTGTTTTATGTATCATAGTAGCAATTTTCAGACTTTGGAATCTTAATAAATTTATATGGCGACTATGTGGAAAAATAGTATTTTAGTGCCACTTTCAAATGTATATAATAAAATTTTTTTCTTGTACTTTGTTTTTTTTACACCAAAACGTAACAGACTTTCTGGATTACTGGGCTTTCACCCCGAGGACCCGGGTTTGATTCCCGGCCAGGGCTTGGCATTTTCATACGCTATAAATCATCCCATCATCTGCATTAGCCCAAGTGTGCACAATAGGCGGATGTTAAAAAAAAAATCGTATATAAAAGAAGTCCTGACTGACTGATTCATAATTAATGCAAAGACAAAACTATTTTAGATAGCGACTTGAAATTTTGAGGGTACATTTATGTTACCATATATGCATGCACTAAGAAAGGATTTTGCAAAAATTTGATTTTAACGCCATTAAACTGCATACCCATCAAACTTTAATAATCAACGTATAGCCGAGACTATAATAGCTAAACATTTAAAATTTTCAGTGTTACCACCACATGTAGGGGTGCACTGAAAAACGATTATCCAGTATTCAACTCCTAAAGAGGTAAAAATGAGGTACAACAATTTTTATTGGAAAAAATATGTTTTTCTTAAAACGTAACATAGTCACTCTTAAATATAAGTAATGAAATATATTCTTCACCATTTCCCAAAACTCATCCCCTAAAGAGATTGAAAGAGGGTAGAAAATGTAAAAAAAAGTATACAATTTTGTATTGAAAAAATATTTTTTTTGGATCGTATATTCTAGAAATATGTTATGAAACACAAATAATGAAACACATATTTCAACATTTTTCTGAATTCATTCCTTAAAAGAATAAAAATGTAAAAAAGAAGTATCATTGGAGAAAAAGGAGTGTTTTCATTGGAGAAAAATATTTTGTATCCGATTTTCTTAAAAGTAAAGAAAATATTCTAAGCATAAATTATGATACACATAATTCAGCATCCCCCCCGAATGCATTCCCTTAAAGGACAAAAATATAAAAGAGGTATAAATGTTTGTATTGGAGAAAAATATTTTTTATCAGATTTTCTTAAATTTGAATGGAACATGTTTAAAGACGATAAAACAACATATTCACGTTATAATATTTTTTCATATTCACTGTAAAATAAATACGAGTTAAGATGATCACGCTTTTTTAATATATTTTTTTATGTTTCTAAATTATTACATTACTTACTGAAATAGTTTACACTTTGGAGGCGACAGTTAGTATTATTATAAAGAATAACACCGATAAATTACATTGTGTTTGGTTTTAGTGACCTTTTAATATTTTTACCATCCTTTCCTCCTAGGAAGCTGATTCCCTTGGATTCTACTTTCCTTCCCTATAGACCTGCATTTTTTTAAAAGAGTCATTATTTAAATAACTCTTTTAAGCCATTTAGTAAGAGCTAAAGCTAAATTGCTTTAGGTCAAAATCTTTTACCAACTTTGAAAATTATAATTTTTCTAATTTAAAAAAGATTTTTATCAAAATTTGGCTCGGAAATGAAATTTTTGAAAAAAATAAAAACTGTGTTGGAATATGGACAAACTATAGGGCCTACCTATTTACCAAATTTCATAAATTTGAAAACAAACACAACATAAATTGAAAATAATCATTTTTTTAAACTCCTGAACTTCTCTATTAAACGAATATATTTCAGAGAACATTTGTGAACTATGTTGATCTGATAACAGGTATATTTATCAAAAGAGAATTTTTCAATAATCATCATATATTCTAGTAATTGTATAATAATAAAATAATTAGTTATTCTTAATTTTAATTTTTTTGGTGTCAACATATGCTTCACATTGTACGTACTACGTTAACACTTGCCTACGACGATGTAGTTCAATTTTTCCTCAAAAGAATGCGCCACAATGTACTTTGAGTTTCTTTGAAGTACCGTCTTAATCAAAAATAGGCTATAAACCACTGAATATAGACGTATATATTCAGTGCTTTATCTCTACCAAAGCCTCTGTACCTTCGTGTACAGAGGTCTATATGTCGGTAATTCAGCCGAGTATTCAAACAGTAACTCGAAAAATGATTTCAAAACTTCATTTTCGCACTCTCGCATATTAATTTACCTAACAAAAAATTACTTAACAAAATATTTGGGGCTTATAAAAAATTAAGTTTTTAATTTAAAATGTTGCAATAAATACATTTAAATGCACTGGCTGGTTATATAAATACACCACTTCTTGCATTTTTTATTTTTGCAATATTTGTGCAAATTATGAATGGTTTTCATACAAAAATATTTGACAGTACGTAATATCATTAATATATTGTTATAATTAAATAGCAATATTTAATATTTATAATATCATTAAAATATTGATGGTATGATTAAAAAAATAATTTTTCTCACTTCTCATACTTTTCCTTATCTTGGGAAAGGTACAATGTTCAAAATCTGTATTTTATCTGGTTCTCATGGTTATTTGTTATATATTTTAGATGATTTGCAATAGTATAGTAGTATTTTAGAATGTGTAAATTTGATAAACCTTTTGCTGGATGTGTGAGTGTGAGGGAAAGAACTATGAATTGAACATAGTAATTTAACCATTGAAGAAGCTATTTTGGCAAGGTCTTCCTCTCTTTTTTCACAGGAAGACAATTTTTGTATAGAATTGGCTAGACAATTAGCGCATACAACCACCGTACAACAATCAGGACAGTTAGGCAATTTCATGAGGCCCTATTTGACAATAAAAAGCAGTTCAAGTTTTCTGTAGAACAGCAAAATGAGATGAATGCTGTTTTATGAAAATATAAAAACGCTTTGAATATGAACGCCCTCAACAAACGCTGAGTTACAGCGAGAATTTAGACGGATTCGAGGTGTCACTATTTCCTGCAGAACAATCAGAGATGCCTTCAGGAGTATGGACTGGCCAGTAAAAGATCTACAACTGTATGGCCATCGACTCACCAAGACACATTGCTAAATTTCTCTAAGGATCGCATAAATTGGACTTCTGTTAAACTCATAAATTGGGACCGAGTTTTTTTACGGATGAGACTCGAGTTTTCCTGTGAGGGCTCAGAAGCCGCCTTCAGACTGAGAGATATGACCCTCGTGTATCTCACAAAGGAAGCATTTCGTGGTGGTTATATTACATTTTGGTTGGTATTACATCTGAAGCATCAAAAGTAGTGGCTGTGCGTAGATGTTTGTGGGCGAAATCCTAAAAGGTGCTTTTAGTATCGTTCATTGATCAGACATTAATTCTGATGGACAATAACACTCATCCACACAATGTTTAAGTTGTCACTAAGTACTAGAGAAAATTACTGGCCTAACATCCAGATCTCAACCCAATCATTTACAGTAGCATAAATAAGTTAAAAAAACGAGTTTAATGGTGATTTAAACTTAATTTAATCAATTTTGTTAGTAGCTTGGACATTGTTTTACCCAGTAAAATCATTTTAATTATTTTAAAATGACAGCTATTCCAAATCTTAAAAAAACATTAATAATAACCTTTTTATCGTAACAAGTTTAACAATAAGAAAATCACTATTGCACTCAGCGTCAAAATATATGTAAATTAGCTTTAAAATTATTAAATTCTATTAAAAATACGAAAAGAATCTGTTGACGGACAGGTTGAAAATGCTAATTTATACAGATTGTATTGCTAATAATGACTGTAAAGTCAAATTTTCAAAAATGTAAGATACAAAAATCATTTCTACTTGCTGTGATTATTTCTTAATTTAGTCGAAGCTTTAAATTGTCTTCGACACTGTTCTGCATTTCATAACCTGTTGCTAGACTAACTCTGCCGTTCGTTCGTTAACCATCCGACATTCGCCAAGTAAAAGTTTACTTTTGCAAATTTAACTTTTACCGTTTGACATGTAAAGCTTTCCCCCCCTTTCACGACTTATGCAAATTCTGGGAAACAACTTCCGTCGCTCCGCTCGCCAAAAACTTCACCCCTTAGTCACGTTGTTTTTGTGCAGAAACAAAACAATTTAACTTAAACCTTTTGTTAGTTGAACGTTAGTCGCCACGTATAAGCAATACAGGTTATTGCAAGAGCGACATGAGTGTATGTCTGAACGTTATTTAAATGTTTACTTACGTGCTAAAAATATGTTTGATTTGGTTTTCAATATGTTTTTCTCAATTCAGCAAGTCGATATCGTGGACTTCAGTATCGATCCCGTATTCTTATTGTGAAATTTCGTCGTATTGTGAAATTTTTTAAGTATATTTGTCGCCAACGATATTTTTGTTTTTTTACTGACGTCATGTAGATACAGTAAATGGCGCAAAATCATTAAAAAAACGTTCTAATTTTGTTAATTTCCCCCCCCAAAAACGGCTTTGAAATTGTAAAAAGTATAAAGTTTGTCAAATATCTCAAAATCGATGATAAGTGAAGATGAATTATTCAAATCAGTGTAGGAAATTTTTAAGTAAAATTATTTTTTTCGAGAGTAACACAATAAAACCTTGCAATCAGGGTTAGTTATTCATTTTTATTTAACGTACTCCAGAACGATGTTATTTTTAAATCTCAAATTTGTGCCACTGACTCGCGCTATAACTTAATAGTATTTATAAATTCGAATAACTAATTTTGAGGCATTAGGCCGATCAAAAATGCACACGTAAATGCAGTCCCATATTTAAAATTTGCTTTTCACTTAGGGGTCACGAAAAATCTAGCCATCTGTTAAAACTGATATGATAGTACTTTTGATAAAAAACAAATACTTTCTGTAGAATAGCGAGTACATCGATATCAAAATATCGCACCAATAATCCAGAACCAGAAAGCTACAACTCTAAAGCAGAATATATCGCCTAATAATCCAGAGATTGTGCAGTATACAGTGTCCCACGAAGAGGTTTACGCATTTGAACCTCCATTATTTACTCATTCCTCAATTATTTACTCATTCCTTCATTGATCATTTTGAAACTATAAGTACTTTTTAAATAAGGTACCAGAAATAGTACGTGAGAATTGCATCTAGCTAATGTTTGTAGAAACAAAATGGCTGCAAAAATAAAGTATAGAACTGCAGTACAGTGAGATTTTTAAGAGGGATAGAATTTATTTATTTTGGCCGCCATTTTGATTCTACAAACATCAACCAGATGCAATTCTTACATACTATTTCTGGTGAGTACTTTTTTCTATTTCTGGTGAGTACTACTTGTGGTGGTGAGGATACCTTTTTTAAAAAGTACGTATAGTTTAAAAATGATCAATGGAGGAATGAAAAAATAATGGAGGTTCAAATACGTAAACCTCTTTGTAGGATACACTGTATACATCTTAAACCCTTCAAAAAGTGAACTACAAATCAGGATCAACCGATTCTGGGTCTTGCCATGATGACCGCTCCAACAGCACAATGGCCGCCGTTTTGAGACGGTTGAAATAATTTTGCTGGGAACGAATGGCAATTGGCTACATCTCTAAAATAAAATTTTATGCCAACTTTGAATTAAGTTGAACTAAAATTATTAGAGCGTACACTCTTGCATACACATAAGAGGACTTGTTTTATATTGTTTTTAACCATCTACTTGAAACGTATTCTAGGTATAATGATCGGAGCCTATTTCACGCTCTCGTGTCTGGATCTTCCATAATCGCGTTTCAAATAAAAATTAGTTTTTCTTTCTGTCGTATTTAGACTTATGTAGCCACTTATGAACTGAAACAGAAACGTTCGAGCTGGTTTGAACAACTTTTCTTCCTTTACAGAATCATACTTTCTTTGAGGTGCTTAAAACCTTAATTAAACATTTCCACTTGTGATCACACAAGTTCGAAAGTTTCAAGTTCTATATAAAGTTTTATAGAAAGTATGGTAAACGTGAAATAATAATACCAAAAATTGACTTACCTAAGAATAGACCTCACGAGCGAGCCATTCATCAATCTTACGTTTATATTGTATGATTGATGAGGTTCAAAACAAACAACTCAATCTTCAAAGTTGCTTTATTTTTAAATTAAGTTCAGGTTTCGTTTAACGCATACGTGACAAACTACATATACGGTTTGCCTAAACTTATGTAACTGATGAGAATACAGAAATAGACTATTTGTTGATATTTAATATCAAGAAATACTCTGTGTAGGTGGAGAAAATATTTTCCATTTCTCCGAAATTTGAAAGTCGTTTAAACAATTTCAAACAGAAAAAACTCTCAAACAACACATAATTTTAAACAAATGCTACTCATTTAGTTAACTACTAATTATTTAATTACTGGCTACGTACTTGTAGATATTTTATTAAAACTTATGAGACGTCAAACAGAGACTATATACGAAATTCTATTTCGAGAAATGAACGTGATAGATTTTGCTTAAGTATTAAAAATATATCCGGAATAATTACTCAAGTAAGGACATAAAAAATGAATTAAAATTTCTTTCATTTTTATTAGAATCTGTTACAAGGTTTTAGGTAATGTTAAACTGCCTCTTTGAAAAAAAATGGCTGACACTTGAAATTCCTGATCTGTCACGTGAAAAGGCTTATTCTGACAGCTTTTTATTGTGAAACGGGTTGACAGATTTTAATGAAATTTAGCTTGATGGCTCTGCTTATGGTGTAAGATATGCAATAAAACTGGGTTTAAAAATCATCTTTTAAATTTTTTAGAAACGTGTCATTCTGAAACATTTAACTCTAGTTTTGTATTTATCCTCTTTTCACTGCAAACGACTTCACGCATTTTGATTAAACTTTTTTAATAGCAAGCTGTAGCAAAGTTTTAGATAATCTCAAACTATCATACATCTATTTGAAACAAAATAGCGGACACTCAAAGTGACTGATTTATTTGTCTGTTATGTTAAAAATGGCCGTTTTCACTGGGAAATAGCTTCGCGCATTTCGATGAAACACTTTTCATTATTACAAGGAGCTGTGACAAGGTTTCAAGCAATCTCTTACCTTCATGTACTTACTCGACACAAAATGGCGGATACTTAAAATGATTTATTTTTTGTAATAAACCCTTTGTGTTGCATTAACCCTTTGCACTCGGACAGCCAACTCAGGGTGCCGCTATAACTGTGCACCAACAGCTCGAAATTTTTTTTACTATAATCTTAAATTAATGTTAGTATTGGGGTATTTAATTAAAAAAAAAATCGAGAGCTTCTAGAATACATTTTTTTATTAATACAAAAAGAGTGTATATATATATATGTAATATATATATATATATATATATATATATATATATATATATATATATATATATATATATATATATATATATATATATATATATATATATATATATATATATATATATATATATATCATATATTATTACTCTAAGCATTCCAATCGGTTTTGTACTTAAAATAACGACCTGCGTTATTGAAACTGTACATATGGGGTAAGTACAGGTTCGTCAAACACCAGGAAATTCAGGCGCCTCATAAATTTCCATTCCCGTTTTGAAATAAAATAAAACTGACTTAAAACCGATAAATGGTCTGTAAAAAAATTCCAGGAGCAGTGTAAAGTGTCTCCGTGAGAGCGCAGCACATTGCAAGCATGTGTTTAAAACATTGCTACGAAAACATTGTTGTAAATAATATCTAAATTATTACTGTATCCAAGTAGTCCCCGCGAGAGTGCATCACACTGCAGGCACGTGTACCAAAACATTGTTCATAGTAATATCTAAATTATTACTGTTTCTAAAACTTAAATAATTATTGAACAAATCAGTTTTGAAAGTAAAATCGGTAAGAAAATTTAGGCCAATTTTAATACGTAAATGTTATAAAATAAAATACTCTGCTTTTAGTAAATTCTGTAGTCTAATTTAGGTATGTAATGTAAAATCCAGCTCATCCGTGTGTAGGTTTATTTGTAAATATTTCAATAACGTTCAATGTTAGAATTCAGTCATTAATTTTTATAGGTTATAATCTTAAACACAAAAATAGAACAAAGTAAGGTTCATTACATTAAATAATCTAAATGTAGTATGGACTTGCTTTATTAACAGGTCATACAAGTAAGTATTAAGTATAACTATAGGTATAGTCTATTTAAGAAAAGTTCGTATTGACAAGAAATAATAGGCCTACATGGTTTTACAACGCCTTCCTTAGTAAAAACTAAGGAAGAGTGTGTACAGTAAAAAAACTCCCGAAAAAAAGATTGACTGAGAATTCTATTGTCACTTCGACTATTGTTTTTAACACTGTTCAAATTCTTGCTGTACATTGTTGTACACGTAAGGTAAACTTTAAAACTATAAAGATGATGTAAGGCTTATTTAAAGATACTGGTCTGAAATTTAAAATAAAACTCTACAAGTATCCTAATTACGTTTTTAAGAAGAACTTTGAAAGGTGAATGTTTCCGTTCGAACTTTTAGAAAAATAAGTGGATAAGCTATGCTGAATTTAGTTTCAGTACGTCTTTGGAATACCAGCTTATTTAATATCAGTAATTTCAATAACAACTGTTGTATATTTTATTTATATTATTTGATACTTTTGTTTGAAGTATTTGTTTACATATTTTCTGTGGTTAGAGTTGACGAAAAATATTTTGTTTTGAATTTTTAACATGTTTTAGGTTTTGTTGTTAAGACTAGATATGCCCCGCCGGGGGTGCAGACTAGCTGCACCTATTGAGTATAACACACACTTACACTTACAACACTACACTTAACACTTTACACTCACACTTACATTTAGGGGGCGATAATAGCCTCAATGTGCAAAAAAAGAATACCTGTGTTAATTTGTCGTATTTTCGAACAAATTATCTCAAATAAAATGAAAAGAAAGGGAAATAATGATACATGATTTTTATTTTTGGTTCAATAACAGAAATTAGTATTTTTTTAATTGTTCAAAAAATTTTAAGGGTACTTGAAATTGTGAGGAGATTCAGGATTACGAGTTTATAAATGAAATCATTAATTATCATCTATTATTGTTAACAAATAAATATATAGGGGCTGTTGAACTTACAATTAACAAATATATATGTGTATATAAGAGTATATATATAAACACACACACACATAATTGTGGGTCTCAAAAATATATTGTTTCAGTATATAGGCTACAGCCTACGCCTGGGTTTTACAATTTACATGCACTATGAATAAATCATGAATACACCCTTTGCTCGCTGTCAGTTTTGCTTCAGCTAACAAGGAATATTGTCAGATGTCAGATAAGGAATTCATAACACAATACATTTACCACGCTCTTAGCTTATACAAGCGGTGAAACGATATTTTAATAATCAGTTCTTTGAACGGTTATTTCTGGTTGTTACCTGTTACTAGAACTCAATAATACTATGTAGAACAATGCAACGACAGTTTGGTTATTCGTTAGTAGAGGTATTACTAGTTGTGACTTAACGCCAATAGTTCTAGTTCTGATATTATTACCGAAGACTCTTCGTCACTTTTATCTGTGATTTACAATCTGTGATTTATACAACTGTATCTAGTTGAATGGCTTAGGTTAAAGACATTTTTCTGTTTTTTTTTTGTTTCAATGGCCATACTTTGCTTCTATATGTGAATATTATTTTTTATAATTTATTATATATTCGATTATATAATTTACATTTTAATTGTTATAATTTTAAAGTAGGTAACATTCTTTGGCTAATTCACAGAAAGAAAACTAATTAATTTTGTATACAAGTAATATAAAAAACCTCGTGTAGATCTTGTCAACAAAGCTAGTATGTACAAAAGCCTTATTGTACATTTTACATCAGTGAGGAACATATATATATTTTTATATTATATATATATTATTATTATATATTATTATTATATTAAATTATAATATTATATTATGTATATATATATATATATATATATATATGTGTGTGTGTGTGTGTGTTTTTTTTTTCATTGTAGCGTTACAATTTTAGTTTGGTTTGATTTAATCTTGATATAAACAAAAACTTTCTTTGTTTGTAGATTGAACAAGTTAAGGCACATGAACCATGTACAATGAGTTTGTACATTGAACCATGTCGAAATGGCTGCAAATTCAAATCTTAAATAAAAAATATAATTTTTAACGAAACAGTCATTACAACACTGTCTAGAGGTCAAGATCGGCGTTCATTTTAAAGTCCCAGATCCGACCGAATGAAGCTCTAAAAACTCAATTTTCAAAAAACTATGTTTATGTTTGCAGGCAAACACTGTACGTCTAGATTTGTACCAGGCAAAGTTTCCCTTCCTAATATGTTCCCAAGCAAATTACAAGCCTAATATGGCAATTTATTTGTGACTTTTCCCCTACCGGGGATATGGTAGTGTTTTAAGGAACGGAACTAAGTTACAGCTCCATAAAGTACACCATAAACAGACAAACGGTCTCCCTCCCACTTAATGTACTTCTACGATGGTCTCATTAAATGATAACGAGACCCGACGGTAAAATTAGTTTTACATAAATTGCATCCTAACTGCGCAATTACTTTCACACTGTCTGCTTCGATAAAATAAATTTGAAAATCTATTTTTAAATCTGTACCCGGCCACACGTTGTTGTGATAGTATGGCTCAGTTTATCAACGTATTCAGATATATTGAAATGGAATCGTAAAATATTTAGTACAGCTTGTATTACTTTTACGTGCAACAGATAGCGCTGCTTTTTAAAAAAAGTGTGTTTTTACCAGTCGCAGGTGTGACATCTATGTATTAGTAGATATATAAAAATATGCACGTATTCGAATGCAACGTAGTGTCAAAATTTCTAAACAATCGGTGAAGAATTTTCGGAGATTTAGGATTTTGAACAAAACGAATATTTACATTTTTATTTTTACATATTAATTTATTATTTCAAACCCTAATTCATTAATTAAATAAAAAAATATTAGTTGCTTATAATCATGACTATCAATTGAATTTCGCTGGTACAAAAGTTTTCTGAGTAAAAAACATAGTGCACAATTATGGCGCAAATTTTCTCATATTCAGTTAAATTATTTTTTTGAAATTTATTGTTGTAATAAACCGCATATCCCCTAATACAATATTGAACACGAAATGGGTTACTTTGGAAAAAATTGATATTATCGTACATTTTCATTTAATGCTTCATTCCAAAAACATAAACAAAATTTAAAGAGATAGTTTAAAACACAACTGAATTGGTCAATAAACCAAAACCAGTCAATTTAGTAAACATCTAACTAAATCTAACACATTTTATTATTTAGTAGATTTACTTAGCTGTTTACTAGACTGACTGGTTTTTGTTTATTGACCAATTCAATTTTTAAATTATGGAAGTTTTTATTAACTGCCATAACTCAAAAACTTATGTAAATAGCTTATACAAATGTGCAAACAAACACGTAAAAGTAAAAGTATTCGCAATTTTTTGTTCATGTAGGCCTAAAATGTGAGAGAAAATTTTTGGACTCTTACAATTTGTATGAGGTGATTATTGTGATTTGACGACTTGTGCCTCACAAAAATCCTTATTCCAATGTAGTTACACGTATTATACACATTATTGCTGTATACTGTTACTATTTTATTCAAACTGTAAAATAAGTAGATGTAAGTACTAAATTGAGATAATAAAAGGTTTGCAATATGAATTAACGATTCTAGCTTATGCTTACCATAAAATGTTTGCATTTTACACATTATTAGACTATAAAACACAGCACACTGACAGCCATCAGCTTTCCTTTTGATTTTCCTGTGAAATCAAGACAAGTAGTGCAACAAATCCCGAATTTTCATGTTCTAGACAATGACACCTACATTACATTTTGTATTTTCTGAAGAAAGAAGTGCGAGTTTCTTTCGGTTTAAATAACTTTATAACAAATAAAGTTTTGCACTAGCTAAAATTTATAGGTAGCTTTAATGCTTTTATAAATTCGTTTCTATTTTGTACTGTTCAATTTAGGCACAAAAGTTCATTTTGAACTTTCAATTAAACTTATGATAGCTGTTTTTATTAAAAAAAACTACCAGTATTAAGTTTCTGTTAACCAGTAGCTCTACAGGTTTTGATATGACAGTGCAAATGGTTTGATATTTGGGTAAAAATCAAACACATAAAATAAGAAACTTTTTTAAAACTTTCTTTATCAAAAGTAAATATTGTTTAGAATTTAAAAAATTGTTTGACTGTACGTTGTGCCTAAAATTATTAATCTCGTATTACACGAAATTAATATTACAACTCAGTTACGAATAACTATTTTAGGTAAGATGTAATTAGAATGTCATAAAAATGTAACAGTTACGCTGAACTAGTAAATTGGCAAACAAATACCTGAGCCAAGAGAGTACGAATTACATGCAAAACAAACATCGCACTGAATGGTACCACATAACGCCCAGAGGTATTGTAAAACACGTCGATTGAACAGTGTAGGCCAACAAGGTCTAGGTAATGTGTTATTCATAAGCGAAAATTTAAATAGAGTGGTACCAAACGTGGAAGATATTCCAGGCGCGTTCTTATCTAGGTTCGTGAAAATAAAACTCTAAATTAATGATATTTTCTCTTTCTCTCTCGTTCAGAAACTAAAATAACTTTAAAACACAGCACTAGTGTAGCTTAAATGTCTAAAGTCTAAAAAATGCAACACTTTTAAAGTATTTGACTGAACATTATCAAAACTCAAATTTAAAACAGTAACATTATAACATTTCTTATGTAACATAATTAATTATTTACAACATCATTGAACAGATGTTTTATTTATACGTTTCAAATATGTTGTAGGCTCTAAGATTTACTTTAGATTCATAGCTATGAGACTGAATCACTAAGAACCCAAGTAAAAAACGTCAATCACAGAGACATTCGAGAATCCTGAGCTTAACGTCAGTCTAACATATATATATATATATATATATATATATATATATATATATAATAAAAGATGAACTATTTTTAAAGCCACTTTCACTTGGTTCAGGATGACAATAACGTATGCATAATTGAATCCAAAATGTATTTTTGATACTGGAGTTTAGAACGTTGATTCACTGCACATGACAAATTAGTAGAAAAACTTATATATTTTGCTTTCAATAATCGTTGTAAAAAACTTAAACGTCCGGAATGTAACGACATACAAGTTGCACCATCGTTTGACCAACCAAATTTTATCGTATGCATTTTAATCTTGTAATTGTGTTTAGTGTTTGTGACGTGTGTTTTCAATGTTTTGTTTAACTTTGTGACGACCTCGGCAGAGGGCTTTGAAATTTTATATTACGGCTTGAAAATGAAAGAGTAAGGTTTCGAAACCTCGGTCGCCTTTACGAGGTGAGTAAATGGAGCATTAGACGGAAATATAGGTCATAATCCTAATTATTTAAACGTTTTTGTTAATCGTCCGATTTGGATAAAATTAATCTAACCGATGTTAACCGTTTTTGATTAGAATGAAAATTTAACAAAAGTGCTGGTTTAAAGGTGCGGTTAATAAACTCAATTATTGCAAGGTTGTTTGAGTCGTTTACTTAATTGGCTGTTAAAGTACTCGTAGCTAGGCCAGGATTACAAACTTTCCAGGTTTGAATGCGCTGCAGTGTGTACAAGTGACGTAGGCCTCACTTCACAGTGTAAACTTTTACACGTGCCGCCATGAAGCGTGAAGTTTTTATTACACTGTAAATCTGACGTGTAAATATTGGCAAAGTCGTATTTATATCTGTCCATCAGTTCAGTGTTGGCCGAAACCGAAACGAAAAAATAACTTGGATTAAACTGTCATACGGGTAGCTTTGTGTTTACTTAGTAAATCCACCGTCTGGAAGTTACGTTTATGTGCAGAAGAAAGTCTTGACATAACATGATTAATGTATTTAGACTTTGATAAACACAGTAGAATGACCACTCATTACGTTCGCCGCAGTCACACAAGCTAAAACTGAGATAATAATGAGGTAATAATAATAAAAATGAGACAAATAAAGTATTTGAAAACACGATTTCATCAATATAATAACAGTTAAAATAGGCATTGTAAATTTGTTAAAAAAGGATATTGCATTTGAAGGCTGTAGTGTTTTAAGGAATTAAATAGCAGAAGTTTTAAAATGGTTAAACTTATTCTACTGGTTAAGAAAGTTGGTTTAACAATTAACAAAACCATTTCTTAGCTTGGATCGATGTTCGTTTAAATGGTGTAATTCAGTGTTTTGATTTTCTGCGAATTCTATTTCATTACGTCACTTACAGAGGTTTAATTAAATTTAACATATTTTCACAAAATTTAAATAATCAAACTCTTAAAATACAGTTAAAACTTTAAAATACTTGTATTCACTTTGACAATAATTCAATAGCGAATTCCCGTTGCAAAGTAAGCAATTTGAGAGGCCATCATGGTAAGGCCCAAACTACAAACTGACCTGTAGATCATGTTTTGAGTTTTTGAGAAGACCTAAACATTTGTTATGTAGGGAACCTATATAATAAGATTCAAACGGAAAAATTGTCTGGTTTAGTAACAGCTTAGACAAACCCTTATCCAACAAACTCTGTTCAATTTGATTCCCACTGTCGTAATCAGCGTTAAAAACTGCGTAAATTAACATTTTTAATTTTTGAGATCCATTAAAATTAACAAAATTGAACTTGACGGCGGTTTGGGTTCATTTAGTATTTTTAATACAATTTGAAAACTTAAAGTTCAAATATATGCAGATTTAAATACTGAATATAATGGTGGAATCACAATTAAAAAAAAGGATCACGTAAAGAAAATTGTTTTTGAAAATTCGTTTCAGTCACGTTAAGTAATCCATCACGCATAAAGCTATATGACGTGATTATATACTGTTATCTCGTTCAATCGAATAGTACTGTATATATCGATTTACTTTTTTCCATCAGAGTTTCTCAAATTTTTGTCATTTATGAAGATTTAAACTCAAGTCAATTTATTAATAATAAAAGTAAATCATAAATCTTATTTAGTTAAATTCGCAACTCGAACTGTCTTGAATTATGAAGACAGCAACGCAATTATCTTCATACGAATATATTTGAACGAAATCTGATTAATCGATTTTGAAAAACTATGTTGATTTTTCTGGGTTTTTTTAAGTTAAATTCAGAAACAACGATGTGTGAAAGAGTTTGGCAATGTTTTGCACAATTTATTTACATTATAAAAAAATGAATTTTTAAAACATAAACTCTTTAAAAGCTGAAATTTTCAAAGATGTTTTTACGCGTTTCAAAATTACGACGTGATAAAATACAAAATTGAATTTCTTATCAAAGGAAGTAGTTTTACGAACAAAGTTGTCAGGAAATTATAGTCTGTTCAAGTTTAGTGCTATCTATTGTGCTGTTAAAACTTATGCTAAGCTTAGTTAAACTATCCAAACTGCTGCAAAATATTACTGCACTATCTTTAAGCGCTAGGGAATTTCAATTAGAAATTAGTTATTGGCTCGCAGGTCTGGGACCATGAAATGGACACCGAACGTGACCTTTAGAACACGTTTTGAGGAGCTTTAAAACTTATATTAGGTCTATAACGTATATTTGAATTCATAACTAAAACCATTAATTAAAATTCATTAGTTAAAAGTTCATTCATTAAAAAAATCATTACATTTTCTTTTCGAACAGTTTTTAATTTACAGTTTATGTAAAACTCAAATACTTAAATGTTTTTGCGCGACGGTTAACAGTTGCTTTGATTTTCGTCAAACCTGGTGCACAAATTATTTAACATCATGTTTATAAGCCACCAAAATTCGTAATCTCGCTTAGAAATTTCGGCCATTCAAAATTTTAAAACTATCGTTGATTGAAAATTCTAAAATGAACGGTAAGGCGGTCAGGAACCATTTTAATTTATCTGTGAAATTTGAACATTAAAAACGTAGATTACAATGGGGAATATAAGTTTACTTGTAGGCCTAGTTATTCAATGTTTTCTGGAAATTTGACAATACAGGTGCGTGCAGTATTTATTCATGTTTATAACTATTTATTTTCAGCATAAATTTATCATAGTAAGTATAGAAACCAAACTGAACTAGCTTTTTTTATTTTTTTGAATTTCTTTTCGTTTAACGACAAACGCAAAAACAGAATCTTTTACCCTTTTCAGCAATTTAGAATTAAAAAAAATTAAAACAAAAAGCTGTCTCGATTAAGAGATGAGTTTAAAAATAAAAGCGTAATGTATCTGTGCATTACTCAGCACTACCCTTTGCTTTTACAAATTAAAAACTCTTGCAGTTTTTCTGTGGTTAAGCGATGCAGCAGAAATCCTTCAGCAATAATGTTACCAGATGCAATTTTCCCACAATATGTCGATATTTCATCATCTCAAAATACATTTGCATCCGATTTTTACGGTACTGTGACAAACTTTCCTTCCTAAGGGTAAGTGTTAATTGAAGGGAAAATTAAGTGTATAGAAATTAGACAATACTATTTGTTACGCATGCAAATTTTGTTCTGCGTTTGTAATAAACATAACCTCAAACAGCTATCTATTGTAATAAACATAACCTCAAACAGCTATCTATTGTAATAAACATAACCTCAGTTTAGTGCTATCTATTGTGCTGTTAAAACTTATGCTGAGCTTAGCTAAACTATCCAAACTGCTGCAAAATATTACTGCACTATCTTTAAGCGCTAGGGAATTTCAATTAGAAATTAGTTATTGGCTCGCAGGTCTGGGACCATGAAATGGACACCGAACGTGACTTAATGAAAACAGCCTATAACGTAATTAAAAAACTATTGTTGGTCTATAAGCAACAATTTTATGAAGAATATTGTAGGATATGCATTCCAAAATTACATTGTATTATTTGCTGATATTAAAATGGTCTTGGTTTAAGTTTCATCGTGATTTTTGTTTTAACAAAAAAAAAAGTTACTACTTATTTTGGCATGCCTGACTGTATACTTTCAGCTAGTTAAATGCAAGTGGGAGCAACGCTGAATACAATACGAGTTTGAAACATAAGCCTCATTTGTGCTGTTAATTTCGCTCTCTTTAAAACAATGTCACATTTAAAAAAATAAATAACACATTAGCTTCCATTACTGCACGTCACGCAAATTAGAGCTGGAAATGCTTATCTTTTTGTTGTTTATGCATTGTTTTTATAATTTAGTTATTTGTTGCAGAAAAATCTGAATAATACATGCGCTTCGCAAAACGTTTCACTACGGTCTGTATGCATATCCCACAGGCGAGTGAAGGTAAATGCATCTCTAGCGTCTAAATGGTAGTTTAGAAATTTCACAGTTTTGTTTAATTTCCGATATAATATTTTTGTTTTTGTTTTGAAATGAAACCTTTTTTAGACAAGTTTTTTTGTATGAAAGGAAATACAAGTTCGCGATAGTACAAATAAAATGTAAAAAAGTCACGTTTGCCGTATACAAATTATTAGTATTCCTGAATTTACGTTTACCAGTGAGCTGATTGTGGAATTCTGTGTTCTTTCCTGTTTTATTGCTATGATATATGCTTATAACACTGAAGGACTTGAGATCGAAGATCGTTACTGAATAACAAGTTTTTGAAGCGAAGCTTTTAATGTTAGCTTTGGCGAGAGGATTGAATAGAAAGAATATAACGGAAATATGGAACGAACGAGCAAACGAATTTCGTCTCTTTATTTATGTCTCTTCCTTTTTTCGCTTCCATTTCGATAACAGTATTATATGAAAACGTTGTGTTGCTTTGTTTTCGGTATTTTTTCTTAATTGAAGAACACGTGCACGTTGTAACTGTTTATAATAAATTCGACATTAATATAAACGTTTGTAATAATTGTTGTTAATATTACTATTTTTTTAACAATATAACCTAAAACTTTTTATAGCTTATTAGTTGTTCAATGAAATCAACTGACAGTTACGAATTACGCGTAACATAAAATAATTGATCTTTTACTATAACTACAGTAAACAATATCTAAGTTAGGTTCACGTATTTATTTATTTAAACAAAACAAGATATTTGTAAACATATCTTCAAACTAATTATAAATTCAGCGAAGATATTAACAAAAGCTTTGCTTCTGTTGGTAACTCCTTGATTTTCACACGTGCACTTTTTTCATTTAATATTTAGTTACTTAAAATTATCAATATAAATAATTTTAAAAAGAATGTATAAAGTACAATTAACGCCATTATACTACATACCCGATCCATATAGCACAAAATTGTACCGAGCGTTTACAGTAAAACGTGACACATTGTATATAACGTGATTTAAAAAATGGCTAACTAATGCTTTTATAATGTATGCCTAACCCAGCCTAACTACCACACTTGTTGGAACGTTAACTGTTGAATATATTGTACAATACTGACGTTTCATATTTGTATAAGATGTAGATAAGAGTCCATTATTTTAAATATCAGTTGTGTACAATTCCAATTTAGCAATAAAATTACTAACTTAATTGGTAACTTAACCAATACAAACCAACAATTGTTTAGTTTTCACGTCTGTTAGCTATTCCCCTGTCTTCCAATTTTTTTCTGAAATGGTGACAAAAATAAATGGTGTTAAAAATATAGTTAAATAATAAACAATAGAACAAATTGTTGAAAATAACAGGAATTAATGAACATGATACGGATAGACCACTTGATTTCAAGAAGAGACGACTTTTTCTTCTAATGTATCAGTATGATAAATCAAAAGAAGACTTTAATTTTACCCAAGAAATACACGTTACAAAAGTATTCAACTTCCAAAATACTCTTCGACAATTGGTCAAAGGAGTTTCACATGCTATGCAATAATATATTATAATCAGCTTCCAATGCAACTTAAAAGTTTAGAAGTTAGTGCTACAGTGTTGCGAAATAAATTGAAGGGAAAAATCAAATATTTCAACGTAATAGACTGAATGATATACATGACAAATAATTTATTTATTATTTTTCTATATTCTTTTTTTGTATTTAATATAATTTGTGAAGTGTGTATTACTCCTGAATAAATTTATGTGCAGGACCAACCTATGTACAGGCATTCTATGCCCCTGTAGGTCCTTCTTATGTAACTAAATGTTTGTGTGAAGGAAAAGTTGGGTAATAAATAAATAAAACCAAGACGTCGCCTCTAAGCTGTGATGTAAACGATTTCCAAAAAATAACAACACTGGAAAGTGTCACTTAAACGACAATTCATTATGCAAAAGTTGATTTTTTAAATTTTTTATTAATACTATGCTTTGAAAACAACTTTATTTAAAAATAATTGAATTTGAGAAAGTTTGTGTAATGTTTTTGAACCATTTATTAAAATAACTCTTATATACAATTATACCTACCTGAATAACAGTAAACGTTCCTTGAATTATGAAGGTAAATATACTTCAATTATTCTTTCTAAAAAATAATTTAAATTTACGTTTCATTTCATTGCCTGGTGTTTACTTCAATCTTCTAGTAGCTCAGTCTTGACAAAATATTGTCACAGTAAAATCAATTGAATGAAACAACAAAATAGACATGATATAATGAAACATAGTTAATTAATTATATTTTTAACTATTTTTTTCAATTCCTACTATTAGTCCACAATCTCCCTATATATATTTATTTATATATCTTCTTCAAATTTTCAATCGTTAATAAAATACTTTATATTCGTCCCCTTAAGTTCAAATAAATTTTTTTAAACTTGTAGTGGATGACACTTGATGTTAATAAAGTTTTTTTTTCAAATATTAATATCGCATATTTATAAATACTATAAGATAGAATTTGATTTAAATAGCACTTATGTTCTAGCCTATGTTGGTCAGCTGTCTCGCTGACGTGATGGAAGGGAATTGACGTGACCTAAGCAGGAATTGAATTAATTTTTTTAATATTACTTGTTGCTTTAATGTAAATAAAAGAAAAACAGTCAAAAAGCTTGGATGTAAAACTTACAAGAGGCTGAGTTTTTAAAAATTTTCTCAATGTATTTCATGGTTTTTCAATGTAAAAAACATTTTTATTGAAGGTGTTTTGGGGCAGTCACCTACATTCATAAAGTGCTCACCCAAGGAATAAAAATCAAATGAAATTCCTATTTACTGAACATCCTGTACAAACGATATAATGAGTGAATAATTTAACAGCAAACAATCCCGAGTGATGTTAATGGCCGCAGGGGATGACGGCGAGATTCAACTCCACATCTAAATTGGATTAAAGTACAAATTAGTGGCTGTGATTGTTTCAACCCTTATTATGGCTAAAGGGGAGTTTGCAGTTTCAGAATTGTTTATTGAATTTAAAATCAGTTATCGAAGTATTTATTGTGAAATTGCTTATATGGACTTTTGGTCTTATGATTTCATGAATTTATGCTTTTGAAATTCTATATATTTATTCTAATTATCAGCATTTCGTAGTATAGAATTTAAAATTGTTTTAAAAGGAGACATTTAATACCAACTAACTGTAGTAGAGCTTGAAATTCGTTTTAAAAGAACACATTGAAAACCAGCTTATTCGTAGTAGGAGCTTGAAATTCGTTTTAAAAAAATACCTTGGATACCAAGTTATCCGTAGTAGAGCTTGAAATTCTTTTTAAGAAGATACATTGAATACCAACATATTAGTGGTAAGAGCTTGAAATTTGTTTTAAAAGGATACATTGAACACCAGCCTATATGGAGTTTAAAATTCTATTTAAAAGGACACATTGAATACCAGCTTATTCGTAGTAGGGGCTTAAAATTCGTTTTAAGAAGATTACTTGAACCAATTTCCTAAAGCTCGTCATATATAGTCACAAAATATAAATTTATTTAATTTAGTTATTTCATGTATTGGCTTTAGTTATTAATCTTTATAAAGACTAAAGTTGTGTTAAAATATTACGAGCAGTTTTTTTTTTTTTGGTCAATTGCCTTCAAATATGACTTTCAAAGTGCTTCATATGTTGCTTCAGTATACGGGCAATATTTAAGCATATTTAAAATGTTAAACACAATTTTAAGTTTTAAATCTGAATTTGGTAGTTTATGACATCATTCATTAGTAACAGCTCTGTCTTTCTATGCAAATCGCTTATAACATTCATAAGCTTTTGAACATTCTCGAACTCGCTTTTGAAGAAGTTCGATAAAATTTAAATTTGGTAGTAAGAACTAAATTTAATTAATTGTTCGGGGAAAATTAGTTTCGCTCACAAAGTTTTGCAGGAAATTGTTAAGCATAAGTTTAGCGCTATCTAACGTAGCGCCGTGATATAAAACTTTAACAGCTGAAGCGCCCTAATTGCCATTTTGCAACGAGAGCACGCTATACAACTATCGCTGATTTATACAGTATTAAACTTTCTTTTCTTCTTTATGTAGTTTTTATAGGGTAATCGCTGCACGTGACTGTCTCGCTGATGGAAGTGAATTTCCAAAAAGTAAAAACATTTAATAGCATAATTTAAACGAATACGATAACAAAACGGAAATTTATTTTGACCAGCTCAAAACGTATTCTAGAGGTGATTGGTACTCATTTCATAAAACTGCTCCAATAGTCATTTACCAATTGGAATAGCTAAGAACTGTTACATTTTAACTTGCTTTGTAATTAACATTCCTTTAGAAAATACATTATTTAATGAAATCGTGGCAAGCAGCTGTCGCACTGGCTCAATAAAACTGAATTAAAAAAATTAACATTGATAGTACGTTTATGTAAATTACTTTAACTAAAATTCCCTTACGCGAACAATTAGTATTGTGCAATAGAAAAATATGAACATGAACCGCTGCCATTAGGTTAATTTTCGTACTCACTCAATAAAATTTTGGAGAAAACGCTGTTAAAAATATTTTCCCTTCGGATTACAATAGTGAGGTTAGATTTAAGAAATATTGTAAGGCAAAAATGTCTTAAATAATTTATGAAGTTGAATGGCAGCAATTTTAAAACGGTACAACGGACTTCCCATCATACTGCTTCGAAAGTAGTTGTTTTCGATACCCATTATGAGTAACTAAAGTGGTTACTTTACGGCCTTGGCCGGGAAAAACAGCTGATCATTTTCAGTACTGTTATGAAGTTATGCGTATTGCCGACTGTTATATTTGTAGTCTGTTGCACGTTGTTCGTTTGCAACCAGCTGTTGTTATTAAGCTAACAACTATCGCTGCTGCGGAAACAATTAAATAATTTTGTTTTTAGTGATATGTATTCATATGTTTTTTGATCTCATGTTAATAAATAATTTAAGTTTGAAATGTACATCAGTTGATTATTTTTATTTACCGTTGCTGTTAATTTGCAGATGACGAAAAGTACTGTTTATAACTCGTACCAAAAGTGGTTTTTCGGTCCTCGCACGTAAAACCTGACCGTTTCTCGAAAATGGCTTTTTTCGGTATTGGCCTTATGAAATGAAAATAAATAAGCCGCCTCGGTGGCCTAGCGGATAGCGTACTAGGCTTTCACCCCGAGGACCCGGGTTCGATTCCCGGCGAGGGCTTGGCATTTTCATACGCTATAAATCATCCCATCGTCTGCATTAGCCCAAGTGTGCACAATAGTCGGACGTTAAAAAAAAAAAAAAAAAAAAAAAAAAAAAAAAAAATATATATATATATATATATATATATATATATGTTGCTTGTTATCGAATATATATTATTTTCGAATATAAAATATATTTAATTTATTTTGAACTGCACCTTAAGAGTTTAGGATCGATGTAATTTCATGTTACCTGGTCTGGAACATTTTATTTTTTCAATATAAATTTGCTAACAATGTGGTAGACAACTTTACAACATTCGAAGTATTTAGGAGGCTAGTTATAGATGAAAAACGATGTTGTTTGGAAGGTGTACATCAGTTCAATTAATTTACATATTTTTAAATGAATTATTTTTTTATCTGAACTTAATCGGAGTGGTGGGAATGAGCGGTGCGAACACAAGCTGGTTATTAGCCGAATTGATAGATTCGATTCTGAAAATTTATATATAGGTAAAAATCACCAAAACAAATTTTTGTACCACCTCTTCATGTAAACGAGTACGTTCCTTAGTGAGTAGGTAGATTATTTTATTTACCTACCATTGTACGTATGTATTTAACAAAATGTTGTAATATGTTAAAATAAAACACAAAAACAAAAAAATGTAATTGATGCAACTATACAAAAATTCGGTCTGAATATATCGAAACTAAACAATACCGAATACCGATTTAATTTGATTTTACTCAAATTTTGATCATGTATGACAATTCATTAAGCCAGTTTACGATAACAATTTTGAAATTAAAAAAAACGCTGTACTGTTTATGAGTTAATAAAAAAACCGAAAATAAACTCTGACAACAGGTAGTTGTTTTTTTTTAATTATTTTCTTTATAAACGAGTTTTTGTTTCAAATTTAATACCCTAACATGATTTAATATAATCTGAAAATTTGAAAAAAAATTTTGAATCGATTTTAATATTTCATAGCTAGTGTCCGATTCAAATTTATCGATATACATGGATAAATTTCGATGGATTTGTAAGTTTTCAATGTCCCTGAGTTTGTCTGTGTTAATGGGTATGTGTAGTGTAATGCTTACGCATATCGCTGGCAACTATATTAGTGGACCGATTTCGATGAAATTTGGCTTGTAGTTTATCCACGTTTTGGAATTTATGTTCTGATTAAAAACTTAAAATTTAAAAAAGGCTGAATTTTTTCTTAAAAATCATTGTACAAATTTTGATTTACTGAAATATAGTTCTTAATCACGTAAAACAAAATTTAATTGTTACTATTTACAAAAAAACAAAACAAAAACAAATAAATAAAACAGTTAAAAAACCACTAGTAAAAAAATGATTATCTGCCTGTTTTTTTTTTTAGATTAGTTTAGAACTTTCTTAAGCATAGGTTATACCTAAAGATCTATAACTTAAGTCAGTATAGCGCTGGTAACACTGTAGCACAAAAATTAAATTTATTTGATTTTTAAATCAATTTTTGGTTCTGGAGTAAATAAAAAATCGAAATAAACCCTGACCTGACAAGTACGTTTTGTTTTTTCAAATTTTAAACTTCTCAATTTTTTAAAAATTTGTTACACTGACTTAAGTTATAAGTCTTCCAATATGATCAGAATATGATAAACCAATTTTGAATAAATTAGCGTATTTTATATTATTTTTTCGTAAATAGACTTGGAGTCGACTTTATTAGAAATAGGAAGTTTGTTTCGTTTGGTTTCGTTGAATGTGAGAATGTTCAAGTTGCTGGTTGCAACTTTTCTTGCAGCTGTATTTATTGTTGTACGTAATGACGCGACATAACCAAGGAAGTTTGAAACTTTTACACTTTACACTTGAACTTTAACGGTTATTAATACAACTAATGTACTGTACGGATTAAAATGTTTCGAGGTTTTGACTGAAGGTAAAAACCGAGGAAATAGTTTCTCAAACATTATTTAAAGTTTTTGCTTTAAAGGAATCAACAATAAAAGTGTAGTGTACCCTAAATTGTTACGTGAAGTAGTTACAAGTTAATAAAATGTAAATCTCACAAACATGTCGACAAAAAATACTCTATAAATATCACGTTTATTGAGAAGTTTTATTAGTGCGTACAATATCAAAACTTTATTTAACAGTATCAAAAGTGTAGAAGATGACCGTTGAATTTTAATAAAAAATCACTGTAATTGGATACGTGCGTACCGATTTGGGCTAAGTCGTTTAATCGCGGATGTTCACTATAGTACCGCGTGAATGATCGTGGATTTGTTCCAATACGTGCATGTGTTGTGTGCAGTATCCGATCATTAGAAGGCGTTTTAGCTGCTGAATGCTAGCACACAAAGTACGCATGTATTGTACTTAGTGGGTTTACATCGTTAGGTTAAACAAAAGAATGTTTTCTTTTGATTTTATAATATCTATAAATTTCAATTCGATTTACAAATTTTTTAATTTTTAGTGAAACTGTTTGCATTGTACTAACTTACAGCCTACAATTCTATTTAACAATTTTAGGCCTATTATATTTTTTAGTGTGATGCTCTTTCATTGCAAAAAGTTAAACAATTCTACAGAATTAATATTTTTTTATGCATTCGTTAATTATTGTATGGTACAAATGTGTGCACGGACATCGGTCCGACTATGCGATGTTTTGTCTGCACGTGGAATCATAAAATCGTATAGGCTCATTAAAAACAAAGAGAAAAAAATCAAAAGAAGGTGCCTCCTTTCCACAGGAAGGTAGAACTCGTTATGGTCTTACCTGTCAGGTCATCTGAATAGGTTGCGTTATAAACAACATAAAACACAACTGTAAACCAAGACAGAACTTGGAACTCGACACACAAATTATTAGCTAGACATTTGTAATAACACTCTTATTCTAAATAAATAATAATAATACGTAACACTTCATCAGTTGTTCATAATATTTCAACACTACCACTTCCCAGATATAATCGATGTTTATATTCCATATATATACTATTGATAAATAGAGAAACACTGGAATGACATTTGGTGACTAAAATATTAAGTTGTGTTTAAGGCATTGGCTTATATAACTTTTTGTAGGTTAGGTATATCACGACTTACTGAGACGATTAAAAATAATTCTGCCTATATTGAGTAGCGAGAAAGTGAAAATGATTATATACAACATTTAAAGCAATGTCCATCATTAACCCTAAAATCTAATCTTCAATCCTGGGCATGAGACCAGCAGACGTTTTGGGCTTAGCACATTGGCAATGTAATGATAACGCTTTCAGTACAACTCACACCAGCGCGTTGGTCCTAGACTTCTTACTATAATTGGCTTTATCCATGCGTTTGACCTACCGAGATTAACATTTCTTTCTCGTTTTTTACTTTTAAAAAAATCCGGTTTTGAAGTTACAAAAAAAAAAAAAAAAAAAAAAAAACAGAAAATCGGCACTTTTTCAAAATATCTTCGTCAAATTTTTATAAAACATGAAGAATAAAAATAGAAATTTTAAATTATACTACTTAATTTTTTTTTGAAAAAGTAAGCAGATTTTCGATTTTTATCGATGTATTGGGGACAAAACCACGACCCATACGTTTTCTAAAGGTACTATGAACTTTATTTGGTCAAAATCGTCAAAATTAATGAATCAGATTTTGTAAATCTTGAAGGTTTTTTTAAAACGAAAATCTGGCTTACAAATTAAAATAAAGTTCCAAAAATTGGTCTATTTATAATTATCTAAATTGAGTTTTATTCATTTGTTTAGTTTTCAGTGATGTAGAAATGTATTCTATAGATAATGATGTAAACAACTACTTTTTGAGTATAGGAACATGAAAAAGGATTGCTCTATAAAAATCTCAAGATCGATAGTAATAACTCCTATTCCATTATCGTTATAAAGTATAAAGTAATAAAGTATTATCGTTACCGTACTTACTGTTTGATTATCGCCGTATACCTTATAAAGTTTGATCAAATATAAAGGCTTTTGAGTAAACTTAACGTACACAATTTGAAATAAGTCAATGTTTGTAAGTTATATTATAGTAAATATAACAGCGTCAGATTTAGGCATTGAATCGACAATTTATTGCGGTAATTTGAAATTGAATTAGAATAATCACGGCACGCAACTGTCTCGCTAATTGTTGTAGAAACTTCCAAAAACTAACAACATTAATAATATCACAAAAGCGTTGATTTCAGTGCACGTAAATTAAATTCCGACACAAAAATTATTTTGGATACGAGATGAAATAATTTCGTCACTAAACAAAAACTGTTTCAAAATGGCAACCATTAATGTCTTACAAAACGATACATTTTTATGATAGGCTATACAATTTTTAAATCTGATTTAGCAAAGTCATCTGAGTTCAAATATGACTAAATTGGAATTTAAAATTTTCTGAATTAATTATGAACCAGACGGCCGTCAGGGTTTGTCCTTATTTTTCATGAAATAATTTAAAACAATTTCTGCAAATTTTAACAATAATTACTATGAGAAATAAGACTAAAAAATATGATTTTAAATTGCCGATGTTTTGAAACAGATTAACGGATTTTGTTAAATAACAAACAAAAAGTATTTGGGCACCAAAACAATTTTTTTGTGCCAAATTTGTATAAAATAGGACTAAAAGTATGAACGTTAGAGAGATAACATATACAATAAGTACGCATTAATTATACTGTTAGTGAGTTACGAGTTAAGTAGTTATCCTAGGTGATTCTCCCAAAGCCGCCATGCTCTAAAACGTTGTTCCACGATGTTTCTGATATTAACTGTGTCATGAGACCAAAATTCGTTGTGTTTTTATTAAATAGCTGTACTGCAAAAATAAAAATAAATTCGTATGCCTGCTGTATTTTTTTTCCGGCGAAAAACCGTTAAGGTTATCATCGCCGAAATCATGCCTGCGGTATTTAATCAATGCGACATTAATTTTAACATTTGTATAACTCATTTTAAAACAATTTTTCTCTTTATTTCAAAGATAAACATACAAAATATTCATTAGCTAGAGAACGAAAATGTTTTGATACATGTATGCAACTGTTAACAATATTTTGCAAATTAAGTTATCGTGTAGCGTATATCTGAGAGGGGACTAACTGTGAGGCATTTCTTATATAAATGTTCTAACTTAATAGGTCTTATCGTCCACTTTAGCAGCGGTTTTTTAAATTTTAAAAAGAAATTTTTTCGAAAGGTTGGTATTCTAAAACATGCATGGTGGAAGATCTAGATGAGTGATCCAGTGTTACAAGAAGCTCGAGGTAATAGTTGTTAGTAAATTCTTTAAAAATTAATTTTATATAAAAAAAGATTCTAATAGTTTACTAACACGTAATGACGATTTTTTATTTCAGTAAACACATAGAGAAACAACCAGCTGAGTTAGGCTTGCAAAATGTTGATAGGCCACAGACTAGATATCTACTAGTGACTAACTGACAGTTTTTAAATATAATTTTTAACACAAATTAATAAGGTGTTCTAAAGGAGCACATTTTTATGTTTTTTGCTTGAAACTCAATGTCTGCTTTAACAGTTTATTTTTCAATGGAAATTTTTTAATATTACGAAGTCAGTAAGGCCGGTGTATTTTACAAAAAAACTAGCGCAAAATATAAGGCTACATTTTCTGCAAGCTGTAATCTTGTACGACACCCTCAGTGCGGTCTAATCAATAGGCAACTTGACCAAGCCGCAATTACCTTTCTTTGTACTCTGACCTTACATCATGAATATGTACACTACACGCCACTCTTATACAATATAGAAAATAAAGCTTAACTTAAGAAGAAATACGAAAACACGTGCGTGGCGGAAATACATTTTTTTCTTTCGTCTATGTAAAATATTACATAATACTTGATTACTTAAACTCATTATAAGTAGTATAAAAAATAAAATATTACAAACGAGCTTTATCCAGCGGATTTAATCGTGTGGATTTCTTGATTTGATAAAAATAATCTTTAGACCTGTTCATTGAGGTAGACTATTCTAAAACTCATACAATTAATATTCCAAAAACAATGTTTACTGGGACCTAGTATTTATCTTTCTTCTGAAAATAAAGTAAATGGATTTAATCCATTTAATTTTGAAATCAGTCAATTTTTTGAAATACCTTGTCAACGAGCACTTACACAAAAACCCGGATATATTAGCTATCTCTAATTGTTGCAGTTTTGAAAAGCTTTCGACAATCTCTCGTAGGTTTATCTACAATATTTCATGTTCAAGTGGAATATATTTGCTTCATTTTTTATCCGGTGGTTACGCTGAAATAATTAAAACTGTAATGAATTTATTTATCTTCTCATTACACAAGATACGTAATAGTAGGCAGGCTCACAAAACTATTCCCATATACTTTCCGTTTTTTACAAACTCCTTTTGGAAGTTTATGCTAGAGAAGTTTTGGAAAATGCTGAAATATGTTTACGTATATCTATATGTGTATGTGTATGTGTATGTGTATGTGTATGTGTATGTGTATGTGTATGTGTATGTGTATGTGTATGTGTATGTGTATGTGTATGTGTATGTGTATGTGTATGTGTATGTATATGTATATGTATATGTATATGTATATGTATATGTATATGTATATGTATATGTATATGTATATATATATATATGTATATGTATATGTATATGTATATGTATATGTATATGTATATGTATATGTATATATATATGTATATATATATGTATATATATATATATATATATATGTATATGTATATGTATATGTATATGTATATGTATATGTATATGTATATGTATATGTATATGTATATATATATATATATATATATATATATATATATACACGTGTGTGTGTGTATGTATGTGTATGTGTATGTATATATATTCGTCAAGTTTATCATATGTAGGCTGTCAGTGTTCATTTTCGTTTTATTCGCAAAAAGTTTATTTTATTTAAAATTTACTACTGAGCCTTGAAATATGATTTGCCATAACCCAAATATCAAATTAGTGAAATATTCGATACACTAGTTTTGAAAGATTAAGCCGATTTTACATTTTTATAAAAGTTGTCCTGATCATATTTTCTTTTAGACTACATTTGAGCGAAATAGGTTAAAATCGTTCCAGCCAATTTTGATGAAATACAACTTTAGTATATTTTAGAAGTGTTTTCGGCCAATATGTTGGTTTGAAATTAAGAGTTTTCACAAGTTAAAACTTATTCATAGTTAAAACTTGTTCACTTCCCTATTTGCAAAATTTCACCTCAATCAGCCGATTGATTAGTCGAGTATATGTATGTGTACGTTGACACACATACACATAGATAGAAAGACAACCAATTAAAACCACAGTTTTTTTGAATTTAGAAAATTCGAAAACGTTTCTTGATTGTTTTACATGATAATAAATAATACTTTTTATGATACTTTGTATAGTAACAAAGTACAACGTTTCTCAGAATATGTTTATGATAAATTTGTGGAATACTTACTTAGTTTGAAAGTTATGTGCAAAGTTGTAGCCTAAAGGTTGTGCAATGTTGCGGTTGAGTTGGTTGTTGTGGCGCAAAGTTTGAGCAATGACTTTTGTCTGATAGGTTAACTTAAATGAATACTGACTCGAACACGACTGAATATCTTCAGTTTATTATAATTAAGTAATAACCGTATTTACAAATATTTTTTGTTTTGGAAAATACAATCAGCTGTGTTGGTAGTGTAAGATAAATCTGGTTTTGAGACAATAGTTTACTTTGTAAACGTTGTAAGTTAAATGTCGGTTTAATTAAGTAAGTGTCGCTTTTAAGGGAGGCATTTAGATAATTTATAATCTTCAGAGACAAACACATGCAGTTTTAATTATATATATAATTTTAAATTAAATTAATTGCAAATTTATTTAAAAAAAGTAAACAAGATTTACAATCTTTATTACAACATTTATGAATTTAGTTTTTACTACAACTACGATCATTTAATTATCTTAAAAACCATTTTAAAGATACTTTGACTTTTTTTATTCAAATATCTATTTTTTTTTTAATATTGTCTGGTTCTGATTTGATTTATCTTATACCGTATTATAAAATGTATTTGAAAGTACTTGAATATTATATTAATTAATACAATATAATACGATTTTTCTACTTCTTACACACTTACTAAAAACACTAAAAGTTTCTATTGACTGAAATTTTCATTTATGTAATGCTTTTCGTTTTCTTTACACATATGACACTTATTTGTGAGGACGTTATTTATTGATTAATTTTTGTTTTGTTTTCATTGAATTTTATTGTTTTGCATAAAAACTAATTTTATGTTTGTTTTATTAATAATTTACATTTCACTTTTGGTGTATTCGAATTTTAAATTGAGTTGAGTGATTGAGTTTATAACTATTGAACGCTTCATTACTTTTAAGAATGACAGCCGTTTCTTTCTTTCCCACGCTGTCTTTTAATTATTCCCTGAACACAGTTATTTATTATGTACCCAGTTCACAGGTTCAATTATCATTGCTTTTTTGTTTACTTGGTGGGAAGGGAAATGGATCAGCTTTTTGCGGATGCGCATTGAAATATGATGTTGACAAATTATTGTTAGAACGGTAAGTGTTAAAGTTCTTTAGAGTATTAATAAATTTAATAACATTTGAAATACTGGTGACATTGAGATACTAATATATTTCTGACAGAAGAAAACTAAAATTTCAATAAAGAGTGCAAAACACAAACGTTCCCACTTCATTCAATTATTGCTTCAAAGTATTCGGTTTCGGAAGTTATAGTTTAAGAAACTGACAATTGTTCTAAACTGTTAATGTTCCTTATTGTTCCTTGATTAATGATTTTAGTCAATTTACGAAATTTTAAATAAGGGAGACTTTCGTTGTGAAAGTAAATAAAAAAGCAAAGCAAACCTGGCAACGGTTATAGCCTGTTTGTTTTTTCAATTTACTTCTCTACTGTAAATTTCTTCTCTTTTCAAATTTGGCAAATTTACATAAAATATGCTTTAAATTTGATGATGCAACGTAGAAGAATTTCAGTTTTCTCGATGTCTCCCGAACTATTGTTTATCATTTTTTTTTAGTTAAAGACTACTTTTAAATAACATTTGAAGGGTCAAAATAATACTAATAAACATTTAAAGCGTTACACTAATGCTAATGATATTAAGTGTCATTATTTTATTTGAATAAGCGACTTTTCACTCCTAACCGACCTATGTACTCTTGCCAATTCACTGCTAAAAACTTTTCACTCCTAACCGACCTATGTACTCTTGCCAATTCACTGCTAAAAGTCGTATGTACCATAATTATTTCTTCTAGTTCCTACAGAGGCTAAAAGAATGCGTTGGGTGCAGTGCTAATCGACCTAGGGGCTAATGATATTAAGTGTCATTATTTTATTTGAATAAGCGACTTTTCACTCCTAACCGACCTATGTACTCTTGCCAATTCACTGTTAAAAGTCGTATGTACCATAATTATTTCTTCTAGTTCCTACAGAGGCTAAAAGAATGCGTTGGGTGCAGTGGTAATCGACCTAGGGGCTAATGATATTAAGTGTCATTATTTTATTTGAATAAGCGACTTTTCACTCCTAACCGACCTATGTACTCTTGCCAATTCACTTACCATAATTATTTCTTCTAGTTTCTACAGAGGCTAAAAGAATGCGTTGGGTGCAGTGCTAATCGACCTAGGGGCTAATGATAATAAGTGTCATTATTTTATTTGAATAAGCGACTTTTCACTCCTAACCGACCTATGTACTCTTGCCAATTCACTGTTAAAAGTCGTATGTACCATAATTATTTCTTCTAGTTTCTACAGAGGCTAAAAGAATGCGTTGGGTGCAGTGCTAATCGACCTAGGGGCTAATGATAATAAGTGTCATTATTTTATTTGAATAAGCGACTTTTCACTCCTAACCGACCTATGTACTCTTGCCAATTCACTGCTAAAAGTCGTATGTACCATAATTATTTCTTCTAGTTCCTACAGAGGCTAAAAGAATGCGTTGGATGCAGTGCTAATCGACCTAGGGGCTAATGATATGTGTCATTATTTTAGTTGAATAAGCGACTTTTCACTCCCGATCTATATACTCTTGGCAGTTCACTGCTAAAAGTCTTATGTGCCATGATTAATTCTTCTACTTCCTACAGAGGCTAAAAGAATGCGCTGGGTGTATGTCCAAGCGATCATGCAGTGCTAATCGACCTAGAAGCTGCTTTTGATGCCAACCACAGCACACTTCGTTTGTTTTCATCACGTTATTTAATTTTGTTTATTGAAACAATTGCTTTTCAATTTGTTTATTGTTTAAAAACATAAAGTAGAAAAATATAGATTTTTCTAGAAATCTAGAAAATTTCATGGTTGATAAAAAAAGTGCTTAAGAACAAAAAGGTTTGAAAATGTAAAGATAATATCGACATGTAGGTTAACTAATACGTTTCAAAACTCCACGAGAATCGGTTAAAATAGACGAATAAACACACAGACGAAAGAATTCAAGCACTTTTTTGAACTTTAGGGGATTTAAAACAAAAATACAAAACATTCAAAATTTAGTAATCAATTTTGTATGATCACCATTTACTTCATAAAGCGAAAAATCAAAAGCTGTCAAGAATATTACATAGTTTCAGACACTGCAAGCATTTTGTTTTTATTTGTACTGTTAATAAAATTTACTAACCAGACTTTCCTGTTTATATTTTTATCTTAGGAAATTAAGCTATCGAATTTAATGTGACACACTCGAATTGACAAATGCCGTGTTAAATTACAAACTTTTATTGTAATTTCAGTTGCAATTACGTTGAAAGAGAGATCCACAGCGCCTACAACTGCAACTTAGAAAGACACGGGCAGTGAATACCAATTGAGCCATTATGCAAATGGCCCTGTAATGGCAGCTAAGAACTTGGGCTGAGTGCGGCTTAAGTAACGAGAACACGATATCGTATGGCGCTGTTCGCACTAGTAAACATTAAAATTTAACTAAATAAAATTTGCAAACCATCTTGCTGTGCAGAATACGGAAAACGACTTGAGATTTTGACGAACATATTTTGTTACCTTAGTTAATTGATTGTACGTGCTTGTTAAGTTGGTTGCATCGTAAGATGATGTGTCAGAAAATATAACCTAAAAATCTTTAAAATTTTGACTAAGCGGTTTTATTTTAGCTAAAATTTAGTGCAAACATATTCCTAAAATATGAGCATCTAAAATATAAAAAGACAATTTCCGAAAATAAGCACTAATGATTATGATAATTTTTTGTTCAAATTTTGCTGTTTTTTTATAGTTGGCTATTTTAAAACGAAAAGTTTAATTTAAATTGTGATATTTTACTTTGATATTTTACAAGGAAAAAATTCTTGGCTATGAGACGAATTATATTTTTATCGACAAATAACCACATTTCCTAACTAATCTTTAAGTTTATTTAAATTTAATAAAAGAAATATTTTGAACTGTTATTTAGTTTTTGTACTTTTTACATTTCACTTCTAAAGTGGATCAGGCCTATAATAATTGTTCATTATCTTTTACTTTTAAATGTTCCATTTTTCATGTCGGTTTTTCCTATTAAGAAGCTTTGGGCGTGGTTTATTGTTGTCATTGTTGAATTTATAATTTTGGTAAGTTAAAAATGTTCAAATATTCGTAAGTAAACAATTACATTGATTGAAGACTAATTTTATACGAAAAATTGGAACAGCCTTCACGGTAAAAACCAGACCCGGGACCTTGAGCTTCAATCCTCTAAATGATTTTTAAGGGGGCGTTATAATTGTACATAGTGAGTATTAAGGCCATCTGCATGTTATTTCCGAAGTAAAAGATACATTACCAAATTCAACAACTGCAGAACGCGTGTATAATAATAACGCGCTTTGTTCTTCCACTAATCGGAGAAATGCATGACGTCACTATCACATAAGGGAAATTGGAACTAGATAACTTTTCTATAAAAAACTCGTTAGTCGTAAAGAAGCTTCGAGCCAAGCGCATCACACAATCAGAACGCTCGATTTTTCAGTTTTCCAAAACATATATGTCCGTCGACAACGGAATTAATAGAACAATCCGACGCTTGAGTTGGTTTTTCATAATGCAACGTAAACTCAAACCGGTAGCGTCCCTGAAGCTACCGCGAGAACTTAATTGGCTAGTAACACTCGTCTAAAACAATGCTTGTCGATGTTCGGTCTGCAAGCCCACGTGTTCTCCAAAACTCATGTTTCACTAATTTCGCTAAAACGGAAAAGGTTATTACTATCACTACTAATATTTCTCCACGAGCATTTAGTAGATAAGATCTATCGTTTACTCTGTGCGTTACAATTTAATCCTTTCATGGTGCGTTAATCACGTCTCTTACTGCGACATTGTGTTCGATACTTCGTCACAGTTCCGGGTATATTTCTACCTTACTACTTCTCCAAACAGTGATACATGCACATACTAAATAGTACGCGCTAAACAACCAGATTTAGTATCCTAACTAAAGTGCTCTGTTTCCGGTCGTTAAAACTAACGTTATATTAAGTGAACAATCCATAAGTGAACTCTTGTTTATAAACTTCGTGCCATTATTTGTGTAACTGTTATCCGGTGCCTACAACAGCTACATTGGACAATCTAAGCACCTCACTAAAAGGTTTCATTCACTTACGGTTTTGATTGTATATTTTATATGTGCCCAATGTCTTATGTACTGGTCCTTTGGTTAATTAATCAACAATTAAGCCTAAAATTCTTAAATTACTCAATCACAATTAAAAAATTTTATTCTTCTCAAAAATAACTAGAAATACTTGTAGTAAGCATTTATTGAAAAAAAAGCATAACCAATTTCTATCACAAATTTTGGTTTTCCTGACCGCTTATTTTAAAGTTATTACTATTGCTAATAAAGTATTACGTAACATTATTTGTCCAACCGGACCGTATAATAATAAAATCTTTTTTTTACAAAACTTTGAGTATATTGGACCCAATACTCAAACCTAAATCATAATAATAAATAACTACCAAATATCTAACAGTGAGTGTATGGGCGTTTACAATTCTGGTCCGATTTAATTCAAACTTGGTATAAAAATCGATTCGAATAGCTCGGAAATTTTCGTTGATCTGAAATATTCCTTTAACAGTTTCAAAATTTGGGTTTATTTATGAAAAATAATCCATTTTTTTACTACACACGTTTTTGGAAATACGATTTCACCATTGCAATCAACGTAAGAATCTGCACATATTAGTGTTTTAACTTTTCAAAACCGCTGAAATTTCGAAACAAAATCTAACGGCGGTCAGGGTTCATTTCCGAATTTTCAGTGTAATTTGAAAGTTTAATCACACGAGTTGGCAAAACAAGTTTTTTGGTAACACTTTGGACAGGATAATTTCCATCAAAATTCATTCAACAGTTTATAATTAATTTAATTTTAAATTTAATAGAATATACGTTTTTATATTGTTTTAAAGAAATTGAATTTACAAATCAGCGTTAAAACATGTTAAATTAGTTTATAAATTTTGAAATTAAATTTAAAAAATGAACCGAACAGCAGTCAATTTGATTTTTATATTTTCATTGATGGCCCTAATTGATAATTTTAAAATACTAATACGCTATACGCATACTTCAATTATGAATACAATAAAGAAATCATATTTTCAAAAAGTGAAAAATAAGCCAATTGTTTAGGAAATTCGCTGCCATCAAGTCAGCGAGACAGCTGCGTTCCTCGATTATTTATTATATAAGCTCTTTCTGTGAAAGTTTGCTGAGCCGTAAGGTAATAAACTGAAGAAACTGCTGAACCAGTGGGATAGTTCTACTTGAAGCTCTCAGATAGTGTCATGTTTATAAAGCTTTGCAAACGCCATGTTTTATTTCGCAACATACAAAGTTTCTTTGGGAAGTTCTTGTTTGTCTAAGTTTCATTGTTACATTTTGAAAAAGAAAATTGTTGCATGTTTCTTGGCGCATCCAACCAAAATGATACTTATCATTGTAGACCTTATAAAAAATCTGGTTGAGTAGATATAAAGAAGGGTCAGTAAATCGGCATAATTAAAAAAAAAATCATATTGTTTACAAAATTTAGGCAGTGTATCAAAAGAAATAAATAACCTTTTGGAAGTAAAATGAAAACAAATCCTGTTGTGTTTCACAATCCGCTATTTAGTCTTCAACTATAAAATTTCTATTTAAAATTCGATTGATTAATTTGAGTTATAAATCTTCATATGTGACAAAAATTTGATGAGCCTATCTTTGACTAGATAAGTTGGAACCAAATAAATCTTTAGGAAATTTCTTAGGCGATAGCAACCGATTCAATTTGTTTGCGCCAATAGGGCTTCATTTAAGCTCCTTCTAAGTGGTTAATTTGAACGTGAAAAAGTTTGTGCAATGTTACTGATACATTTTTTTAAATATATTTTTCATGCCGGTTTTATCTTAAATATAATTCTGATAAAAACAAAAAAGTTTAGTCGATTTGTTTAGAACGGCGTGATCGTAACACCCAGCCAATCTTGATCAAGCGATTGTAATTTTACACAAGGAAATGATTATTGGATCACGTGATCATCTCCAACGAAGAAACGACTTAGCAATAGTGATTTAATATGCCATTGCCCGTGAAAGCAAAGTTTGCAGGGCGGCAGTTGCCTCACCCATTAGTCCTGCTGTACGCTTCGCTTACTGTAGTTCAGCAGAATCAGTTCTGTGAGTGTCACTTGAGCCCGAACTCGGAAGCCTTCATACCAAAATTTTAGTCCTTTTCATTTTAAAATTTATTGTCAGATTGAATGTTACAAGTTTGTCAAAATAAGCCATTTTTAGTTTACAAAAATGTGGAAATCGTGGAGTTATCGACAGAATCGAAGCTTTTGTTAATGTTATCTTTGCTGAATATATAATTAATTTGAAGATATGTGTTACAAATATCTTGTTTAGTTTAAATAAATAAATACGTGAACCTAGCTTAGATATTATTTACTTTAATTATAATTAAGATCAGTGGTAAAAGATCAGTGGTTTTATATTAATTCGTAACTATCAGCTGATTTCATTGAACAGGTGATAGGCCATAAAAAGTTTCAGGTTATGTTGTTAAAAGTTGCTATAGTAACAACAATTATTATAAACGTTTATTATATTAATTTCAAATATTTTATAAACGGTTAAACGTACACGTGTTCTTTAACTAAGGAAAAATACCGAAACCAAAGTAATACAACGTTTTCATATAATAAGCGTTTACATTTATCAAAAAGGAGGAAGAAAAGAAAGAGATAGAGAGTCGAAATTGGTTTGCTCGTTCGTTCCATATTTCCGTTACTTTCTTCCGTTCGGCAGACTTTTTTTAATCACTCCTCTCGCATAGCGAATTAAAAGGAATTAAATGCTTATATTCAAAAATACTTTTAGAAAACGAAATCTCTCAAAATCGTTTTTAACGATTCTGCTAAAATTTTGTACAAACGTAGTCTAAAAATATCCAAATGAAAAAATCTATCTAATTAATGAAAAATAATTATCAACAATTGCTTCAAATTTGTATATAGTTACAGAATTGCAGTTAATATACAGAATTTATTGTACGGATGAAAATTGAAAAAATATAATAAACGCTGATAGAAATTCAGAAACGTAAATTTCTGTTATTTCAAGTTTGAAACAGTGAGTTAAGAAATGAATTTTTGTACATAACCAGAATATGAGCACAACTTACTTTGAGAATAAAGGAAAATTTTCAAGATTTTTTCGTCGATAAAATTTTATTGTACCGCACTTTATGGAAAAGTAATTAAATGTGAGGCTGTGTTTTATTTTATATGGTATTTACTTTATACTGTATTTATTTTTACGGAGTGTAAAGACACCTTCTTTATTTTTAATGTTTCAATTAAAAGAACAATTTTATGCTTCATTATAGTTAGTATTAAATAAAAACATTATTCTTTTTATTTCAGTACGGGAAATCGTGCAAAAAATCGGATTTTCTCAAAACTGTTTAAAACGATTTTGATTAAATTATAATGAAATTTATAATGAAATTTAGTGCTTACATGTTCAAACTAAACGTTGCTGATCGTAAAAAATACGTGCTAAATTAATCCAAATCGAAAGTTATCGATAAAAAAACAAAAAAATTGGATTCGACAGATTTCCCTCAAATTTTAGTCGGATATGAATATCAAGTAAGTATCTTGGTTAGAGAATAAATGTTAAATAAACCATCAATACCGTTTTAAGGTAGTTCAGTTTTTTTAAAGCTATCAAACCTAATTTTTTTTTGAAAACTAATAAGCTTTCTTTTGTGTTATTGTTTATCATTTATTAATTTTACTATTTTTAAATACGACTTAACTTAAAATTCTATACTTTAATTTAAGTCGCGGTACCATATGATTTTTTTTGAGATTTTTTCTAACATAATTTGTCGAAATTTAGAGAAGTCGGATAAGGAAAAGTAAAGTTTTGGAAATGTGTTGCTGCTGTATATAAACTCTTCATGAGAAAAAACTATATGAAGTATTAACGATATGAATACGTAGGATAACAATTTGAACAAAGTTTGTCGGAATGATTTGAAAAAAAGGTCTTAAGATTTTCATTATTTACTGCAAATAGTTGTAGATATGTGGGAAAGTTAGTGCAGTTTTCTGTACTCACGCTCTCATGTTGCTTTCATGTAACTTTAATTTTTAATGTGATACGGTTTGTAACTAAGAGCTACATACAAATGGAACTTTGTAATGGTACAAATAGAGTAGAGAAAATTTATGCAAGTCTGTTTGCGCCCTTTACTTTCTGATACTGTGTATCTGAAATTAACCGTGTATTTAATCTCATTTCTGCTTACTTTAAGTTGAAATGCAATACTTTGACTGGATCTTTCGCTTCCAACTCAATTTGGATAAGTCGTTTAGAAATATCTGATCATAACGATCCAGGCTGTGCCCCTCCCGCTCTAAGGTCATTACTCGCGATGACGTTCACAGATTGCAAAGTACCTTATTTCAACGAGATTGCTTTTTGAAATCGCCCAGGATATACAAAGTTTTGATTGAATAGTTAAGTATTTTTTATGCGATTAAAAGTTTATATGTTATGGCTTCATTTGATGAGATAGAAAATATTTTTTTTAGTAAAAGTGCGACATTAAACAGTTGAAACTTTAACTATGTTTAGCACAGTATAAAGGAAGTATTGAAGTGGAAAAAAGATTTTGAGATTTTAACGGATTTATCTGTTTTCTCACATGAAAATAGAAAATTGGTTTATTGAATCGGGAATATTGAATTTAAAAATATAAAGAATACAAAGGTTACGATTTTCAAAGAAAACATTTTTAAACAGATTTACCAATGTTAAAACAAGATTTTGTACATAGAAAGTAGCTAAAAACCAAAATTCAACGTAGAATTTTCCCTAAATCCTGTTTTTGTTCTAAATAGTTATTTCTCAATTTTACATTTCTATGTACAAGCCAAGTATAGAAGTACATACTGTATTATGTTTCCGGAACTTCTTAGGTAATGAAATTTGCATTCGTATGGGAAAATATGTTTAGACAAATTGAATGACTACAAACGAATTTATTGTCAGCTTTAAACTAGTTACGGGAAAGGAGAGTCTATTCAGATCGACTTTCAGAAAAGGATATATTTGTACCCAGAATATAGGTGGTATTTTAACACATCATTTTCCACTTTTTTCTTTACTTTCTCTTTATAAGAGGAATATAAATTTAGTTTTTAAGTATTAATATGGTAAAAAAAAACCGTTTCATTATTACCAAAAATAAGGTTTTTCTTAAAAATGACTATCAACTTTGCTTCAAGTTCGAAATTATGAATACAAACTCTTTATCGACGTTCAGGGTTTGTTTTTTTCGATTTACTGTCGAAACGAACATTTTTTATTTAAATTTAACTGTGCTAATTAAATTAAGAACCTTCCTGCGTGACCAAAATTTGAGCAAAATCTGATGAACAGATTTTAAGAAAACCAACCTATCTTCCATATCTTTTGACATATGTCAATATCTTCCATATGTTTTGATTGAATTAATTAAATTGAAACAAAATTTGGTCTGACTTATTAATGTAAATTATGGGTGAATCCGATTCATGTTACTTTTCAAAGTTTTTTTTTGAAAAAGCGTAAATATTTTGGAAAATGTTTAAAAAAACAATTTAAAATAGCGCTTAGACTACAGACTTAATGTGTGTTAATGACGGCTTGAATTACGTCAGCTAAAGCAGCCCACTTCTATTTGCGTTATACAGAGGTTATATAAGGAGCTAACAGGTGAAAGCTTCCTTCAGTTCAACTACGAACTTGGAGCGATATTCATCGTAAGGTACCAGCTATGATTTTTTCACGAAACAATTGTGTCCAACACCGGGCTTTAATCTAGTGTGTGTGTGTGTGTGTGTGTGTGTGTGTGTGTGTGTGTGTGTGTGTGTGTGTGTGTGTGTGTGTGTGTGTGTGTGTGTGTGTGTGTGTGTGTGTGTGTGTGTGTGTGTGTGTATTGCGCGCGTACAATAATTTATATATATATTATATATATACATATAATATTATATATATAAACTTTATATATATATTTATATATTTATGTATATAAACACTTTTAGACCGCAAAGTGTAAAAGCGTGAACGATCACTGTCGATAATGTGGGTCATGGAACTTTATTGGAATTTGTTCAAAACTAGTTCTAGTCCACTTGTGGTAATTATTGTCTGGTGTTAGCATATTAACCTATACCAATTTCGCACACGGAATATTGCAGCAGCTGTCATGCAGTGCCAATTACGTATTCATTTACATATATACATAAATTTGGAATCAATACCACTAGTTTCAAGTGATACCCCAAACAAAATGCGTCCTAATTACCTCCTAACGTCCTAAAAAATGTTTTACTACTCAACTCCAACAAATTATTGAATATCAAATGAATATGAACTAAATATCAAAGTAATGTCAGGTGAATATTGACAATTGTTAGGTAATATTTTGTAACGATTTTTTCCTGTGCTCTTGAAGAGGAATTTTGGTTGCAGATAAGATGCTTAAAAAAATAAATAGAAAATTTTTGAAATAAAAAAGTACTTTATGAAGAATTGACTCTAGTTTAAGATGTAAAATTAGAAAATATAAAAAGTATAGGATAAAAGGTTACGCATTTTTTAACATTTTGAATAACCGTCATTCTGAAATAGCTGAACTAATTTTTCTGGGTAACAAACTTGTATATCAATTTTAGATTTTGAATTTCGTTTTGAAAATGTTCGTTACGTAATATTATTAGAAACTGATAGGTTTTAGGAATCCATTTCTATCGAGAAACTGATGGTGGTTTCTAGAGACGCATGCAGTTCCGGAGAAACAAAGCGGCGTCGTAAAGCACATTTCCGGATAAATCTTGATCTATGATCACATGATAAAATTTTAGGCGTTTATGAAGAAGATTATATCAAGCTGAGCTAAGCACTTGCAATGAAAGCATTGTGCGTAGTATATTTTTGTGTATTAATTTTTTACTTTTCGTAGTAGGTGTATATCGATCGTAAAAAAATCAGTGATCGTGAAGAATATATTTGCGTTTAATATTCGTTATTATATTATATTATTTGCTGGGTCCAAAACTGTGGTTTTGACTTCGATGTTTAACGGAATGCGAGCGTGTTACTGACAAGTAGAAGTAGTGTTGTTTCTGTCTCTGAACTATTTTTAAAAAGTTATATAATGAATAATTTTTGTAAAAAAAATTAAAAAACAAAAGCGCATTTTATCTTAATCAGTTATTTATGATTTTGATTTTGATCAGAATTTCTTCAAATGTATTTTTTATGTACAGAAACCTTTTTTTGCTTTATACTAATTAGACTGATGAAATGAGGACGAGGGATCAGCGTTAACGGTAAGGAAAAAACAACTGCGGCTAGAACTGAGAACCTCAAGTTGCGCAGTTTAAAGACGCAGTAGACTGTCCGGTGCTTTACCACATCGACCACAGAGTTCCCTGTACTCAAACAAAACGTATATACTATACCATTCGATAAGGAGTTATTGACAAAACAACAGAAAATCTGCGTAATTTATCTAAATCCATTAATTAATTTTTTTATAAATGTTGGTCATATATAAAGAATTATATTTCAGAATAGTGTACCAAATTTAAATTTAAAAATATCCTTGAAATGTCGAAAAAACCATTTTCCTGTTGGAAAAACTTCAACACAAGTATTTGTGTCGAACACGGAATATTTGTCTATAATATTTTACAACAATTTTGTTATGATCTCGGAGAGGAATATTTTTTGAAGATGGGGTTGCTTAAAATAACAAATAAATAGCTTTTTGTATTAGATTGACATATTTATTTCAGAGTATGTTTTAAATTGTTTAATTTTTAATCTGAAAAATAATATTATGGTTTGGAAGTAAATTAAGCCAATAAATAATTTTTAATCGGGAAACTGGAGGATTTCACAAAGTATGTCAACTATTCCTGAACTCTGTGGGACAATACGGAGGAAGAATTCAAACTTTCCTGAACATCCTCATCAAGTCTGTTCTCATTATATACAAACAATTTGTTAATAACTTATTAATAACATTGCTACACGTTACAAACTAATAGCATGCACTATACGTACGAAATAAAATACAGGCACACGTTTTCGTTGTCTCCAACATATCCGAAGAAAAAATAAACTTCGATAAGAGTTATTTATAGGGTGTATCAAATTAAGTTCCTTGAATAATATTAGAAAAAATATTAAAAGTTTTTTGTTAACTAATTAATTTTTCACTATAGGAAGGATATAAGAAGTTTCATTCATGATAATTAAAAAAATGATTTAAAGTTTTGAAGAAAATTGTCAGTTCTATTCAGTATTTAGAAAAGTAGATTTTACTTGAATGTAAAGTGACTCTACGTAATGATGTACCTGAATTACTTTGAGGTATTTGTACTTATGATGATTAAGTACTTTAATGACGTACTTGATTTTACTTGACTGCTCGTCTATGTGTTTGCTAACATTACTTGTTGACTAAAATAATTGAAAACTTTTGCAGATGCTGATGGGTGATGCATTTGTTTTCAAGCCCATATTTGGAAAAGGAACTTTTAAAAATTAATAATAAAAAAAAACAGCTCAAAATCTGTTCTAATCAAATTTTGCTAAAATATAGCCATTTTTTAACTATTTGTTAACAAAACTAAAATTTTGTGCATAAATATTTAAAAATTCATAACTGAACTTAGTTCAACCATTTTAATAAATGTTAAAACTGCGTAAATTAAACAGAAAGATTTTCCGGCATCGCGTCAGATTTTTTAAAAACGATGGAAAATAAAAACTTATGATTCATTAAAAATTTGATTGATCGTAATTTTGTAAAATAAAAAAATCGTGTGGAGTAGTTACGTATGGATAGCTTGTGCAAATATAATTTCTATTTCGTCAGCGAAACAGGTGCGTTTTGCAATTACTGAAAATTGAATTGGTTCTCAGAGACCAATGAAAGCCACCGTTACCGCATTTCTGTCGCCGTTAATTGGATTAAAATGTGTGAACACGTTTGTTGGTTTCAAATATAAATCAATTCCCCTGTAGCACTTTGTTTTATAACCAACGTCACAGGGTTCAACGGTTAAAATAGAACCAATAACCTAATTTATTTTTTATTAAAAAGTTCAAGTCTATTTACGTATTGTTCAAACTATTCAATGGTAGCTGAGAAAACATAAATTTGAAAAAGTAGATACAATATTTTGAAAATAATGCAAAAATAACAAATAGTGCAAAACATTCAAAATTTGAATATATGAATGATATGTAAGTATTTTCACAAAACTAACATGTGGAAAGGTATCGAATACACAAAAAATCTATTTGATTTCTCAAAATACTTTTATGGCTTTTGAAGTAAGAATATCCTGAAATAATTCTTTCCCTGAAAGAAGTAACAAATTTCAATTGAATTTCCGATTACAAATGGTCATAAATTAAGTAAAATAGAATCTTTTTCCAAATCGGTTTTAATGATATTATAAAATTGTAATAAGTTTTAGAAACTGTTTTTTAGGAGTTCAACCATTCATTTTGAGTTGTAGTTCAATTTTTTGTTGAAAATCTTTGTAACCATTTTTTTAGCCGGATATTTCTTTAAAAAAATAGATAGGGTTAATTTCAGAAAAATCTCAGGCTGAAGGTGTAGAACTATCCAGTTCTGAAGTTTAAATCAAATCGGAATAGTAGTTTGTGCTAAAAGGAGAAACTTACAGACGAAAATATTTTGTTCGCATTTAGCAGTCACAAATCGTGAAGAACTGTTAAAATTGAAATGTAATTTGTTTTTATTGAGAAAATATGCACTTTTCACTTATGCAATTATGCTGTGTGTGTGTGTGTGTGTGTGTGTGTGTGTGTGTGTGTGTGTGTGTGTGTGTGTGTGTTTATGTGTTTCAAAGGGCCAAGCTTGTAGTACTAAAAGCCGCCCACACCTTTATACGCGCGCTACTCCTACGACGTCTGTCTAACAACTTGGAAGCTGAACGAAAATTTTAACAACCACACATGAATCAAGTTAGCGAAATTGAATTTCCTAAACTTATTTAGACCTACCTTGTTGTGAACGCTGTGTTTGCAGTCATGTTCCAAGGGTAGTTGGTTATCCTCCAGGATTTTTTTTGTTCCACTTTTTTTTGCGTATGGTCAGGAATTCTTGCTTGCCGACACTCTGTGCGATGTCCCGTAACAAAGGTGCTTACCTAATCCTTTCAGTTATAGCTTAATTGTTTAAATCAAAACTCTAATAAGGTTCCTCAGAAATTTCTTTCTGACTACATTTGATTTGAATTTATTTTATTTTATTTGAAATTTTATTTATTATTTTATTTCAAGATTCCATCCGTCTCAATGTGTCTGTTGTGTATGTGTGCGCGTGCGCGCGCGCGGAATAGGCTTTCCGAATTCTGTTCGAAAATGCAATTGCATTTTAAACTTGCAGATTTCACTGAAAATATAAAACCGCCGCTTGTTCATTTTTGCATTTTCAATGAAAATTCAATACTTAGAAATGTTAACTAATGCAGACTTTAATGCAGATTATGTTCAATGAATCGGACTTTGAAAATCGTTTAATCTAACGAAGTTTTAATTTTTTAAAAAAACTTGCAGATGTCCAGACGTTCTATGCGTATGAATTTATCTCAGTCATAGATTATTATAGATAGTTACAGCTAGGATAGCACTTCTCAAGTTTTAAAACTCACGAGTCAATTAACTACCATTTAATCAACTAAACATTTTAAAATTTGGCGTAAATGCTATAAAGGACTACAGCGTGTCTAGTGTGGAAAGAAATTAAACTATTTTGTAATTTGTTTTTTTTTTGTATAGACTTTAAATATGTTTTTTTAGTAATGAGACATGACATGAAAAATCTGCTCGTTGAGGAAGTTTTCAATTTTTGTGGCCAGAGAGTAATCAGTAATCAGTAAAAGATTTTTTTATTTGAAATGCTTTTACTCTGATGTGTACGGTCTGGCGAGGAAGATGTGATTAAAAACTAAATACAAGCAGAAACAATGCTATCCAGACGCTGAGCTACGCGCTCACTGGTTCACACAGCCTGTAGTATGCACAAACATAAATGTACAGAACATAAATCTATAATTACATTTTCTGTGTACAAATGTAAAAATACACAAAATATAAACCAATATTTACCACGTTTACATACAACACATCTCCGGATGTGCAGCGACCCATGCCCACGGATGGCCTTTTGCTAGCTTCCCCTCGCATATGGTGCTGCGCCAGGCCGAAATGCCAGCTCAGTTGTAAACAATACATCAGAGAAAAAGTGAAACAATTGAAATGGAGTTAAAAAAAATAATCTCTATCTCCTGTCACATAGCTTTATCCTCTCGTGAATCATCCAATTATTGTTTCTTTTTTAAATTTTAGACATTATATTTTACATTCTGTTTTAACGAAATTATTATTCTTTACTAAAACCAGTCAATGTTTACTCTATTAGGTTCATAGAATGTATTACCTCCAAAATATATGTTCTTAGCTATGAATTAATGCTTGTATGACGTTTTGGTTGAAGTCATAACGTTTCACAATTATTGTGGAACATACAAACATACACATTCTATTTTACAAATTGTGTATCAATTTGAAAGACAAAATGTTTGAATCGAAAAATCAGAGATCGTTAGATAACAAATTTCTGTAGACTGAAGCTTTTACCAAAATAAATTTTCTTACCAAGTTTGATTTTCGCGTATCAAAATAAATTTCAGAAATTCATTTCCATGACGTCAGCCAAACAATTGTGTGTTACGATTATATTACAGAGAGAAAAAAGCTAACAAAACATACAAGCTACTCCAGTTATCTCGCTTGTATTGTATCTATTTTGTATGCAAATTGCAGCCGCTCGAACATAGGAGTTTCTACGATGTTAACAATTTCATTCAGGATTTTCCTTCGCTCTTAAAATTACTTTTAACTATTTTTTACTGTACAAAAACTAGTTTAAAGTACAAATTAAATAATATTGGCAAACAGATATCCCACTGACGTAATGGAAGACAGTTACATGTTACGCTACATTTTCAAGTTACACAAACAAACGTTTTAACAACTAAACAAACATTTTCGCATTAAAAAAAACGACAACCATAAAAATTATGACATTTTATCTGATACTTTTCTAAAAACAGACTTTACCATTTTAATCTATTTTAAATTCTGCAAAAGTTAGTATTTTGAATTTCAATTAAAAATCTTAAAAACGCCAACTTTGACCGGTTTTCATTCTAACTATAATGGTTGAAGTCAGATTTTAAAATTATAAATAATTAGGAACAGCTAAAACGATTATCATTGGTTTAAAAAAATGTTTATCAATGGCGGACACTTAAAATTTTAAAAATATTAACTTTTTTATTTGGTATTTTTAACCTAATTTTACATTTTTTTTGGTTAGTATTTTAAGACGGAAAGCACATTGAGGCTATTATTGCCTCCCTAAATGTAAATGTGAGTGTAAAGAGTTAAAATCGTGAGTGTAGTGTTGTAAGTGTAAGTGTGTTAAACTCGGGTACCGCGAGGGACGTCTAAACCCCCTCATAGGTGCAGCTAATCTGTCTATTTATAAATAGCTTATACAAATTTATCTATATAAAATTATAACTAAAAATATCTCATAAAATAAATTCATATTTTAATATCATAATATTTCTACAATATACGGAAAATGCCTTCAGGACTATTTTTTAAAATTATTCATAAACTATAAATATCATAATTTCAAAATTTAACACTGAGTTACGTTTCTTCATATGTGACAAAATGTTCAGCAAAATATAATAATGCACCAGTTTAAAAAAATTCAACAAAATTTATTTGTCATTAGTTTGCAAACCGAATTTGTTTAAATAATTTAATGTGTGAAAGTTTGTAGCACTGTTTATTTCATTTAACAACACATTATCTCTGCTTTTGAAAAGTAAAATAATTTTCGGGTTTTTTTATCTTTCTATAATTTTTTTATTTACGAAGGGGACAGTTTTCCTTTTTAAATCTCGCTGCTAAGAGGCCACTGAACAAAATGTCAGTTTTCTGTTTTAATGGAGGTCGAGAAATTATTAATACGTTGTCTAACTAGAATAATTAATGATGATTAATATTCGTGATGAAAATTTTAGTCTGATTTCATTTAATCTTGCACAAAACTGATTTTGTTAATAGCTCGGCAGTTTGTTACCCAGCAAAATCTTTATCCGTTTTCAAATGGCGCCTATTTAAAATCTTAAATACTCAACTTTATTATCCTTAATTGTTTTGCAAATCTTATTTTACGGCCTTAAACACCGTTAATGTCTACATAAATATAATTTAAAAGTTTAAAACGCAGATATCATGCATATTTATGTGGTGATTAAGAGAGAGTACCTTTAAAAAAAATCGCACGATAACTTAAGTTATAATTTTGTAAAGATTTAATATACGGACAAATAGGTTTGCTGAATAACGTACTTGCTAAACGTGTCTGAGCTTCTTAGAAAAATCAATTTTTTTGCATCAAATTTGATTTCACGTATGTAAGTTATTTTTTTTTTTATGCAAGTAACCTCTTTTGGATCAGCAATAATGGTAAGCAACGTTTTGGGACCTTCAAGTGAGCGTTAATCTTGACGTCTGGTTTATGTTTAAGTGGTAAATGAAAATTGCATATATATATATATATATATTAGTATATAGGTGGTTGATGTGACTAAAGCACTGGTTAGTATGCTGTGCACCTCAAAGTTTTTGGTTCAAACCACAGTTATTCCCGTTGCTTTACCTTTAATGTTAACACTGACCTCTCGTGCTCATTAGTCTAACTGGCATAAAGTATAGACTTTAAAAATAGTATGTGTATCTGTGTGTGGCCGCGTGTGAATTTCATCACTCTTACGTTTGAAATTAATTTTGGACTGTTTTGATGATTTGATTCGAACTTAGAATAAAAAATTGATCTTCGAATTAGCTTGAACAAGTTTATTGCCCACCAAAGTAGATAAGAAATTTCAAAATGTGGCAGTTATTTTAAATCTTTAAACGTTGTTCACTTTTTCTCTTAGATATTTTTAAAAATCGGCTTCAGTCTGATTTTTAAAAATCTGCTGACATTTAGAAATTAAATTTTACGGCGGTCAAGGTCCATTTTCGTATTTTCAATGTAAAAATGCTAACATATACAGATAGATCTTATCTAATCTAATCTAATTCATATTACATTTCTGAAAGTTTGTGTGTTTCTGTTTGTTATTCAGTCACGCTTTAACCACTGGACCAATTAAGGTGAAATTTGGTACGAATATGGTATAAGTATCTGAGATACACATAGGCCTATTCCCGTTTTACAAAACATCATTATACTACTTACCCAGCCCAAAATAACTATTAGTATTTAGTTTTGTAACATGTGTTAACTGTAGTTATTTACTGGACCTGAGATTTAGGTACCTGAGATGAACATAGATTCAATCCTATTTTAAGAATCTTAATCTGTGTTTTATTTATTGCAAAATTATTGCTTTTAATGTAACATTTTCAATATTTTAATTGAAATTTTTTTCAAAACTGACTTTAATTTGTTACTTTGTGTTGAATTTTCAATATTAAATGTAAAAAAATCGCTACGCAGAGTGCCAATTGTAAGGTAGTATATATATTTGTGTAATTACATTATATGAAAAATGGTAAATATGCAGTGTAGCATATCCTGGATTTTTCGATATTTTTGTTACTAAAATGCTTTATTATGAGCCCAAAAGCAAGAATCCAAAATATGAAAGCACGAGAAGTACGATGACCTACATAACCTCAAAATTGCTACCTGGTGAAAATCAGTAACGTGTTGTAAATCGGTAAAACAATAAAGATACGTCTAACACGGGTTTTGGGTGATAAGAAACCCATTTTTTAAAAGAATACTGCATATCCAAACTGACACGGTTGTTAGGCCTAACAAGGTGATGCGTGAAAAAACTTTTATATTTTTTAAAAAATAGTCTACTATATATCCTGACACGGTTGTTGGGCCTATCATGGTGATGTGTGAAAAAAAACCTTTATTTTTTTTAGAATAATACATAACCAAATTGACACGGTTGTTAGGCCTAACACCGTGATGCGTGAAAAACCTTCATATTTTTTTAAAGAATACTACATATCCTAATATGACATGGTTGTTAGGCCTAACACGGTGATGCATGAAAAAACCTGTATATTGTTGTTTTAAAGAATACTACATATCCTAACTGACACGATCGTTAGGCCTATCACGGTGATGTGTGAAAAAAACCTTTATTTTTTAAAGAATACTACATAACCTAATTGACACGGTTGTTAAGCCTAACACGGTGATGCGTGAAAAACCTTTATATTTTTTTAAAGAATAATACATATCCTAACTGACACGGTTGTTGGGCCTATCATGGTAATGTGTGAAAAAAACCTTTTTTTTTAAAGAGTACTGAAAACCTTAACTGACACGGTTGTTAGGTCTAACATGGTGATGCGTGAAAAATACTTTATATATTTTTTAAAGAATACTCCATAAGCTAACTAACATGGTTGTTAGGCCTAACACGGTGATCCATTAAAAAAACCTTTATTAATTTTTTTTAAAGAGTACTTATAACCTAACTGATATGGTTGTTGGGCCTAATACGGTGATGCATGAAAAAACCTTTATATTTTTTTTTAAAGAGTACTCCATAACTTAACTAACACGGTTGTTAGGCCTAACACAGTGATGCGTGAAAAAACCTTTATATTTTTTTAAAGAATACTAGGCTACATATCCTAACTGACACGGTGGTGCGTAAAAAAACCTTTGTATTTTTTTAAAGAATACCACATATCCTAACTGACATGGTTGTTGGGCCTATCATGGCGATGTGTGAAAAAAACCGTTATTTTTTTTAAAGAGTACTTCTAACTTTAACTGAGATGGTTGTTAGGTGTAACATGGTGATGCGTGAAAAATCTCTATATATTTTTTTAAAGTATACTCCATAAGTTAACTAACATGGTTGTTAGGCCTAACGTGGTGATGCATTAAAAAACCTTTATTTATTTTTTAAAAAAGAACTCCAGAACCTAACTGACACGGTTGTTGGGCCTAATACGGTGATGCAGGTAAAAAGCCTTAATTTTTTTGAAGAGTACTCCATAACTTAACTAACACGGTGGTGCGTTAAAAAAACCTTTATTTTAAAAAAGAAATACACCATAACCTAACTGACACGGTTGTTGGTCCTAACACGGTCATGCGTGATCTTTAATGTATATTACGATTGCGGGCAAAGCCATGACGGGTAACAGGTAATCATATTATATATCTGAAAGTTTGTTTTTGTTTATTTGTTTGTTATTCAATCATACTTTAACTACTGGACCAATTGAGATTAAATTTGGTATGAACACGGTTTAGGTACCTGAGATAAACACAATACTATTTAAGTTTAATTGTATAATAGTGACTTTTTAATAATACTGTATTTTATTAAAATATGACAGGACCCTTTTTTAGAGTATCGAGTAGCAAAAATTTATGTCTTGGCCGAAAACCATAAATCGTATAATATTGTAAATAGAAATATATTAAAATGAAATGACCTATTCTGATTTTGAAAATCGACTATAAATTTTATTGCTTACATTACCTATAATTACAGGCAAAGCCGGAACGGGTAACAGCTAGTGAGGTTATAATTTTAAAATCAGGATTTCAAAACGAAAATTAAGATAAAGTATTTGTTGAAAAATCTCTTCTGTCACATGATGTAATGATTATTTTAAAATTCCAAAATAATATTTGTGTTTGTTGGTAGAACAAAATTCAATGGAAGAGAATTGTATAGAGTGCTCCATATTGTGTGATTATGTGTTTATATAACCCAGATATAGTTGTGATCGGTCAGAAACAATAAAATAATTGGCTTTGTTATCTAAAGTGCTTTGCTTTGTGTGCTAAATTTCTATAAAAAATGAGCAAACAACGGCCAATGTGGGTGGTTCATTGAAACAGACTGTCACACAAGTTTTCAATAACTTTATTGTAAATGTATTGATTTAATGCCTATAATTTGACTGGAACGTTTTTTTGGTTCACATGTGTCTGTCTTAAATATCGGTAGTCAGAAAAATTATAACTTGGTAGTTTTGTTGCTCGAAGTATCCAAAGTATCCAAGCTTGTTAAGGAAACATTTGAATGTTAAGTAATTGCGGCAGTCCTGATGAAGGAAATTTGCAAACACAAAAAACATTGACACATTCCTTACCTTTGTGTAACTGCAAAGTTGTTCATTAGTTAAGATAGCAGCTTTAAAATTAAAAAACAATACTTTCCTTGGAAAAAATTGATTTTACTCTCGTAATTAGATTCCATTGAAATTGTAAAGACTACGTGCTAAATTCTCATTCCAAGACTTACAGCCATCGTTTTTTTGACATTCTTCAACTTTTCGTGCTGTCCATACGTTCAATCATATTCCTCCTTCGTCACCTGTCTCGATACATCCATCTTATAAGTCAACTCGATGTTCTTCCTTTAATAAATCATATCATGTCTTCATTGTTCAGTATAAGATTTGTTTTCATATTTTCAGTATCATCCACTATCTGGATCCTTTGAAGTCAAGATGACATTTGAGGAGGAAGACCGTGTGTTGGGTAGCTCTATAGACCTGGTATGGTATGCAGATGGTTCCAAGACAGACAGGTTGGCTTGTACTGCCTGAGAGGTTGCTAACCTGGGACAGTATAGCAATTAATTACTGTGTTTGAGAGAATTTTAGATGTGCCTTCAAGAAGACTCAAATTCGTATATGTACTGATTGCTAGACAATGATCAAATAGTTATACCGCAGGATTATAAGGATCTAGAATACATGGGTAGGAAATTAATAGAGGAATATGATATTTGGGAACTTGAGGTAAACCTAAACAAAACAGAGTACATACGCATTGGAGGGCAGAGTAGGAATTTTCTACTGGAACAGAACACGAAAATAAAGGGAGTACAACTTACAAGTATTTGAGCATGACAATTACTAGCGATGGACTCTTGGACACAGCGATAAAAGAATGGAACACCTCGGGAAGAAGAACAATAAGGATATTGAACAGCATCGTATGGGATCAACATGTATTAAAAATAAATAAACATAGAATATATAGTACAATTAAAAAAGGTATAATCTCACATTGAAGCGCGAAATATGGCCACTAAAACAAAAAACAGAAAAAATGTCTTCAAGCTACAGAAATGGATTACTAGCGAAAAGCCGCAGGTCGGTCAAAACGGAAAAAGATAAAAAAAATGTAAGAATCCATGGATGCAAAGCACACTATTGTAGATGCATAAAAACAAAAACAACTTCGATGATTCGGTCGTGTCCAAAGGATGGACAAATATCGACTTCCAAAACAGATTTTACAATGGAAACCACATGGTCTGAAAAACATAAGAAGACAGAGACTTAGTTGGAGAAAAGGAATTGATAAGGAAGTGAGAGATCCATTCAATCGAATTAAGATCTAGGGAATGACAGGGAAAAATAGAAGCTAGGAATCGGAAGACGTCGGAGAACGTTTTAAGCTTAAAAAAAGAAGAAGACTGATAGCTCTAACTTTAGGAAACCTTGCTATTCTTCACTGGGTTCCCATTCATAAGGGGATAATGAGGAGGCAAACCGACAGGCTTAACTGGAATCTGTATTTGAGTTTATTGGGCTCGACCCGGCTTTAGGATTAGCGGGTCTGTTATCAAAAAAGCACCAAGGGATAACCTTCATGGGCATTTCTACAGCAAGTGTCTTTTCCGTAAGTTTCATCATGGAGGACTTGAAAGGGCAGCAGATATCTTGGGATACCCCACAATTTAGGAAACCGATTTTAACTGTGGGGAATAGTGTTGTTTTTAAAAGAATTATATGTTCTGCTATATGTCAAAAATGTCGTTTCTGGAACTTTTTCTACAAAAACAAGAAGATTGGTATCAGAGAAAATCTAAATGGCTTACTTTTTAAAATATCTGTTGAAAATGTGCTGAAATTTCAAAACTTTTTCAGAATAATGTCTGAAAAAATGGTATATAAAATAAATAGAAAATACGATTCAAAAGTTTGAAGTTTGTTGTCTCGATTTAGTCCATTTCTGCAAATTAATTTTATGTTTAATTCTGTGCACTGTCTAAACTTTTGAATCATTCATACGATCAAAGTTTGAGCAAAATCTGAAGAACAGAATTTGAAAAACTAAGACTTTCAGATTTTACTGGTTGCTGGATTTACAGATTTTGTTGATAGCTTGTGAACACGATTTTTTGAAAAGTTACTTATTTTGATAGTGTGTTTAACTTTAAATTTCAGGGCGTGTTCAGTAATGTAACCGAATGTGTGTAAGAAAGTTTTTTATAAATGCAGGGTTTAATAATAAAACAATAAACTCATGTAGTAGAAACAACGAATCGGTTAAAATTTATTTGCAACGTTTAATTTAACTTTCATTATGAATAATATCCTGAAAAACAGTAAAAGTTCTGTTCTGTCAGACACAGAGGGAAGAAATTTCAAACTTTTTTTGTTTCATATAACAGTGATGAATGTTTGCTTTTATTTATTTCAAACATCAACATATTTATTGTATAACTGTTATTGTTGTACAGGCAAAATAATTTCTTTCTTTTAATATGGAACTAATTGAAAAAAATTGCATTTATTCCAGATCAGCTCTTTCAAATAAAAATTGAGTGTTGATAAACATGAAATTGAATTTTATAAACCAAGTTAAATAAAAAATAACCCATACGAGCAGCCATTACCGTGCCCCAATACTTACTGAACTCTAGAATACTTTTTGAAAGAACGGTAAACATTTTATTTAACCGACACGGGTAGCGTTGATTAAAACTTGGCACAATTATTATTTTTCAGTTTTGTTAATCAACAAAATACATTCTTCAGTTTCATAATGGCGCTCATTAAACATTGAAAATCTCGTTCCCAATTTCAGACTTCGGTTAGGATTAAGTTTTTATAGTTTCAATGAAATATTAACGAAAAAGATTTTCAACCAAGTGTAGAATTAATTGTCAGATACGTTCTAACTGTTAAGTTCGAAGTTAATCTTTTGAATGGTTGTACATTTTAAGAACCATGCACGGAAAGTTTGTGCAGCGTTTTGGTATAAATTATTTGTACATTAAGAGGTGATTACAACCTAATTAAGCTATAAATACGTTTAATTAGTTTTACTAAAGTGGAGTCAATGAATGCACCCACTTAAGCCTAAACTCTGGTTGAAGAAGTTAAGTTGTTTATAAGAGGAGTTCCTTAAGGGATTATTCAAACCCTTTTGCGTACACGCAAACATCAGTCAACCCTCAGGCTGCAATTTACATTAACGACGTCACTAACTGACACATTAGTCTTATTAGCATGTTGTACAGCATCTGTTGAATTTATGGACCCAGCAATGTCTTTTCTCGTTAAATAAAGAAACAAGATGAACAAATCTCATAAACTTTATAAGAAAAACCGCGTAGAGATTCAAGACATCGGAAGAAATTATTGTAGTTAATTTCAATATTTATATTATAGAACTACTATCTTTTCTTATAACCCCAGTGAAAAATAATAATAATACAATGTTATTACAAAAAATATCTTAATTACATTTTTAATTAATTATTAAAACAGCAGAAATAATTAAACTTCAACGTTTTCATTGCAATAACGTCGTGTTATTGTTATTATTATAGTTACAAAAAGTAACACTACTTTATTTTATAATTAATTGATTGTCATACAGTATTTTGCAGTTTAAAGTGTAAATTTAAGCTGATTTGTTCAAAACTGTTAGGGTGAGGAGATACAAAACGTGGCAGGAATAATTACACGAACGAGCATATTTTGTTTTCTTACCATCCGATTGTTACTGTGTTTCTCATTTAAATTTGAGCATAATTGGTCTAAAATCTTAAAAATTTTAAAAATTATTATTATTCGAAAAACACAAAATATTCGACATAAAGAAAAAAACGCTTTCGAGTCTATAGAACTGTTAGAAGGGGTATACAACGCTTTCAGATAAACACAAAAATGGTTTGAGAATTCACATATTCCACGTTCTAGTTCACAGGTAACTAGACGGGGTGAAGTAGTGGGCACCATCGAAGATTTTAGGGGGGGGGAGGGTGAGAAGTTTTACTTAAAAGAAAAATATTTGAAAACAATAATTTTTTTATTGATACAAGGTGAAAATAATTTAGGACAAGACAATTTTACTGTCTGATCCAAGAGAGCAATTACATTAGAAGATTTTTTATTCCATCTCATCACTTTAAATCAAAACCTGTATATTTAAAAAAACATTTTAGGCCACATGAGACCACTTTGAATCAGAATCAATATTTCGGTCTCTTCTTCTTATCCGTGTTAGTGCAATATGAGGATTCCAACTTCTTCTTCCTCCAATACTCCTTCATCCTATCTGATCTCCGCCTCCTGACCTCGTCTGACATCTTCACTGTCCCTCGTCGTTCCAGCTTTCCTACGTCAAACCTGATGTTTTTCAGAATGCTTCTGATTCTCATTCTGTCCGGTGCATCCTCGATCCGCAAACCGATCTCTTGCAGATCTTTCAGAGTCTGCGATACGTAGTGTCATATATATAATATATGAGCCTGTATATATATATATATATATATATATATATATATATATATATATATATATATTCATTAATTAATTTTTGGGGGGATAAATAATGTTTACGGGGGAATTCGCTCCATTAGCTTTGAAGGGGGGTTGGTACCTTTGTTTTAGTTATACGACTATCGTCAATTTAATTTATGTTTTGATCTTATTTAATTTGTGTAACGATTTTTATTAAACTATTTTCTCTCATTTTAAAACAATAATTAAGATTGAAAAATGATAAAAATGATAGACTGTTTATATCTCATAAGAACTGAAAAATTGTTAATATTTTTTTAGGAATTCAGGTTCCGTGCTCAAATTAATTTGCAATAATTTTAAGGTATTTCAATATTAAGGTGATCCAAAATTGCAATGAAAATCACGGGAGCTAAAATAGGAAATTAAGTACATATAAATACAATCCTGAATACTCTTAATTTTTGTGTAAGGGAAATTTGTTTTTTTAAATGCTAATAATTTTAATAAAATACCAAAAAAATTGGTGTGTTATTTGTTATGCTGCTCTTTACCTACAAATATCAATAACCAAAATTATCTGTGTACGTTCTTAAAATAGCTGTCATTTAAAATTATTAAAGTTGTTTTACGAAAAATTATTTTATAAAAAATGTAAAACAGAATAAATATGTTTCTATTTTTCGAAGACAAACAAAATAAAGTTTTAATTTTTTCTATAGATAGTTGCTCAAATTTAGTCCATGAATACCCAAACAATTGATTTATTATTCTGGCACACGCGTTGGTGTGGTTCAGTCTGGGCCAATACATTTGGAAACATTGAAATGAAATCGTGAAATATTTCGTATAGCGTGTAATGCTTTTACGTCCAACAGGTGGTGCAGTGTTTCCAGTATTTTTACCTGTCATAACTGTGACATCTATGATGTTTTATGTCATCAAGATGATAGTAGGTATATAATAACATAATAGTTACATAAAAAATGCGTATTCAAATGCAAAGTTGTGTCAAAATTCCAAAACAATCGGAGATGAGTTTTTGTAAATTTTGAACAAACGAATATTTACATTTTAATTTATATATAGATAGAGAGATAGGTGTATAAAACACGCTCGTATTCGAATGTAACGTTATGTAAAAATTTTAGAACAATCGGAGAAGAATTTTTGGAGATTTTGAACAAACGAACATTTACATTTTTGTTTATATTTATAAAGATTTTTATTTATGTAGATAGATAGATAAAAACGTGAAACTTGTGTCAAAATTGCAAAGCTATTGGTAAAGAATTTTCGAAGATTTTAGATTCTGAACAAACGAGCATTTACATTTTTATGTACATTTACACACTCACTTGATTTAATAATCTGTAAGTATCCCAAACATTAAAGGAAAATTTGATAAACCAATAGTTGAGAAATTATGTGAATTTCCTTTGTGTTGTAAATAGTTTTCTAACCAAATTCTTAAGAAAAAAATAGTTATGTGACAGTTTGTGTAAAGTTTCTCTACCAATAAATTTTACAACAAAACATTTTAAAAATTTAGTTTTCTACCTTTTTTTCACACCGTATACTACAAATGGTGTGAAAATGTTGTATTCAATAATACTTAGCCTACATGCATAATATATCATACGTAGCCGACGACATTTACGTAATACATGTTTCAGTGGTTGCAAAAGGAGAGATGCAGTTTCGGATTAGTTTGATCCCGTCTCGCTATATTAAGTCTGTGTGGAGGTGGCATCGTACTTTGCTTCGTGAGTCTAACATACGTCTAAATTAAACTTTGCGCTCTGAGGAAATCTGCCACTTCCGACCACTTTCTTAAAGCTCGATCGTTTTATGCTTAACACGTAACACACCACTTTGTTGTGGTCAGTGTTTTATAATCGCGGCGAACAGCTGTTTCGCTGACGTGATGGAAGCAAATAGCTAAAATATTTTTTTAGCTTATATATTTTTGAAAATTCGATTTCAATATCATTTTAACCAACGTTGAAATATGCATAGGCCTAAATTAGCATCTTAAACTGTTAAATTACTTTGAAAACACGAAATTAAAAATGACTGTCGTAGTTTCATATTAATTTGTATCTTAAATGGAATTTACTAAATTAAAGTGCTTATTTAAGTACATTTGAACGTTTATTACAATGAAAAAATAGGATTTTCAAAAAATGAGATAAAAATTTATGTTTTAAAAAATTTAGAATACCCGCTATTTTGAAACGTATAATCGGATTTTGTTGGATTATGATCTTGTCCAAGCTAGTACCAAAAACGATTTTATCTCAAAGGTTGAATCACTTTGAACTAATATTGAGAACACTAGAGGTACAAACATAAAGCGCGCGCGCGCACACACACACACACACACACACACACACACACACACACACACACTTTACCGATTTTTCAAAACGTGATCTAGAGTTCAGGATCAGTGCTTATTTCAACTTCCATGGTTTGTGTCTTACCATAACGGCAGCTCAGTAGCTCATGGTATAATTGAACTTTTCTATTTATATTTAGAAGATGTAGGCCTAAGTGTAATACGCTGTTGGCGCCATTTTTTTTTCAAAATTTACCCATCTCGCTAAGCTTTTTGATCTTGAAACTCTGACAATGTAGCTTACAGCACATCGTTTAACAAAGGATCAACTGTTTTTAATCAACAAAGTAAAATGATTTGGAAAATATTTTGTTAAAAAATGTAGATGCTCTAATAACAGAATTTACATGTATCCCGAATTTTTCTTCTAGTGTTTTTTATATCTAAAAAAACAATTTTGTTTGTAAATATAGAAGGTTTTCCGGTTTACTTGAATTCGTGTAATTTACAACAAAAATAACTGAATAGTTATTATTTTTGTACATAAAGTTATTAGTAAGAATCAGAAATAATTACTTAGAAGACCGTTAGGAAAAATTCAATATCATCTGTTCGTAATAAAATTTACAATTTTGATTATCTTAACACAGCCACTGGATCACACGTTTTTACATGTTAGGTTTAAACCTACTGTTTAGTGGTTTATCTCACTAGTGGTGTATCGTCACTTTCTTGGGAGGCAATAAATGATCTTATTTCATTAACCAAAACAACTTCAAATTCAGTGCCGAATCTTAAATTCAGAAAGAAAGTTTATCTACGACATATCCCTTTTCTGATAACCTTGCAGAATTATTCTGGAACCAAAATGAAAATAAATACCTCTGGTCTAAAAAAAAAAAACAATAGGGCAGAAATAATTTTTTACTACTAGCACGTGGACAATACAATCGTACGTTTTAAATGTAAAAATCTAGAACAACTAGAACAACAATCTAGAACAACTAAAAATCTTAATAACTTTCTAAACACAAAACTATTTTTTACACCCGAAGAAAAAATCGACAATACTTAAAAGTTTTCTAGACCTTTAAAATTCAAAAGACAACCCACTACAACAATCTAGATAATACGTTCTTCATCTCGTCATTCCCATAATATAAAAAATGGCAGCTTACAAAAAGATTAATCTCGCTCCCTTTGGACAGTTATAAAAAAAATGAACACAGTAACGTATAGGCTATAGCAGTCTGTAATGGATATAAGAGTTCAGATATTCATAAACCTATCACTAAACACAAAATAAAAAAAAAATAAAAAAACATACATGATTGACTTAGTCATAATTTAAAAACAGCAAAAGAGAAATTAGAAGTTCTTCAGAACATCTAGTATATTATGAACCTTATAAAAGAAGCCATTTACAAATAAGAATGAATAAATCTTTGTCAGAAGTGACAAGCCATATACGAATACAAAATTAAATATAGTGATTGTATCAGTTTATATATCGACAGACATCTTGCTCTTTCAATAAAAGAAAGATTTAAAGGAACACATCACTAGAAGAAAAATATCCAAAGACTCAGATTTCGCCGAACATCTCATGGATAAAAACCATTAATTTGATGACATTCATACCAACATGGAGTTGTTACTTGTATACAATGCAAGTAATTATATGGATTCGGTCAAAGATTTCGAAATTTACAAGAATGTGAAAATAAATCCAGATAACATTCTTAAACACAAGCTTTTGATTAAATTAAATTTACTTAAGACATAGTATTAAGGATAAATGAAAATGTTTTGAAACATCGGTAATGTTCAAATCACAAATTGTCACTTTTTTAATACGTTCAATTTAACTAAAATATGTTGCCACAGTTTTGCTTTACTCTTCACTTTCATTAAAATGACATGTTATAATTACTTGATGACAGTTTTAATTAGAAATGTAATTGATAACAACCTCTAAATATTAAATAATAAATAATAATTTTAAAATTTATTTATTTTTTAATAAATAACAGAAGCGTTGAAAAAGTGCGATACAGGTAAAATTGATTTCCATAATTGAAGTAAATTAGTTTGGACAAGTTTAATTAAACAGCTGACGTCTCTCCGGGAGAGTTTCTTGTCTGTTACATTAATTTATGCTGTAGATGTAAACGTAAACCTGGCAAACTTTAGCTTCATGGCGATGGTAGGTTAATTTCTGTTTTCATTTTATTTAAAACAAGCATTCGGCAAAATGTGATGCAAATAACAAATCGATCTTGTTGCCTGTATCACAGTTGATCGTAATTTGTCTGGACTTCTAAACAAAAAACGAACAACAGTGATTTTCCCAACTGTTTTTACATCAATACTTATTACATAACGGTTAGCGTTAGGTTGTGGAGAAATATTATTTTAAAAAAATCCTTTTGTAAATCTTACTAAACTTCGTAAAATGTGTTTTAACATAATTCCCTTTTCAGTATAAACAAAAATTCAAAGTTACATTACATTAATAAATCGTGTTTTATGGACATGTCTCGATGTAGTCGACAGTAAGCTATATCGACTTTGTCTAAAATTGTTATAATACTATTTAATTCTTTTCAAATTATCGGTTTCGAAAAAAATATACTGTCATGTTAAGATTAATATTACTTATTTAACTAAACATTAAACATATTTAAAATGTTGTCAACAATTAAAGAAACTTTAAAAATTAAATTTTTTTGTGATTAATATAAATTTATAAATATTAAAAATTACGGCACACAGCTGTCTTGCTGACGTGTTAAAAGTGAATTTCCGAAAGTAATTTTTTCATCTTAGCCCTTTTAAAATTCTGATTTAACCATCATAAATAACACTAAAATCTGCATATATTAGCATTTTAAACATTCAAATTGCAGTGATAATGCGATAGTAACACATATTCTATCCACAGTCAAATTGATTTTCTAAAATTTCTATTAATTTTGAAAACTCAAAATGACTAAGCAATTTTAACGCTGATTACAATAGTGACATCAAATTTTCAAACATGTTAAAGTAGAGATTTAAAATGACTGTCATTAAAAACCCTTAAACAAATATTTCCCAAGCTATTATGAAAATGGATTTTTGTGCAAAGTTTCTTCTTGTAATAGTTCTTTCTTTACTTAGGAATTTATCGGGTCTAACTACGTTATTAATATTATAAATAATTAATTGTTTTTTGATGTTGTTTCGTTCGAATAGTTTATAATTTTTTAAAATATTTTAAGTTCATTATATTGTACATAACAATCTTCTTTTAATTAATTTCTTGCTATCCAATTGGGTACATTTTTTATAGAATAGTTCCAACCACTTTTATTGACTAAAACATGAATTTATTAGCACATATACAAATCAGGTCTGATGGTCGTATATTTACGAAGCGATCTTTTGGATTTGTCAAAAATCACTACCAATATAGTAACTTTTTAATTTTTTTTATGTTTTTCGTTTTTACTAGTATTCTTAACTATTTACAACATAATGAAGGCATCGGTCAGTTTGAGCGCCTCTGAACCTTAAGGTTGTGAGTTCTAGACGTAGTTACTGCTGTTGATTTACCTTTACCGTTACACTCATCCCTTATCCTCATTACTCTATCTGATGTAATGTAAACAGTAAAACCTTGGTCGGATTGTCTTAAATAAAGATAAAGTCGTTGTGTTACTTTGTTTTAATTCGTGTTTATCAATCAGGACTCATGTTTACTGTAACTTTAAATTTTAACTTTTTAATAGGCCATAACCATTTTAGTTTTATCGGTACAGAACGACAAAATAATTAAATTTCTAACCATGCCATAGAGGCATAGCCCCGTTTTATTACACACTGCCGTGCATTCTTGATATCTGTTTTAATGGTTTTGTTAATAATAAACAACTTAATCAGCGGCAGGATTATGTTGGGGCGAGGAAGGGCGTTATAACGTAGTCAAATTTCATTTATTCAAAGTCATCTCACGAAGTAGTTAACGCAACCACTGTGTGTGTGTGTGTGTGTGTGTGTGTGTGTGTGTGTGTGTGTGTGTGTGTGTGTGTGTGTGTGTGTGTGTGTGTGTGTGTGTGTGTGTGTGTGTGTGTGTGTGTGTGTGTGTGTGTGTGTGTGTGTGTGTGTGTGTGTGTGTGTGTGTGTGTGTGTGTGTGTGTGTGTGTGTGTGTGTGTGTGTGTGTGTGTGTGTGTGTGTGTGTGTGTGTGTGTGTGTGTGTGTGTGTGTGTGTGTGTGTGTGTGTGTGTGTGTGTGTGTGTGTGTGTGTGTGTGTGTGTGTGTGTGTGTGTGTGTGTGTGTGTGTGAATCGGCTTAAAGACATCATGTGATCAAATAAAGGTTTAAGTAAAATTATTTTCAAATAGGAATTTGGAAACAGAAAATACGTACAAGAAGCCAATGTTTCGTAATGTTATTATTACTTTATAAAAGTAACTTGATAGGTGGGTATATTTGAAAATATCATCTTTATTTTGATCAAAATCAGGTACTAACCTAGTTTGGCGATAAAATGGCAATCCCGTCTGTGATAAACTATATTTATTTTATTCCCATTCAGATTTTATACTACTAAAATAAAAAGTTCAGTTTCCTAACCAACGTTTTTGCAAATACGTTTCAGTTTGATATATTATTAAAGCAATTGCATTAACTTCAGACTTATAGTAAATTTAAAAAAGCTTTTAAGAGAAGGTGTAGGAATATTTTAGTTTTAAAATCTGGTCAAGATCAAAATGGTTGATCTAGGATAAATAACATAAACATAAACTTATTTGTAGGTTTGTTAAAATATACAAACAGAAGTTTGAAGACAATTGAAATATTGTATCTCTATAGAACTACAAAGAAGTACAAATGTTGTAAAATTTGTTAATTAAATAAAACGTTACCATTTTGATAAAATATAAGTGCCTATTCAAAAGGGGGTAGTGTATTGCTTTACTACTTGGAGGGCAATTGTTTAACAGGTTGACTGCTATGAGACATAATTTTGTGTCTCAACTATTTAGTAGTTTTACGCTATCAGACACATTTCAATGTCTCACTGCAATAGTTACTTTAAAGACAAATATACCTTTTATGTCTTGTTATTGAAGACTTAAACTAATTACTCTTGTGGAGAATGTTTTGCTGTTATAAACGAAATTGTGAACACATTATTTGTTGGAAAAAACCGATAGGTTTATGCTTCACAATAACGGAATTCAAGAGTACATATTTTTCCTAAAGCTCGAATTAATAAATGGTACGATACTGATATAATTGAAATGAAACATTTCTTAGGGATAATTATATATTACTTGAGGGATGAAGAATTATATTCTTCACCTGTTGCAAGACAAATGAGTAAGAATAGATTTGAAATTCTTTCAAGCATGTTTCATTGTTCAAATAATGAAGAACGTGAAGCTAGTAGGAACAGAATTCACAAAATTCAAAATATAGTGGATGATGTACTAATAAATTTTAAAATCTGTTACAAGAAGAAGTTGTCACATATTGAGTGAGCAGCTGCTAAAAAAACAACGTAAAAACACAGTGCCAGGGATGTGGTATTCACATGTAACTTGACTGTTTTTTTTTTTTTTTTTTTTTTTTTTTTTTTTTTTTTTTGAGAACCATAATATCAAATCGAAGTGAAAGTGAAAAATACCACAATGTAAACATGTAAACATATTATTGGGTTTAAATCGATAAGAACTGAATGAAAAAAATATTTAATCATTACTTTTTTGAATTTAGTTTTTTGAACTTATCGAATTTATTAAGTTTTTAGAGCTAATTCATAATTACAAACCAAATGGCGTGCGCGCGCGCAGGTGTATATATATTTGCAAAACATGCATTTTCTCAAAAAACATTATTTTTCTTTTTATTCAAATTGATTATCTAAAATGAAAGGGTAAGTAGTACATTCTTTTTATTCTTGTAATTATGCAAGAAGTAATATTGGACTAGGTTAGGTTCTGTACAGATACAATTATTCTAATAGACGAAACGATGTATCACATCTTCATCACGTATTTATTTTGAGACACAAAATTATGTTTTACTCATTTAAATGCTATGAGACCTAAAGTTGTTTCTCATTTAAATATATATAGAAACGCAATTTGTATTGTCGTTGAAGCAATCAACCTTTTAATCAAAACAAGTTTTGATGGAGACTTTAGGTAGGGAAGTGAGTGACGTAGCCTTCAAGTTGACATAAACTTGACTATCAAATAGCTGCACTTTTCCATCACGTTACAATAAAAAAGTTACTGAAATTACACGTTAACGGAAGAACCTTGACCACTTGAGGCTACTAAATGTGACTAATCGAGACCGCCAAATTTGAATAACTAACACCACAAACCTTGCCACATGAGGCCACTAAACTTCACTAATCGAGACCGCTAAATTTGAACAACCAAGACCACAAACCTTGCCACATGAGACCATTAAAATATGTTCGTTTAAAGTGTTTAATACCTGAGTGTATAATTAATTCCATTATTACGTTTGATGAAATGTTTTCTAATTAAAAATTGTAAACTCGTTAAGGCTTATGGCATTCTTAATTATTATAGTACTGTTTTTTTCTTGGTCCACTGCCTTTAGAAAGTCTATAAGTATTCTGATATTTCGATATATTCTTCAATCGTTTTTTTATATATTCTATATTCTTCTATTATATATATATATATATATATATATATATATATATATATATATATATATATTCTTCAATCGTTCAATTCGCATCACGTTTTTGAAATAGCAAATGGAGCACGAAGTAAAACTCTTGTCTTAACACGAAGTTATCAAACTCCCAAAAACTTCATCCTAAATAAATTATAACAAAATAAAATTAAAATAAATTATAATCTTAACTGGAAATTATTAATTTAGGAAATTAAAAATTAAACAATCTGCCAATCAGCCATGTCTTGTATTAATAACTGTGCTTATTTTCTTGTTTTGGCCATTTTCCCTTCTATGTTTTATTAAAACCACTTCTGATTTAGCTTCTCAATTTGTCTTTTCATAAAGTATCTTTAGATGTTTCCTTTTTGATCTTTATTTCAAAGATTTTAGTAGAGAGAAGATGTAGCCAGAGTGAATTTAAAGGTTTACGAAGAGAATATTATATGCTAAATTTGAAATTAAAACATCGTTCTTTGTTCATATAATATTAATAGAAATGATACAAGAGAACGTAATTGGCAATGTTGTGTTTAGACAGAATTTTTTGAAGAAGTTAAAAGTTTACAACTCTGCATTCTGAAACTTTGTTACTTTCAACATCACCTCCTTAAATATTTTGTATATTTTTATTTCTTATTACGAATTTATCTTCTAATGCTTTCAGATAAATTTTTCTTAATAAATAATATACATTCTTCTTTAATAATGCAAATAAGAAAAAAATATATATGCAAATTTTAAGAACAAAATAACATTTTTTTATTTAAATAATAATAACTACATCCAAATAAAATAAATTTAATAAGCAGGTAGGGAATTTTTTGACAGAATATGTAAAGTAATTTAAGCACACCTGTTAAAAAAAAGGAAATATAAAAAAATAAGAAAAAACATAATAAAACAAATATAGTCAGCACTCTGTATGAATTTTAAAACTAAAATTCGAAGTTGACAAAAAATAAAACATACAAAAAAACAACTTACAACACTTATATGCTGATTTATTAAAAAATACCCCTTATACTATTTAACTGAAAGCAAAATAGTACTTTCCTGGCCCACAATTACATATTAATTCACATAGAAAGAATGCAGACAATTTTTTATAAAACAAAATGTTCTGTTAAAGCGTCTCTCTAAAATTTTTAGCGAGAAATTCTAAAGAAAGTGCGACCTGTTCGCCTGTTTTTGTAACGTAGGGTGTATCCTATTAATAGATATATAAACGCATTCTGGTACATTGAAACAGTTTTTTTTGCTGTATAAAAAGAAAAGCTTACGCCAGCAAGACAACAGTTTAACAGCACTTTAGTTGTTGCTCACTTTTACGTACATTGTTGAGCAAAGGGAACCACTTAACTGGACAAAACCACTTGAGTGCGCAGGGAATTGTGTGTCCAGAAGGCGGATTGTTTCTTATTAAAGCAGTATTACCGAGGAAAATGTTTAGGTCTGTTTCTCTTTTATCTTCACATTTCCGTTGTGTGAACACATTCTGAGGAAACTAATTTTCAGTTTAAAAGTCTGTTCACACAAAGTCTTAAATACGTAACATAACCTCATTTCTTGGTATTTGAAAGTTTTACTTAAATATACTAACAAATCATGTGACTGTTAACATAAAAACGAGTTTTATGAAATACTAGTTTTAGTTAGAAAAATCTGAAAGAAATTTTTAACAGCACCATTTTGATCAATGTGAAAAATGACAATCGCTGCAGTCTCGCTGACATATGGATGAGGCATTTAAGAAAAAGTAAAATATCATATTAATTTATTACGTCTTACTTTTGTCTAAATTTGATTTAATCGTCAAATCTCCCATACAGAAATTATATTAATTTTTATGTTTAAAATTGATTTTGTAAACTTAAAGTGCTAATTTATTTGTGTAGTAACGTTGAATGATAAATAAATTATGAATTAGCTACGATTTGGAAAAGTAGCCACTATAAAATGGTTGGAATTGTTCTTTTGAACAGCAAATAAAAGTCGATTTTTGTGCCAAGTTGAAATGAAATAGGGCCAAAGAGTGCGAACAATAAATTGTTAAAACAAACATGGAATTTGTAACAAACAACCGAAAAGTGATCTTCTAGTTAGAACTGAAGTTCCTTTCAAAGTTCTGGGTCACTCCTATAACTGGTTAAAAAAAAAAAATTGGCCAAAAATCGAAGTATCTGAACTATATTATATAATATTAATCATAAGTAGTTGACATATGATAGTGAATACCAAACTGAAGTTTATAATGATCGTATCACTTTTGAATTACCCTAAAATAAAAACCTGAGCTTGCACGTTGATGTTTTGTTTCTGTGCACGTGTAAGCACAGTTTGCCATAAAAGGGAAAGTTATTAATTTGCCAAAATATTTAATGTTCTGACTTCCTTAGCGCAAAATTAATATTGTACGTCGCCAGTATTAGTTGGCAGTTTACATATTTGTTTAGATAAAATGTGATTTATTTGTCATAGCAATTTTCGCAGTTAATGTATAACCGACATTATAGAATAAGTAAACTAGATTGAAACTAAATAAAAATCATTGAAATACCGTCTGTTTAATCAAACAGTTGAATTATTGAACAAATAAACTAAGAACAAATGTCTACCGAACAGATGTCATCTGTTAAGGAAATACTTACGACAGCTGTTTTTCGTTCCGTTAAATTAGACTTTTTTTGTTTGTTGTAACAAATTTTGAAAAGAAGGTTTCTTTAAAACAAGTATGAAAAAATTCTAATGATTATAAAGGAAATTGGAAAATCTTAAAGAAGATTTTAATTGATTTCCATTTGTATGTAACTCTCTCTCTCGTTCTCTCTCTCTCTCTCTCTCTCTCTCTCTCTCTCTCTCTCTCTCTCTCTCTCTCTCTCTCTCTCTCTAAACAGATAGAGCGTTTTAGTCAAATTTTCACAGTTATACTTTATGATTATCTTTGTAAATTAAACCTTCGGTTGTTTTAAAAATAAGCTTTAACTATTTATGTCCAAAACAAAATTCAAACAAAACTTATGGATCACAGTTACCCCAAGGACCCGGGTTCGATTCCCGGCGAGGGCTTGGCATTTTCATTCGCTATAAATCATCCCATCGTCGCATTAGCTCAAGTGTGCACAATAGTCGAAAGTTAAACACAAAAAAAACTAAAATCTGGTTCACGAGTAATCGTTATCAAAACATCAAAACTGGATCAACATAATTTTTTCAAGATCATATAAGAAGATTAATATGTTAGTGTACCAAATTTTAAATAAAATAAATTTACTGTGTGAGAATAAATTAGGAGAAACTTCTATCGTTTAAAATTTTTTTTATTTTTCAATTCATTCTTTTACTGTAAATTTGTTTTAAATAAAATTTGGTTAACCAATTTGTACTTTAAATCTTAAAATTTGACCAACATTTTTGAACGAAATCTAAAGTATTGCAGATTTTTTGTTTTTACTTTGGTAGATTCTGAACCGATTTTTTTTGAGGAAATGTAAAAATGTTTGGTAAACGTATCTTCACCATTTATTTTACTATTTCAGTTTTGAGTATGGGTTAGCGCCCACATTCTCTCTGAATCAGTTTTTATATTTCACTACTCATATTGCCTACAAGATTGATTTTAAAGTTTCCTTCGGCCAGGTAGTTAGTTTCGGTTTAATCATTCTGAATTTAAATTGAGATAAAAGCGAATTCAACAAACAGAAACACATGGCAAGCGGAGTAAACGAATTAGGTGTAAAGTAACATTTACTTACTTGCAAAAGTGATTCTTGTTAATTAGTTTTCAGCGTGTAATTAGAAAATACGCTACTTGGAAAGTCATCTTTGCCTCGCAAATTGGTTACGCGGAAAGTTGCAGACAGGAAAGTTAAGGGATGATTCAATTTGGGGTGTTACACAGGGTGATTTGTCTTCTTTTCATGTTTCTGTTCTCAGAATTCCAAGTTTTGTTGTCAGTACTTGCTATGATGCTATATAGCTAAGATCAAATTTTAAATTAATAAAGTAAACATTTAATTTTGATAGTATAATTATCAATTTTTCTTTAAGAACCTATGTGCTCGTGTGCGCGCGCGCACACATACACACACACATCCACCCATACACACGCACGCGAGCGCACAGACACACACACGCATGCAAGCACGCGCGCGCGCGCGCACACACACACACACACACACACACACACACACACACACACACACACACACACACACACACACGAACATACAAAAATGAACGAGCTTTTAAAATGTGTTATTAAGGTTAGGATTCGGTTCATTTTATGTTTCCTGTTCTGGGTTTTGTTATGAAAGCCGCTCCAACAGCACTTTCCTAAGTAATTGCAGGTATCTCGAAGATGTGATTAAAAATACAGTAATTAAAAAACTGAATTTCCAAAAATTAACAATGCAAATAACGTCACGTAAACGTATATTTTGATACGTGAAAGTGAAAAATGTATCACTTTTAAATAGCGATTAAAAAAAATCTCAGGAAATATATTTTTTAAAATATTTAATTTTATAATTAATAAAATTTCTGTTTCGTAATCGTAATAACCATAAAATCGAATAAAGAATTTTAAAATATTTAATTAGTAATCAAACACACACAAACAAAATGACGTTTTTGGTTTATATATACAATAAAGTTTAACTCATATTTTAATGTGTATTAAGGATGTAAAATATGATTTATAATGGAGTAAAGTATGAAAAAGATACGATTTTTAAAGATTTTGAATGGGCGCTATTTTGAAATGGACTAACAAAGTTTTTTATGTAAAGAAGTCAATAATGGCTAACACACTAAAATTTTTGAAAAAAACATTTTTTTACAGATTTTAAATATCCTTTTAATAAAATACTTTACTGTATACAAAAATGTAATAAAGCATAACTCCTCTCAGGGTTAATAAACATCATATTACTTGCTCAACATGGCGACATTCAGCCTGTGTTATTAAGTATTTATTAATGTTATTTATAGTGCCTTCGTGAGGCAACAAATCACTCAAATTGACCCCCACCGGGAATTGTATCCCCTACGTATTAAGCCCCATTCCGCATCGTGTCATGCGATATGCGATTAGGCGGAGAACAGAAGAAATTATTCCTTGGGGTAAACGATTTAGCAAAAAATATGAAAAATAAATTGTTTGCTATTTTTGACAAATGCCAGATGATGTGCTGGTATCACAGTTTGTGAAAAAAGTTTTACTTACGGTTCTTGTGTCAAATTAAGTGTTTTCTTTTTTTTCCAAAGAGGTATTGTTGTCCGTCTATCCCTTGTAAGAAGCAAAGACAACTCCGTAATCAAATGTTCATGTGGTATCAAAAAAAAATCCTGTTAATTATATGAAAATAGTTCTATGTTTTTAGTGGAGTGTAAATTGCAGTGTATCCATTCAAAAATTCACTTGGAAGGAATACTTATGTGCTCTTTATTATTAGTTTTACGTCATAAAATCACCAATAAAGTGTTAAATGCTGATATACGAGTTTCTTGGAAAATTATAGAACCATGATTGTTAGAGAGACCATCGAAATATTTTTTTGTTTATGTTATTTTAAGGCGAAAAACATATTGAGGCTATTATCGCCTTCCTAAACGTAAGTGTGAGTGTAAAGTGTTAAAGGCGTAAGTGTAGTGTTATATGTGTAAGTGTGTGTTAGACTCGGGTACCACGAGGGACGTATAAATCCTCTCAATAGGTGCAGCTAGTCTGCACCCCTGCGGGCCCATCGAAATAGACAAACAGAATGAACTAAATAAGAGGGACGAAACCCGTAATTTACCTGCTGTTTGGAAGACTGTCGTTAATTGTGTTGAAAAACTGGGTGTAATCTTACTAAAACCTTTGCCAATTCAATTGGGCCTAACTAGTTGGGCTAATGTGCATTAATGGTGGGTCAGCCTAAGTCAGCTAATCCAGCCCACTTTCTATCTGCATCGTACGGAATTTAAGAAAGGAACTGGTAGGTGAAAGTTTCCGTCCGTTCGACTTCAGATTTGAAGCGATAAAAACTTTGGAGATGATAGAAACGATTTTGGCGAAACGTCGGAACAATGTTACTTGCACAAACAATGTGATTCATGTATTGATATATATATATATATATATATATATATATATATATATATATCACATATATACATACACACACACACACACACACACACACACACACACAAACTCTAATGAGTTTGGCTTCCTTCCTTGGAGTTCGTATACGGATGCGAACCTACAGTTCTTAATGAAGTTTTCATGGATGTTTTCTAATTCAAAACTACATTTAAAACATAGGTCAATGTGCTGTGTACGTATTTGTGTTATTTTTATTGTTTTATTTAAAACAGTATAGGTAAAATATAATTTTCCTCAATGGATGCCAAACAGACGGTGATAAGAAAAATGTATACTTTCATAGTTCAAGCTTAACTCGCTAGAGTATAGTTGCGTCTTTCTCATATATAGCAGCGTGTATATTGTTTACCAATTTACTTACAAGTTTACATTCAGAGATTTGACAACGTCTCACTTGTTATCAAAGCTTGAAGATTAAAAATGGACCATTTCTACGATGTGTTAAGGTTTGTATCGGAGATGTACAAAATTCGAGGAGATAAAAAGGATATAGCAGCAATATATGAATAGTAGTATTATTTTTAAGAACAATAAATACTAAAAATGCATTTTCAAATATGATATTAACACTTACGTTAACTATTTACGATTAATTCTAAGTATTTTGCTTTAAATCCAAACAATGTCTTAAAAGTGCTCAAAATATGGTTTTGTAGATTTAAATTAAATGTATTTAAAATAAGCAGTTTTCATTATTAACATTCCTACGGCCGTAATTCTTTTTTAAAATGAAATATATACAAGATTTTTTTGAAATAAGGTGACAATCTTCTCATTTAGGTTTTTTACTTAAAAGTGAATACTAAGTACTTATAATTATTTTTTCTATACCGTTTCATTTTCATAGAATACGCGTTTTGTTTTTTTTCCAAAAAGAATTTTATTTTGGAATTAGATTTGAGCTTAGATGTAACATATGCATTTTTATCTAACGTTTTAAAAGTATGCAAACAATATATACTTCACTGTATTATTTTCAAAATGGCGACCATTTAAAATTTTCTGTTTGAATCACCAAGGAAACCATTTTACGCAAAAATTTCTAGAAACAAAAACGGTTTCTCTGTTAAATACAAACACAATTTTCCTGTAAATAAAAAGATATTAAGAAAATAAAAAAGTAAACATAACTGTTAAAGTTGTTCTTAGACTTAAAATTATTCTAGCTTCCTGTGGTAAAATTTAAAATTGTAAGATTGCTTAATAAGTGAAGTGTTTGCAGTGGTCATGTCATCAAAATCAAACTAAGCGCATGCGTATTGCAGTATTCTTCTAGACGTACTACGCAAGTTTCGGATAAGGGTTTAAACTAGTAGTTCAAAGAACAGTAGACCTCGCAATATATTCTTAATAGCTTGGCCACCGTTCTGCGACGACACTCTGACGCGCTCGTAAACATTTCCGCCAATCTAACCGGTAACCGTAATGCTTAAGAACAATATTACCTGACCACATTTATTGGACATTTTATGTTTTTTCTTCATAAAGCAGTAAAATTATGATAGGTCTTGCAGTTCAGCCAGTATTACAGGAAACATCCAGCAACTACACACACCATTGTTAAACCAGCAACATATAAGTCGTTCGGACCAAACTTCAAAACAAAAACTGTCTAGGCGTTTTACCAAAAGTGCGTACACTTGTTATCGTTAAATTAGAAGCTGCCATCTTGAAACGGAAGTGAGCGGGAAAAAACTTACACATAGGTCGTTCGAAATTTATACAAGGTACCATTGTACCAAATTTTAAAGCAATCGATCAATGCGTTTAAGCCAAAACCGTATACAATTTTCATCATAAATCAGAGGCCACCATTTTGAAACGGAAGTAAGTGGGAAAAATCTTACACATACATATTTTGGGTTTTGTAGATAGTACCTTCGTACCAATTTTCAAAACAATCGGTCAGTAACTTTTGCTAAAATTGCGTACACTCGACATCGTTTAATCAGAGGCTGCCATCTTGAAAGGGAAGTAAATGTGAAAAAAACTTACACATTTAATTTAATGTGAAATAGTTTTATTTTTTATAACTTATTATTATTAATTATTATTATTATTTTTTAATATAACTATTTAGTAGAGCTGTGTATATTAAAGTTGATAAATAAATTAACTCAGAAGTTAAATTTGTTGGTCAGAACCAACTCTTTTTTCAACGTCACGTTCCTAGTTTTCTACAATTACTGTTATTTCGCAACAAAAGGAAATTAGCAGAAACAACAGAACAGCTCTGAAAGTTTATAATTTGAGAAATTACTTTGTGTTTTAGCGAGCAAAATGTCGAATGACAACAAAATCTCATTTAAAGTTAAATTACTTGTGGTGTTAATGCAGGGGTAAATACGAATTTTTAATTAATGTAAAGGTTCTTCTTAGTGAAAATAAATGAAGCAAGTAAAGTGACCAAATGTTATTTATTAATCCAAATGACTTTAAAGTTTCGTCTTCACGTAAAAGTATGAATCGATGCCGGTAGTTTTCTAATATGAATGCAAAAGGGAGTAATCCAGTGATGAATGAATATTGTTTGTTTGTGAGCTGTTTAAAAAATACAATTGAGTGTGAACAATTTATTACTTAAAATAAGAAGCTAACATGAAATGCTAACATGACTGATGTAAAAAATAAAGTGAAAAGCTTATGGTGAAGGCTAATATGAGTCTCAAATGTGTAAACCTAATATAAACAAATAACGTGAGAAACATGTGATGGCAGCTAACACGAATGCTTCAATTATGTAAAGTTAATAAAGAAAATAAAGTGGAATGGAAAATAAGTGAAAATAAATTATGATGGAAGGTAGTATATAATGTAAATATGTAAAGTTGCGTATGTAACTATGTAAAGTAAATAGTGTACATAATATGAGAAGATAATTTGGAAGCTAATGTAGAATATAATATGTAAAGATATATTATAAAAATGTAGACAAATATCCGCAAAAAGCGAGTAGACTATTTTTAATAAAGGCAAATATAAATTAAGTGGATAACTTGATACACTTAATAAAGCAATCAAATTATGTAATTTAAAACTGACACAGATATGCTCGCTGTGAGAGCTGTCTAGCGGTTGACAGCTGAAACACGAAATTGCACACTAGGATTTTAAAAAGGGGTAAAGGCCAATGCACCAATTGGGCCATTTTTCTCGCATCCCAGAACCTTCCTTCCTTATAGCCAACAAGAAACAAGGCTACTATTTTCTTTAAATTAAATGTTAATGTAAAAGTAGGGTTATGTCTCTACGGTTAAATAAAATAAAGTAGACACAACTAATGCCCAAAATGCCGCAGAAGAAGGAAATGCCTCTGGATTAAACCGCCATATTGAACCAAATACTTTATTACTTATTAGATATGTTAAAAAGAAGATTAACTGCTCATGCTGGGATAGTACACTGCATAAATAACGTGTGTAACTCTCCATGTGCTATGTGTATAAAATGGGCAATTTCACATGCGCTGGGAAAGAGGACGATGGCTATGAATCCTATTGTCCTATATTTGTGAATTTTTGTAAATGAAATTGGGTGTAAAAGCGACAAATGTTAAAATCATTTATTAATTTAATATTTGTAAAACTAGTTGTTTTACATTATTTTAAGTACAAATATTAAGCTCATTATTGGAACACCATTTATATTGTCTTAGTAAATTTTAATTTAGAAAAAAGTTCTATAAAATTAATTTTAAGTATTTTGATCAGAGAAAATGTTTTTTAATAAATAAAGATACTTCGTTTAAAAAAAATATATAACTGTTTGTGAACTGTTTTTCCCCATATTATTTTTCAAAATACCTACTACTCGATCTTAACCTCTAGGGTACCACTTTTTTAAAATTATTTTTTGTGAATAAAACTATGAATATTTTTAAATGTTATTTTTTATATGAAAAGGATGTTGTAAATATTGGTACTAAATTTATTTTTCTAAGTTTTATAAAAAAATTTGAAAAATGAAAAACTCTCAAGGACCCATCTGGCCTCACCTTCCCCTATTAGTATTTTATAAATTTATTTATTTATTGTTAATGCTGAAAAATATCCATAAAAAGCAAGATTTTTTATAATTCATAAAGTGATTTTATATTAACTTTAAGTAATATTATAAAGGAGAAATTCGGTAATCCTTATTAAGTTTTCTCATTACATTGTTGAGCTGTTTAGTTTGAGGCCTAAAATGAGAAATAATTTATACAATGAGGTTAAAATGCCACCATGTACACTAATATATGAGTAAATACTTGCAATGGAAATTCAAAATTACCTATGTAGGTTATTAAGATCAATGCATTAAGGTATATTTTCTCACAATTTAAAGCTCAGAGGATTTTATGTTCATTTTACACTATGTGGTCGTGAAACACAATTTTCTCCTTTCAAATAAAATTAGATAAATATCTCGTAAATAAAATAAAAGATGAAAATATATGAACGGGAAAAAGACAGTAGTGCTAAGAGAAAAATCTTTGTTCTTTGCAATTGCAGCAACGTTTTCTACAATTTGATTTTTAAACAATTAGTTTAATACCTCAATAAACATAACCTCAAAATAATATTCTTTTGAATTTGATATAATAACTGAAGATCGTATATCGGTTTTCCAGTCTTCGTAATACCAAAAAGTGATAATACCTAAATGCCTCTCCGTCTGTTTGTTACACGGGCGTGTTTTTTTAATCTGTATAAATTACTAAAGACTAAAGAATTTAAATTTTGAATAAACGGATTTGAAAACAAAATTGGAATAAACAAAGATTTTTAATTTTTATAAAGATATATTTTAAATATTTTTTACAAAAAACCCATTAATCAATATGAAAAATAAAACTTTTTCAACATTCTAACGATATTTGCTCAAATGTAGTCCTTAAGTAGGTATTTTATAGTGAACCTGTTTTTTTAAATAGTAATTTTTTAATATTTTTCTGTCATCAAGTATTATTATTCATTTAAGAGGTAGATTTTTTTTACTAAAAGTTACGATTTTATGCAATTTTTAACGGAATTATATTGTGTTGTCATTACTGTTTACATTTGATGGAGACTAGACCTACTACTCAAAGTGTGACGTCATTACTGTGTTGTCAACTTCTAGTGTTCATGCGCGTTCATTTATCGTATTCGTGTTCGGTCCAAAATCGTGTTAGGTACACAATCGTTTTAGTTATGTTCTTACGTTTTTTTCAAAGTTTCTATTGCTTTCATTATTAATAACACCCATTACTTAATCGTTTTCACGATGAAAAGCACTTTATCTACTTTCGGGCTGGAGTGATTTTGAGGTTATGCGGGTAACTACATTTTCCATTTTATCGAAGTTTCTGTTATTTTCGTACTTTTATGTTTTGTATTATTACTTTTGGGCATGTAATAAAGCGTTCTGGTGAAAAAATCATGAACATATCGAAAACAAGTTACACCAAATATTTACCCTAAAAGACGTATATTTCGCTTTTTCTCAATACAATTTTGCCTGCTAACTATTGTTCCAGTTATTAGTATAATTTCTGACTAAATTTAATCATAATTATGTAATGATTTAAAAGTTAAGACAGAGTAGTAAAATTAAAATACATTAAATTTTTACGGAAATTGTTTTAAATAAACTTTGTAGAAGTTTTTTTGATTTTGTTGATTTATTTTCAAACTTTAAACTTTTTTTATTTAAAAATGTGTACACAGACTTGAGTTATGAACTATAGAGACACTATATGAATAAAAATTGGAAAACATCTAATTTTAAGGCCATAGTTCGATTTATGTTTTATCGATAGTTTTAGAACACTCCTTTTCGGGTAAATAGTTCCAAGTAGGAATGTTTGTGCGATGTTTGCTCATTTATCATTAACCATTATACTGCATCCTTATTAATACTATACAAAAAATGATATATATGTAATTACACTTTATGTTTTTCTTATGCTAATCTATATTTCTATATTTTAAAAATGAAAAAAGTTGCTTCACGGCTGTAGTTTTTCAACTGTAATCTTCGAAAAGTATCAATATATCGTTCAGAACAATAACGGTGCATTATGGAAATTATAAACCCACATACTCTTAAAATAAAATGTTGGGAAATGTCAAAAATTAATAAACATAACAAGGCGATCATAAAATGTGGAACTGCCCATATTATAGAAAGTATTATTTATTTTATAGTCCTACATAATCATAACATAAAAATTTATACGTATTTGATGTCGAAAGGTTAATGCCTATGTTCCGAAACTTTTACAAAATGTCCGAACATTATCATAAAGTGTCGATAGCTGTTTAACGTTGTGTCTCCCATTAATATCAATTATCGAAGAACTTTGTAGTCAGCGAGAATTAACCATAACATTTTAACTTTCCAGTATTTATTTATGGGCACACTATAGAAATCTCTTTACAATTGAATTATTTAAGTTTTAATTGCAACTCCTCACAATTTTTAAATAACTAAAAAATGCAGATCTATTGCACCAAATTTACTCAAATATTT